>WHYT01015792.1:58527-124370 GCA_009806455.1 Tetrax tetrax
TTTTTTTTTTTTCTCTCTCCTATTAGCAGCAAGCTTAATACAGACAGGACAGCAAGTAGAATACATTGTATGTCTTTGAGAGCTTCAATTAGAAGCTTTAAAAATTCAGATTCGCGAAAGTAGAAAATAACTGTTTCCGTTTCAAAAAAAATACTGGTACATTCCCCTTTAAAAAAAAAAAAAATCTAAGTTTTATTCTTTCAGAACCTTTACATTATGAGGTATATGGAATGTACCATCAAATCTGTATCAAA
Source organism: Tetrax tetrax (assembly GCA_009806455.1). NCBI lineage: Eukaryota > Metazoa > Chordata > Aves > Otidiformes > Otididae > Tetrax > Tetrax tetrax. The sequence goes on from WHYT01015792.1 coordinate 58,782, forward strand.
TCTGTATCATTGTTCTTCCTTAGCCATTTTGCTTAAATTGTGTGTGAGGAAGTAATAAAGCAATATCACCATGTCAAGCCTGGCACTTACATTTGCTGTTATCTCAGCAGGTTGTGTTAGCGGGAGATGGATACAAAGTAACTTTTCATAAGCATAATTTCTTTAGCTTAGAAAGAACACTCCATGTATAAAATAATCTTCTTTTAAATACTCTCTTTTCATCTATTTTAAAAAACCTTCGCAGACAATATAAAAAAAAAGTACCATGTCATTACATTCCAAATAGAAAATATTAACTTTATGATCTGATTGGATTTCTGTCTACAGTTGTCCTTGTAGCGTGCTAACGGGGTCTACATTTTCACCATGTTCTTTGTTCTTTTTAAAGGGAGTACGTCATTCAGCTGAGATTAGGAGCTGTTGCACATACATACATGTATACACACAGATATGTACATGTGTGCACACTGAGCACTGCGGATATGCACAGGTGGATTTAGGCATATAAAATGCAGTTGCGTTATCCCTCGTCTGTGGATTAAGTAAGGAATACCTGCTGGTCTGTCCTTGATAGTGCTACAAAAGGCTTTTCTGAAGTAAAAGGAAGATAGAAAGAGAGATAAGGCTTAATGTGTTTTGCATATGAAAAACAGAATCAGAGAGTTGAAATCACTTAACCAAAACTATATAAATGCAGTCTGGAAGCTTGAATTGATTTCCAGGTTTTCCTCAGTTGTGGCTATTGAACCAAGCAGCTAAGTATGTAACTTGAAGTATCATTTGTCTTACTCATTAAGATAATTGCATTACCATGCATTTCTAACAGGAAAAAAAATCCTTTGCTGATATACAATGCTGATGCATATTCACCAGCTATCTACTTACCAATATCGTTCTTCTTAGGGTTCTTCCCCTGTCCCCACTGCTATTAATTTCTACTTAAATAATAATTTTTATTTAATACTGGGAATGATCTGAAGGGGGCAGCAGATACGCGCTGAAATATATTTGTAACACTGGTACTCGACTGCATTGACAAGCACCTCTGCGAATTACTAGTCTGTGCTGTGGATGAAGAACTCGGAACATATTTTTCAAAAAAACTTGAAGGAAAGCCCCCAAAGGTTTGTTGTCTGTGCTTAAGAAAACAAACTCTTTTAAACCACATTTGAATGATCTTTACCTGTTTCCATAATTCAAAAAAATAATATATTTGTCTAATTTTACTTCTAATGGAGAGACTCCTTCTGAAGGGATGGCATCACTAACTTAAAGTTATATCAGGTTGCTCAGGGCCTTGTCCGGTCAAGTTTTGAAGATTTTTCAAAGATGGAGGTTCTATGATTTTTCTGGGCAACTTGTTAACCACTCCCAGAGCTTGAATTTAACGTGAGCTGGGAAAAGGGTTATACTTTTTGTTTATTTAGTTTTTGTGGAGGTTTTTTGGTTTTTTCTTACATGGAGGGACTGCTTCTTAAATGGAAGTTACATCTGCTACAGGAGACATAATCTAGGTGAGCTTAGCAGTATACCAGTTTTTCACTATTTCTTCGGGATAAAACATGGCAGAAGAAAATTAGATAATAAATTCTACCTTACTTATGAAGTTCAACCAGGCCAAGTGCAAGGTCTTTCACACAGGTCAGTGCAATCCCAAGCACAAACACAGCCTGGGCAGAGAATGGATGGAGAACAGCCCTGAGGAGAAGGACTTGGGGGTACCAGGGGATGAGAAGCTCAACATGAGCTGGCAATGTGTGCTCACAGCCCAGAAGGCCAACCGCATCCTGGGCTACATCAAAAGAAGTGTGGCCAGCAGGTTGAGCGAGGTGATTCTCCCCCTCTACTCTGCTCTGATGATACCTCACCTGGAGTACTGTGTCCGGCTCTGGAGCCCCCAACAGAAGAAGGACATGGACCTGTTGGAGCAAGTCCAGAGGAGGCCACGAAGATGATCAGAGGGCTGGAGCACCTCTCCTGTGATGACAGGCTGAGAGAGTTTGGGCTGTTCAGCCTGGCTGTTCAGGCTCCAGGGAGTCCTTATAGCAGCCTTCCAGTACCTCAAGGGGAAATACAAGAAAGATGGGGAGAAACTTTTGACAAGAGCATGTAGTGCTAGGACAAGGGGTAATGGTTTTTAACTGGAAGAGGCTGCATTTATGTTAGACATAAGGAAGAAATTATTTACTGTGATGGTGGTGAGGCAGTGGAGCAGGTTGCCCAGAGAGGCTGTGGATGCCCCATGCCTGGAATTGCTCAAGGCCAGGTTGGATGCAGCTTTAAGTGACCTGGTCTGGTGAAAGGTGTCTCTATCCAAAGGCCCTCTCCAATCCAAACCATTCCTTGATTCTATGATTTCTGATATGTGGGGAACCCTCAGGTTGCTCTGGCAGGTAAGAACAAGGAAGCTTCAGTAAACCCTAGAACTAAGATGATAAAACCAAAAATTAATTACAAATAGTTACATATTATTGCTTAAAATTAATACAGAAGAACATATTGAATACAGTTCGTAAGTAACAGAGTTAAAGCATTCCTTTTTATTACTTTCTAAGTTCAACCATTGGATTGTCTGTAATTTAGTGTCTTTCTACCAATATCCAATCAAGCAACATTCACAGAGTGCAGCTACAAAATTTATTTTTTATTATGCAATTCAAACGTATGTAGAAATTATGGTCCTTGAGAGACATTCTTTGTACTGTTATTCAAAGTGAACCAACATTGTGTATGTCTTTATAAATTACAATCCAGCGACTAACCCTTTAAGGGTTTAAAACCCTTTAGGCTTACACGCTTGGCCTTTTTGCCCTGTAATCACTGCTTCCCTTTAGCAACCAAGTAGAAATGACCCACTTTCTTGCCTAATAGATTCTTTGTGGACTGTAAGCATACTTGGATGTTAATGCCTAGATGGTTTAAAAACTAAATAAATCTGCATAACTAGCTCCTGTCATGTTAAGAAAACCTTATGAATAAAAGCACAGCTAAGTTAAATCTTTTAGATTAGGCAGGCTTTTACGTATTTGTGCACACATACACATTGCATTATGCATGAACAGTAGGGTTCAGCATGATTTCATATCTGTTCAAAGGCTGGCTGGGGCACCTTGGCATAGCTTTTCTTTGCTTCTGAAAAACTATGCCAGTTTGCACACCCAAGATGTCTGCAGTGCTACCAAAACTTTTCCCACATTCACAACTACCCAAGCCTGTCTTGGAACAGTTACAGCAAAAAAGAAGAGCTAGTGAAACCTTGAGAGAACTATCTCACGCTAGAATCCCTATTTCTATCTGAGAATACTGCATCCTATTTCTAGAATCCCTATCCAACACTTCCTGAAATCAGATCTATCTAACTAAAAATTTATTTTGAAAATAATTTTAAAATATGCAGGTTTTGTTTCTCAGGAGAATAGGAAAAAAAAAAATTCAACAAAACAGAACAGGATTCAGCTGAACAAAAAATTCCCTTTGAATAACTGAAATGCAATTCCTGTCTTCCAGACATACAAAAGCATGTAAATGCTCAGCCAATATACTTAACAAATATTAATAAAACCCAGGTTACTAGGAAATAAGTTTTTTTCAACCTTCTTTTAGTAAATGCGCAGTAAATAGCAGCTCAGCAATACTGACAACTATTACTGCACTTCCCTGCTCTCTAGAAGCCCGTTAAAAGAGCCACTGGTCATTAACAGTTGGCAGTCCTTGGTAGCTTCCTTGCAGGCACATTCAAGTGTCCAGCCTTCTCTTCTTGTGCCATGACACTGGGGCCTCTACTAGATGGAAGAGGAGGCTAGTGTGCTGGCTCTTCCCTCTGTCATTTTAAGGTCTGTCCCGTTATGCCATCCTGGATTGAGTGCTTCCTGGATTGAGAGAACCTGGTCGCGCTTTACATACAACGTTTTTCTCCTCAAGAGTTAGAAGATCTCTAGATGGGAGGCATCCACAACAGATTTTACTCTTCAATAGGTTTAAATTCCCAGACCAATTTTTACTCCCTACTACACATGCACACACACGTATGCACAGACAGAATTCTATTACCCAGACCCAGTTCATATCCCGCTACCTCATGGTGACCTCTTACTAGGAAATGTTTTATCGTAATTCCTGTTCTTTTTCTATATAAAATAATTAATTACTCTTCACTACATATATACTTAAACAAATTTTAACTGAGGTAATAAAATTCATGAAACGAATTTGAGACTACTAGTATCATTCATATTCTACTAAGTTGCTATTTTCCCTTTTCATCAGGGTTCTGCATCATAAAACTTAAATCCTCTGGGTTTATTTTACTTTCAATTCAGTTAGATTTTAAATCTACAAGTCAAAACATGAGCTGCAGATATTGTTACATCACACTCTAACATTGCACATGCTATATGTACTTAAGCTTACATTTTACAGTGTAATTAATTCTTAAAATTAATGCACGTTGTGCAAATTAGTTGTTGGTAGTCAGTGGTGTAACTTTTCTTTTTTTAAACTTCCTGCCCGTTTTTAACATTAACTCATAATTACAGTGCATTACTTGAAGCTGTTAAGCTTTCATTTATATCCATTTACAGTCCTATCATTTTTAGCAATAAGGTTGGATTAAGTCACTTGTGCAAATGTACTAACCTTTTGTTCAGGAAGAGATGAGACATTGCTTGCACCTGCTCTACAAATATGCACTGGGTTTTCTTATGTTAATCAGGCACATTTGAATCTTATATAAAAACTCCAGTGTGGGTGTATAGATACAACTAAGATGCTTACATTTAATACTGCTCAGACAAGTAGTGGCGATGACTCACAAGTTCTATATACCGAGGAAATAGGATTAATCCTCTCAAACCATGTGTCCCTAGTGTATTTCCATGAGAGAGAATTGTGTTTGGACGAACGTGATGATCAGAGAAAGGCACTGCACTGAGATATGTGGGGACTGAAGTCTCAGGACAAACAATAAGGGCATTATATGCAGTCAGCTACAAAAAGTTCCTCAGGAAATACTGCACTCTGGTTCTGACTGAACTCTGTTACTCTCAAAAAGAGTACCCTTGAACTTTTTCTCCTCTTGTACCCTTAAATCTACTTCAGCTGCTAACTCTTCCTCTTCTGAGTCTGTGTGTCTTGTTCTGATCACTAGAATATAGTAAAACATTTACTGTTTTCTAGACCATGCTGAGAATACTGCATCCAGTTCTAGGCCCCTCCATACAATAAAGAGACCAACGGTCAAGGGCTGGATCCCTGTAAGGAGAGGCTGAGGGAAGGGGCCTTGCTCAGCCTGGGAAGGGGATGGATTTGGGCACCTACCAGCAACTGCCAGTGCCTGTGAGGAGGTTACGAAGGAGATGGAGCCAGGCTCTTCACGCTGGTGCATGAACGGAGGGCGAGAAGCAGCGAGGGTAAACTGAAACGAGAGGCTCTGACCAGCCTAGCCTGAGCTCATGGCTGGCCCTGCATCGAGCAGGAGTTTGGACCAGAGGCCTCCTGCAGTCCCTTCCTACCTCAATTATCCTATATGAGTCTCAAATGCCCTGTCTGGCAACTAATGATCCTCTGAACACAGTGTGGAAGAATTCTCTACAATATTCCAGTACAAGTTATTCATAACCCACTTTGTAGAAATGAGCCACAGGTTAAATAAAACACTATACCAAATAAAGGTGCAGATAGGGAAAAAATTGCCAAACTAAATTATTTACAATGGAAACAATGGAGAAGCTTTTTTTTAGAATCAAAAACAAGTGAATGCAAACATAGAGATTCGATCTGTTGGTGATTGGAGAGAATAGGAAGTAATATCAGTATCTAAAAATCAAGTAAGATAGGTCAACTGGAAGGTGTTTCCCTAATATTTGACTGCAGAAAAGTCTGTAAAGACTGAGGTAAAACAAGGGAACACAATCCTGTGTAAACTTAGGCAGAAACAGAATTTTTCCTTTAATGTCAGATTTACTAGTGCATTAAAGACCAAAGTTCAAGGCTTAGGAAACCTACTGATAAGTACTGAAAAAAGTTCTTAGGGAATAGGCATATGGAGAAGCTCACACTACAAGCTGTGTGATTTTGAATTTTTGTACTATTCAGCTGCCTCTTAGGTGTTTCACAGTCTCTCCTCGGTCTGGGAGGCTTTCTGCTCAATGCTTTCCAAATCAAAAACCATAATCCCATAATGACAGGATATCTGCTAGAGCAAGGAACTCTGATTTGAAAATCTCACTTTCAAATAATCTTTTTATTCACATACAAGTATTTTAGGATGAAATTTTAGACAGATTTTCTGCCATACCATGCAAGTTTTCAAAAATCCATAAAAAACCCAAATCTTATTAGCTCAGAAAACATCTAGAAGTATTTATCTTTCTCTCTTTCCTAATATACTTGTCTAGCCAGTTAAGATTTCCTTTACCAGATGAATTATTCCTGCATAAAAAGACAATTTCCACATGGAAACCTCTCTATAAACTGAGAATTTTACATGCACTGTACTATTCTAGTTCATACAACTCCAGCTGACCTGAAGTTTATGTAACTTTTATAATCCTGAAATGTGCTAGTAATCATATGTTTTCTCACCCATTAATGCTTGTAGCATCTGAAGAAGGTCAGGCTTGTTTTAATCTCAGACTTCTTTCCTATACTGGTATTACTTTCCATTAAAAAAAAACAATAATCAAGTGACAAATAATGCATTTGCTTTTTATCAGAATGGGGTCTTACACAAAACGGTTGTACAGACTAAGACAAATTCCAGTACATGGTATTTTAGAAACAGTGGTAAAGACTTTGCTAGTCTTTGCTTATAATATGATGAAATCATGACTAAGGGAATTTACATTTGTGTAACTGAAGATGGAATTTAAGCTACATGCATAAATGAAAAAGATTATTAGATTACAGCATTTGGCAAAAAAAGGAGGCGACAGTAAGCAGTGAGTCTAACCAACATTTCCATCACTTTTATTCCAGCATTATCCTCCCAAACTTAGCCACAGACTACTCTGATTTTGAATTATACTTTGTTGTAATGTTGCTAGTGAGTACTTCACAGCAAGTGAATGATGCTCACTCACTTATCTTTCCGCCATGCAAATTTACCAATTATATTGCTTTTTACAAAAGTTAGTCCTTCTTCCCCAGCCTCCTTTCCCAAGATTCCTTAGATTTTTAATTTCTCCCTGATCAAATACAGGTTAAAAGTTAGTTCCTCTATCAGTACCTTTTTAAGATGCGAGTGAAAAGGAAGCAATTAAATTCACAGAATATCCACGTAAGTCAAAGTTACCCTGAAGTAGCACTGTAAAGCACCGGCCCCAGCTGAACAGGGAATATCAACACATGCTGACAAATCTATCTGCTACAGTGGGCTTGTCGTCAGAAATGAGGATAAGCACATGGCCCCCTTATGTTTAAGTGATTTAGCGGTGCTTTATAAATATCTCTTATCAGAACAAGATTGCTAGCATTCTCTTCTGTGTGGGAGAGTTCATTTTCATAATCAAATTATCAGATGTAAAACTGTAAAAGACGACTCTGCGAGTTAAATTGAACAGTATGAGCTCAAATAGGACTTAAAATTAATTACATTCCATAAAACCAGCAAATCTTGTGCCTTTTATCCATTCAAACATTTCATCTTTTTATTATACCCTATGTCATATCTCTGGACTTTAAACTTCAGCTCCTCAGTTTTACCAGTGATTTTGCCACACACAGCTGAAACGTTCTTAACAGTACCACTGTTTTTTTTTTTTTCTCTCTCCATTCCAAAATGTGAAAGTCTCTGGTCTCAAAAGCCTTTGAAAATTCCATATTTTTTCTTGCTTTGTTTTTCATTGCTAAAAGAAAAAAAAAAAATTCAAAACCACCCCAAAATCAGCCTAAGCTGCTGCTTTTGCTGAAGGGCTAAGAAAGACCTATGCAGCTAATTAATGAAAACATACAAATGTGCTGATTTCTTTCACCTTATGAATTGCAATAGGAACTAGATTTTCAAACTTGATGGACTGCTGGAGCAAAATTTTAAAAGCAACTAACTGATGTATAAGTTTATATCTTCCAATAGGACAGAGCCTGTTCCCAGGTAAATTAAAGAATACTTACGTATCCGTATGAGGTCTTCCTTCCAGAAGTGGCTACTTGTGCTCCCACTGAAGTTTAGAATTGTTGTAGTGTGCTCAGCTCCTCTGAAGCTGAGGATATATTTAAGTTTTCTTTGTGGCTGCATTTTTTTTTAACCTGTTGTAAAACCTGCACAGATTAAGACAGCTTTAATTAGTGATAATGAAATGGCATATTTTAGAATGGGTTAATATATTCCAAAAAGCCATACACTAAATAAAAATACTGTATATATTAACCCTTTGTACTTGCAGAAAGGAATAAAGGTAACTGAATCAATGACAGCCACTGTCAGAGAGAAAAGGTCAATGTGATGTTGAACTAACTTGCTTTTAAAGTATTTTGGTCAGTCAGCACAAATAATTTTGAAACTGTGCTTTTAGATAGATTTGTTTGCTTCCGTCTTAGAAGATGGTGACCTCCAGGACCACAGGATTTATGTCCTGGAACTGCAAGCCTGCAGTTTCTGTATCCTGTTTATTTTTAAATATGTGCTCTGTAAAATAAGAACAATTCAAATGCTTTGCCACTCAATCAAGAGTCAAACACAAGCCCACATTTAGATAGAATTTTGATGTCTGTTTTATGCTATGATTATTCAATGATCCTGAAACAGAACCAATGAAACCTTCTTTCATAAGAACACCCTAGCCACTCTGGTTACCAGGCAGGAAAAGAGGAGAGCGTCTCTCCCACAGCAAATTGGATAGGTAGCGATTGCTGCAGTTTGGAGGGAAACTGTTTAAATCCTTTCTGTCAGAGGAAGGAGTTAAACCTGGATCTCTTACTTCCTGGGTGATGCTTTAACTCACACATTGTGAAACAAACGAAACCCTACCATCTCTTGGCTCCACAGTTAAATGACTCCTGCTGTCTTTCTCATAAGGTTGTTGGTCTCTCACACTTTAAGATCACAAACAGACAGAAAGATGTCCCTGCAGGAAGTACTAGGTTTCAAATATACCCATGCACTGCTTATGTCTCAGCAGCAATCACCAAGAATTTGGACGGTTCCCTGATCCACTCCTCATGGGCTGCACAGTGAACCTGGGGGACAAACACAGGATCCCAGCGTCCAGGAATTTGAGTCTCAGAGCCAGCCACCGCAATCTAACTGTTTCTCGTTAAAGCTGCTTCTCCCACCACGTGACTGCATGAAGTTCAAGTTTCCAGTAAATCGTAGGCAGGCTGTTTCCAGGAGCCACTACTAGCCTGGACACGTCAGTATTACATGTAAGATAAACAAGGTCAAAATTCAGCAGAAGAAAATAAAGAAATCTCATCAAAAACTGATCTCATGACATATTACAAAATCTCTAGTACTTAGCAGGTTTGAATTACAGTCTAATCTTATTGATCTAAGCCTTTCTTTTACCTTCTTTCTCATTCCCTCTCCCTAGTCACTGCTCACCTTCTTTGTATCACTGGCTGTAGCATGTGAATCTGTGAAGAAATGAGCAACTGAATGCCATTTATTTGCACTGCAAACTATCAGCATCCTGTTTGCAGTGGAACTGAGTACTTATGACAAATAAGAAGGAGAGAAAAGAGGAGAAAAAAGAGGAGAAAAAAAAGAGGACAGAAAAAGAGAGTTGTCTTTTTTTTACTTTTTGGTTTTTTTCCTTCTTTTTCTGCTTCTCTTTTGATTTTCTATGCCTTGCTTTCAAGTCCATTTCTTTTCTGCTTTATGTGCGTTTCCTCACTTTCCTCCAAATTTACATTTATTTCCCTTCTCCTCCCTTCTTTCGCATTCACATCTACTTACAGAAGCATTACAATATCACAGTATTGTTAAACTACAGAATTAGAAGTACAGTCTGGCTCCAGCTAACCTTCGTCCTTGCAAAACCATTTTACTTCCTGCAAACTGCAACAACTGGAGATGCAGAAAACACTCAAGGACATCTCTGTGAGCCCCTCCTATGGTTTATCTGGACAGAGGCTCAGTTCCCATGAATGCAGCATTAGCCTCTGCCTGCAGAAATAGCTACAGCAAATAAATGATGGTTCATGATATCTTATGAAACTGAAGGAATACTGGAATATGGGAATTCACGTTATTTCTGCATGAGTAGAGGAGGGACGCATCCTCCTACAGAGTGTAGTTGGGGTTTTTTGCATTAAATAATTTGTTCTTTAAACCACATGAAACTGAAGCAAATTAAACTCACATATATAATGTTGTAACTGTGCTTGAGGTTATGCTCAAGTTCCTGGAGCCACAGCTGCACCCACAGAGCCTAGAGGGTAGGACTTTGATGTGAACCTAGCTATCCCCACGCCTGAGTCACTCCTCCTGGAGAGCCCTTGGCTCAGCAACTTTGACAAATATTTAACGTGTAGGCAGCATGGATTATCTGGGAGTTCTGGCTGAAGCCAAAAAAAAATAATGTCTAGAGGAACATGTAGCCAAACACCATGCTAGTAAAAATGGGTCCCCATTGTATATGTGGAGATTTGTGAAAGCTAGTAACTACCATCCGGTCCTTGGCAACATAACAGTTACTGGCCTATAGACAACAGACATCTTTGAAAGAAGGATGGTTTTCTTTTAGTTCTCCTTGTTTCCACGATAGAGTATTGTTCAGAGTATGCCTGAGACTGCATCCAAAATGCTGAGAAGCTGTGATAGAAATTTCACAAAACTACTTGCCTGAGATTCCTGAGGTTTCCCAACTTCATCTAGGAAAATAACAAGACTGGCTTTTATCACAAAAATGTAAGACTGACCTTCAATTAAACCAAGATAGGCAAAATCCGGAAAAGGCCCAGAAACAAAATAGATTAAAGAAAGCTTGATCAAATTTTTTGAACCTCAAGAAAAGTCTCTTTTCCAGCATTTTACTCCTACATATGTTTTATCTACCCAACACTCAAACTACCACCATATGAGGAAGAGCGCTCTTCTGCCCCAGCATCTTTCTCCTGTTAGTTAAAAAAAATTATTTACATGAATTAAGCTTCACTATATGCCTGTAAGATAAACAGTGTAACAAGGCAAGATATGGGACAGACGGACAAGTTAAACCAATTGCTAAAAGACATATTAGAAAAGACCAAGTAAAAAAACAGGTTTACATACTGGGGAGCCCTACTGGTTTCCAGTTCCTAGTTGCACTGCCAGACTGCTCTTACAATTTTCTAACGACTGTGAAATTTAGAAGTATTTTGAAGATTTCCACACATCATTGATGGTAACGATATTTTAAATCTCTCTAGGTTAAGGCTAAAAAGTTATCTTTTTATTCTCATGCTAATAGATCTCTCTAAAGTCCAAAAGTTTCTCATATACTGTTCAAATTTAGCACAATTTTATATCTGGAACAAAATCTAGCACCTAGCTTATGTGCTGTACCACAGCTGTTCCAGTGGAGCACTAACACTCCCAAGCACACGGAACATTTTTAATGCCTCTTTACAAATAAGAATACAGCATGAAAACAGAATAAAAATACTTCAGAAACAACTTTCATTTATGAGTCTGGAGGGTGGAAACTTAGGATCAACTGCAATTTTGTGGCAATTTTTAGGATTTTATGCATAAGGTCAAGAAGAAAACCTTTGCAGGAAAACTGCTGCATCTGGAAAGCTTTTTGAGAACGTCAGTCACTGTGCTCCATGACTGCTGGTGCTTTCACGGCCATCCTTCCACTACCTCACAAGCTGCTACACTGTTTTCTCTCCACATTTCTGCAATTACAACCCCACAGCTCTATGGTCACACATCTTGCATGCGGCATAGTGTTGGGTCACAGTCCTGAAAACACTTAAGCCTCAGTGAAGTGCACTGAATTTATTTACACATTTAAGAAGCATCGTGTTTTGTTAATACATGATTTTCTGGCTCAGACTGTTACTTTATATGAGCATCATGGTAATTTTGAAAGACTAATAAAATGGATCTTAGCCTTTGGGTTGACTTATGTCTGGTGTAGAAAGATGAGGGATCAACTTATTTAGTTACTTCGTTCCTTGTCAATACCATTGCAACTCAACCATTCAGAAAGGAGACAAATTTGTTAACAAAGTTAAATTAAAGGTCCAGCAAATTAAATTGCAGCCATTCATAATATTAAAAATAACGTGTTCTACTATCCAAAAAAGACATCATAAAAAGCACCAGCTTTTACTTAAACACTTTACAGATCTTAGTAATTAACAGAGTAAAACCTACTGCGGCACAGCTTTACAACTGCATGCAGATAGAGACATTATTTCCCCCTTTAATCTCAGAAGCAAACGGTAGTAGTGGTGGTGACAAACACCCAAATTTAGTTCAGGGGATTAAATAGCTGTGAGAATGGCTGTCAGTTCACACTATAGTTATGCTTCTCTAAAAAGGCACAGCTGTTGGTTGACATGAATTTTGATGTTACACAGATATGTGTCTAAACCAGCTGCCTCTAGATTATAATGGAAAAAAAAAATATTTCCTAAGCAATTTCTTTATGAAAAGACAGTAGGAAGACAAACAGCAGCTATTTGTAGATTTATCTTTTTGACTTATAGATTTTGGCACAAAGTTTTGGGGCTTGGGGTTTTTTTGTGTTGTTGTTGAGCAAGTGGGTGATAATACAAAACAATGAGAACAGCATGTGTTCTTAACCTACCTGCTGTTTCAAAACAATGCTTGGAAGCTGCTGACATACCAATATGTATCAGTTGTATGGCAAAACTTCTGAAAGTAACTCAGAGCACACATTCATCTGTAGTTTTAGATCTGCTTACCAGGTTCCTTAGGAAAAGTGCCTGGATCCAGACTGCAGGCTTTCTCCAGGGGCAGTGAACACTGAACTATTCTGATGCAGCTTGCAGCCCTGGGTTTGTCCTGTGCACCTGCACTGTTCCATCCGGCATGCCTCTTGGTTAATGCCATCGCTGAGGTGGAAGACACTAAAAAAGTTATCTCAGTAACATAGGGAAGCGCTTAGTGGCATTCATGGCTGCACCCAGAATGTGATCGTAAGACAGGTAATCCAGAACAGATGTACGATGAGAACTTTCAAAAAGGAGAGTAGCAGAAGAGGTGCTTTCTATAACTAATACTAATGAGAAGTGAAAACTCAATGCTTATTCATTAGAAACAGAATATACTGATCTTCCCCTCACATCAGAAGTTCTTATAACTTTCCATAGTGAGCAAATCTGTATCTTAATTGGCTTCTGATTATATTGATGATTTATGGATGGCTGATCCTCAACGCCATTTGCAGTAATCTGAAAAGGAAAGGGATATGGCTGCAAAGAACTGCAGGGTCATGGTAGGAGAGATGTATCTGGTCATCACATCTTCCTTTGTAAAGACCGAATCTTGTATCGTGTGTAATACCTGACAAGTCTCGGTTATTTCTACAGTACAGGTCTTTGCATTTAAAAGAATGTTAAGACAACCTTAAACTTTTCCTAGGAATAAAGATTTACTCAAATACACTTTTCAATCAAGGATACTCTAAAGAAAGTCCTAAATATGGTTATTGAATACATATAAAATGTTCAGGGAAATGGAAAATATCTTTCAATCAATTTGCTTGGAAAATCCACGTCAGGCTTTGTAAATACTCAAAACTTCCAGAGAGAAGCTAACTGCTTTCAACTTCCTACAGGAAATTTCTGCTGTGTGAAATGCTGAGCAATGACCACTTAGATTAAGTTACATAAATCCACTATAAGTTTAGTGTACTTCTTACTAAGTAGGCAATTAACAGTCGCTGTTCTAAGCTCCTTAAAGGTCTCTGCTGAGTGTGCACCTATGGTTAAAAGAAGGTCAGCTACCAAGAGTAACTGGTTTCACAGACACTTCCAATTGGTGCAAGTGTGGGAGAGATGACTCTGTCATTGTACTGATGATCACCACCACTAGCTTGGTTATACTAGCCTAAATATGGGTAAGGCCCTACAGCAAATTGGATTCAGGGCCTGATCCAGTCAAAAATTAACTCAGCAGATAAAAAGGAGTGAGTGGGTGAGAAATTAGTTTTCAGTAAGGAACAGACTCTCTTTTTGGCCTACCATGGCCAACTGGGATTAGAAATTATGAAATATCTTCTTTTGGTATCAACCAGATTTCATCAGATCAAGACAGCAATATCTCAAAATATTAGGATCTGCAAGGAATGAGATGCAGAATAATACAAGAAACATTATAACTCCTTTAAGGTAACTAAATGATGGAGCTTCATTTGGAATAGAAAGTATCAGACTGATCACTGTCTACGAAAGGCGATGTTGCATTAGAAGTTTTGGAGAAGGCGACATTATTGACATGTGAAAACCATTTCTAAATAGAAACAGTTAAAAGAGTGATATTTTGGTGTTTTCTTGTTTAATTTAGAAAATATATGAGTAAGACAGAATCACACACATTAAGGATTAGTAGAAAAATGGTAGATGACGAACTTTTTGTCTTCCTGCATTGTAATTCATAAACAAGGGGACAGAAAGGAGAAGTGGTTTAAACCAATCAAAGGAAACACTTTTTACAAAGTGTCTAATTAAACTATGCAACTCTTTTCCACAGGAAGTAATTTGAGACAGCACTTTAAAAGGAGTCATTAAATGACTGGACATTTAGACTTATGACTAGTGCTGTGATTTGGAAGAGACTAAGTCTCACGTCTGCAGACTTACAATTCAGCAATCTATATGAGATACCAAAAAAAGCTCAATACTGTAGAAGCAGCTGTTCCTAAATCTATCTTCAGGAGTGTATCTTATATTACCCTATGAGATTTTGGTTGCTGTTATTGCCAAAGGCCAATGTACTGAACTCTTTGAATATTTTTCATTTCATCTTGTATGGAAACTGCATTGCTCCTTACAAAACAAGGAACGGTATCTCATGGAAGCCTCTGTCATACATAGTTACAGAAAAATTTAGGTGGGTATGACCACAGGAGATCAAGTCCAATATGCCACTCAAAGCAAGGCTAACTTTACAGTTAAGTTAAGTTGATCAGCTGAATTGCAAAAATCCTCAATGACCGAGGTTCCGCAGCTGCTGAGCAACCTGTTTTGAGTGTCTTACCAACCTCACCATGAATTTGTTGTTCACATACAATTGGAACTTCCCTTGTCACATCTTTTGACTGTATCCCCTTGTCTTTTTACTGTACATCTCTGAGAAGAGACTGCCTCTCTGTTCCCCCTAAGCCCTGCTAAGTGGAGGGATATTGAAACGCTACAATCAGTCCAGAAATATATTTTCCCTTCTAAGGTGCATTTTTTATCTGGCAACAATATGCAGATATATCTCCAGCTTACAAATTTCAAATTGCAAAATAGATTAAATGGGATGGAAAAGTAGGCCTACATTAGCCACAAAACTTCTCATACTTTGGCTTTTGAACCTGTAATCAGTATATTTTCTGAAAATTTTAATTCAATCTAACGGTGACCTCTTTAAAGTTAGGAAATCAAATTATCAAGAAGTAAATTGATCAAGCATACCATATGAAATTTAAGGTGCTTCTTTGTACAACTTATATGGGCCAAAATCTTAGGGTGACCTAGAATACTACATTCCTTCATCTAGACTGCAGACTTCTGTCTCTTTCCATAAAAAAAAAAAACAAAAAAAACCAGGAGCCTGAGGATGGCTCTTTTAAGACACTCAAAAAACATGCTTTCAAGATGTCTGTGCTTGGCAGTTCAGCTACAGGAAAGGTACAACTAAAAAGAGGTATTCATCTTTGAAGTACAGGCAGGGATGTTAATCTTGTGGTTCAGAACTGACAGTTTTTCTTTTCAAGTGTCATAGACTTGAGCTCTGATTACACACTCTTCACAGGCTCCAACAAAAGAAGCTCTTGTTTAATCTTTGCTTCATGCTGTTGGTCTATTGTTTCACATATTCATTTTTATAAATCATACAAAATGCTACCTTGAAATTAAGTTTTTGTCATTAAGAGTGGAAATAATACCTATGTAAACAATATTTTATAAAATTCTATCAGATTTTTTAAAATGTTCTTTTAAAAATTTTCTGTTTAAAAATTTTTCTCAGGGTTGTTATGGAAAGCACAGTGAAGGCTTTCATTTTGTTTGCAATAAACAAGAGAAGATATAGTGGCCAGTCTTGCTCCTGCTGTCCCTGAATCTGACCGTCATGGCCATTCTCTACTTCATTATGGTAGGAACAAGGTAGTGCAGCATAGCAGGGAGGAAAGAAAAAGAAAAAAAAAAAAAAAAGTCAAACAATCCCCCTGCAACAAACCCGACGCAACTCTTCTGCAGTCCTTCAATGAGTCAGAAAAACTCAAGTTTCTCAGCTCAAAACTGTCCTCATTTACCTTGATTTTACTTTCTGGGAAGGGCTCAGGCCTCACAAAAGAGCAATATGCGAAATGACTGTACACTTTTGAGACAGGAAATCTTTCAAACTTTGTTAGGTGAAAAGCAATTTTGTGAACTGACATAACATTCTAACCAGTCCAAAATGTGACCAAGCTACGATTTTAAAGACAAGAATTCATTTAATGTGATTGCAACACTCTTCCAATGAAACAACCTCAGTTTTTACTTCCAAAAGGTACAGCATGAAAACTTATTTTTTGAAATTTTTTAACATTCTACTCTGTTTCAAATATAAACTCTTAATAGAAATACTATTACATCAGTAGTATGACTCCCCTCCTCAGAAACAAAAAAAAATCAAGTTTTCTTCCAATCCTAATTCTGTAAAAAACACTTGCCCTAATTGTTAAAGTAATTATCCAATCTGCTTACTTTTGTTTTAAAAAATAATAATCTGAATGTTAAATATCTAAGTGAGAGTTCTTCAAATGTGAAAGTAATTGATTACTCACTTGTACTATGTTAAATACAGTAATTGGCAATAAAGATTGTATGCAGAATTACTCCTTAATAGATTTTGCACATTCAGCCCTCCAGCTATACCTCACGGGATCGCTGCCAAATCCCTCCCTCCTCCTGCTGACAGCTTGTGGCAATGCTGCGCAGAGTTCTTCACACTAGATTTTCTTGTGCCTCAGACATTATCTAGAAATCTCAGTGTTGAAAGATTGCTCAAACTTTCTCCCACTTTCTTCTCTTTTGAAAAGAACACAAACCAAAAGAGTATAAAACACAAACTTTAAAAGCTCCCAGACAGATCACCACAAGATATCAAAACTCAGCAAAGCTTCATTCCTTGCCAACAAGGATGTTGTGCATGCTATGAATTTACATAATTTCAAGTGACAAAACAAACAGAAAACAAACACATTGCAAGTTACTAAGTGCAGGAAGGCAAAATCTGACTCGAGAAACTCCTGAGCTTCAAAACTGTTGGAAGCTGGGAGTAGAAGAATATATTACACTTTCTGTTTTGATAGCACTTTTTAAGCATTAACTTTTACCTACTGCTGGTTTAAAAAAACTTCATCTGACCGAGTGTGGTCATTCTTATGCTCTGCATCACAGTGAACCTCATTTCCCTTTTACTGGCTCTTTCTACAATTCCAAAATTATACATGTGCCCTCATAAAACCTCAGGGGTGAGTCCATATCAACCTCACTCAGTATTTGGTTTCACTTCCCTATTCAATCAGGCCCAAGGCTAAACAGATGCATTGATCATAACTCAAATCTACTCACCTGTCTCTCATCTCTGTAACAAGAGGGCTTTGCTAACAAAAACCACAACAGCTTTTAGGAAGTGGATTTTCTCTTGGAGGTTTATAGAGCCCCATTCTATTGAATTAACACTGAGCTAGATATAGGAAAGAAAAAGGAATAATTATGCATATAGACTACTGATAAAGTTTGCTTGCTACTACAGATACTTGCTACAAAACAGGGAACAAGACCAAGAAGAATTAAGTTTTGTCAATAAGTTTATAGACCTAATAAACTGGATATTTCAGTATATTTATATTTTGAGCACAGAATTTTCAGCCTATGAATTTACCTTTAGATGTGGAAATAAATTCTCCTGTATCCTCTACTTTTCTTTAGCTGCTTCTGCAGATATACTACGTTTTATTTTTTTGGCTGGCAGACAAAGCAAACAGAGCGCTACTTTGCCATGTTCTTGCTTTTAACTTCAACTCAGACAACTTGGAAGAGTAGTTTATGCCGCCAACATTGTCATAGTTTCTCAAAAGAAGTGATGTTCTTTAACCAATACGAACCAAATCTTGTTATCTGCTCCATCCCTGCTCTGTAATCAGCACCAAGGCCATTCTAACAATGAACTAGAACAAAAGACTCAACAACAATGTGGCACTGAAACCGCATTTTGTATGCAAGGAACAAGGAATTTTTCTTTCCTTTTTCCCAGAGCTTATCTACAAAACCTAATTTATTTCCTAAAATGTTTATTTTTGTATGCTTTTCAGATAAGAGTGCCTGAATGAATTATTCAACAGTGAAGAATCATGCTGTCTTGCCTCACTCTACTGTCATGATGCTTGGATATATATGGAGAGACAAAATGTTCCCAAATTTCAGTTGAACAGGGAACCAATAGAAACAATAGCAGATACACTTTTGATGTAATTTTAAAAACTACAGGTAGTCATGTTTTAACTCCATTTTATATGTATTTCTGGTATTGAAACAAGCAAAGGAATGCACCATTTGTGGTAAGATTTTGTTAGCTGGAGGTCAAGATACAATGCCAGCAAATATCCAAACCCCATTTTCTGAAGTTCTTTCTTCAGCTGCATGTTAGAAGTAGTGCTAAAGGATCTAGTGCTGCTTATTTCCATGCACACCAAGTGCATGGGAGTGTAAATAGCTAGTTTAATCTACTAGGTTTCACTAGCCACAGCGAAGAGGCTCTGCGTGTGGCTCAACTGGTAGCAGTGTCTCAAAGTTACATCACTGTTAAAACTGATAGTCTCCATCACTGTAAGTCTCTGAGCTCTTAATAAATCTGAAGGAACAACAACAACAACAAAAAAACCCCGAGGCTGAAACAGGTGGGAGTGTTCAAGATGTCACAACTGTGTTTGGATCATGGATTCATTAAGCATCTATGGCACCATTTCTTTTAAACAGAGCAGATGTCTTATACCTGCCTCTCATTTAAAGGAAAGGTAAAATATTTAAGAGAAAAAACTCAACAGCATTAGGTCATAACATTCTGTTTTTTACCATTACGCACAACAAAGAGCAGTAAAGTAATTTTGATTTTGGCATCTGCTCCTTTCTGGTTCATTGAATACACACAAGTATAGTTTTCATTATTGCAATGAAAAAAGAAAGTCATTGTTTTCCTACTTCAAGTCACATAAGCACAGAGTTCCAGACCCTCTGTTACTTTTGTTTATAAAATATATATTTGCCTTTTCTTAAAATAAATCTTCAGTTAGACCTGGCACAAATCTTAGGATCTAAATGCCCAAATTTCTTCGCATTGCAAAAAGCAACAGGTACCCTTGTAAGGGTAGATTTTCAACCTGCCAAAAAACTGTTCCACTTGTTTCATTTGCAACAAGCCGTAAACACAGCAAAATCACCAAGAGGAAACAAGAATACAATAAGCAAGGGGAACTTCACACCCCTATATCTCATAAACAGACATTTGGCCATTCTGTGTACTTCAGCAGCATCAGAAGGATGGAAGGGCAGAGTTCCCTGCTTTGGTAGCTGGTGACTACCCAGGTACTCAGAAAAATACATTTTAACTGCTAACATGCCTGGTAGCTAACAGCTAAGCACACCAGTCTTTTTACAAGCATTTCCATGTTTCTATTAACATAGCTTGCATCACTTTAGTAGCAAGATATATAGCATGTGGACCCCAAAAGATCATGAGGCTTAAAGGCTGCTGAACTGCACAACAGACAACAGAACAAGAGAGGTAAAACTACTTCTCTCATTTCTTTCTAAAACATGAAGTGGCCTTAAAATTGAGTATAGAGTAGTGTCAAAAATTCTGTCAGTTTGGTAAGCTGAACAGTCTAGGTAAAATTCAGACTGATCAGTACAACAGATTTTTAAGTAATGGGAAAAGCTGATACAGGGATTAGAGGACAGAAAACATAATTAGTGCCACTTGACATGGTTTTATGGAATGTAGTCATTATCAGACAAATTAATTTAAGGTATTTGGACTCATGAGGCATCTGAATTTGTATCACATAGCTTTCTGTTTAAAAAAAAAATACTAAGAACAGCTCTGTGGGACTGTATCCTACAAAGGACTGAGAAATTGTAATGGGAATAAGGAATTGACTAATTCTTTATTCCCCGCAGTGATTCTTGGACAAAAAAAAAAAAAGGTAAATGTAAAAAAGGCTCTTTATGGACGCAAACCTGTACAGAGGAGCAAAGAAGCAAAATTACCTCTGGGACTGTCAGAAACAGCACTGGAGAATCATATACAGATCTTTTGCCACGTGTTAAAGGGTATGTTGAAGTGCTGGAGGGGATTTAGAAAAGTCCACAAGGATTATTTAGTGCTGTACAAAATGCCTTATAGAGGTAGGATCAATCTACTTTACCAAAGAAATAAGAGACAACTTGATTACAGGTTGCAACTATCTTGTGGGGAGAAATGCATAAAAGGCCAGACAAATTGGACTAGGAAGCAGGCCATGTCTATACAACAGAGAGGGTACAGCTAATTACCAAGGACAAGGGTGTATTCTCTATTTGAGAGGCATTTTCAGGCAAAATCATAATGCTTACAGGGGAACACACTCTGCTCAGAGAAGCTGCCTGGTCCAGCACAGCAGACAGCTGATGAAGCTGAATGGCCTGCCGCAGCCAGTGACACCAGAGCGTCGTTTGGCCTCAAACACTACGACCAGGCCCTGCTAGGCCCTGAAACCAGGGGGAGCCTGTCCCTGCAAAGACAGGGCCTCCAGCATTATCTCCAGCAGTTAACAGCATCTCTGTCACAGGATACATTAACTGTTCCCTTCATTATACCGACAATTGGAGAAGTTTAAAAAAGGTATCTTCTTCTGTTTTCGCTTTACATTTTAAGGAAAAGCACATTCCAAACTAGCTGCGGGGACTGAGATTTTGCAACCACTTTTTAAAACACAGGCTCATTTTAGCATTAGCATTCAGGATTGCCCCATGGTATTGCTGGCATAAACCTCTGCTCTGAGGACACAAGGGCAACTGGTAGGGGAAAAAGCAACTCTACAACCTGTGAGGTGACTTTGTAGGGAGAACCTGAGCAGACCTGTCAGAGGCCTTTGCTCTACAGACCACAGAAAAATGGGCCTCCGTGGCAAGGACTCTCACCTGGACCTCCAGGCAGCTCTGACTCCTTCTGAAAGCGCTTTCTGGGCCGGAGCTGCTGTTCATGGCTCTTTGCCAGGGCAGAGGCTCTGTGCTTCTCTTGATGTGAAATGGTGCAAAGAGAAACAACATTCCTTCTGTAATCTTCAATAAAAAGAGAAGGTTTTTTTTTACTGTGAACTACGGGACAAACTCCTGCCCAAACTATTAAGTGTTCCGGAAAATAACAAGAATCAGGCAGTAGTGGAGGAGATCCCCTGGCAAGGTTTTTCTTTGTGATTTCACTGAGAGGAAGCTTGCTGCCCGCACAAGAGCAACCCGTTCTAAAATTAGCACTACAAGATCTATGTATTCACTTAGTGTTTCTGGGTGTAAAACTGGCCCTGTTGAAATCACATGCCAACTCCTATTGACTTAAATAACTTAATAATTTATGGAGACCCTGAGAGGGCAGACAAACCATGTAGATGTTAAGGTTTGTATCTGTATCACAATACTGGTGAAAGCAACAGCGGAGAGGATACCAGAAACCTGAGAAGAATTTCCAGGGAAGACTACACAAGCACCAAAGCGCTGTTGCAAGATTACTCATATTTTTCTCCCACTCCTCCTTCCTCTTTTTATTCCTTCTAAGGGACTATGGGAAAGGGAAAAATAGCAGAGGAACTGCTAAGCCTCTTCTCCAAGTGAGCCTGGCCCAAGACCACTCAGAGAAGGCATAAGAAGGCAAGAGATACCACACCAGATCTCACCAGTGACTGAGCTATCTCACTGTGTCTCCAGCAGTTGGAGCTCCTATTTCAGGAGAGCATGCAAACTTGGCCACTTTCTGCAGTGTATTTCCTAAGGATTGCTCAGCATCAATGGCCATTGGATTAGGGATGTTATACAGTAAATTTCTGCCTATTCCCTTTAGCATTTGTGTATGGACCTTAAGTTGATTATTTTCCCCATCCCCTTTCTGAGCCAATTGCTACTGTTATCCTCCACAACCTTTTGCAGCAGCTTCTAGTAGTTCACCATTCACTGTGTAAAAAAGTACTTTCTATTATTTTTGTTAAACCTCTCACTCCTTAGTTCGCATGCCCTGCACAGCAGTTCTACATCTGTTGTTTGCTATCAAATGCTTTCAGAATTTGGAAAATGACAGTCACATGCCCTCCTCCCTCAGAATTCTCTCTCCAAACTGGAAAGTCCCAGGCGTTTTCATTTTTCCTGTTTCCCAGTCCTCCCTCTCTGTATCTTTTCTAACTATCCTTCTTACAATACAGATACCCAGATACCAGAATTATATCCAGTAAGCAAAATGTGTGTGCACCAAAATTTTGAACAGTGGAAAAATCATGCTTTCTGGTTTGTTCATAAGACAGCACTGAGACAGGCCTGACATTATTCTGAATAAATCTGCCTGGCACCACCTCCAAGAAATTCATGTCATGGGCCTGTCAAAGCTCTCCTCCTCCTCTGTCTTCAATCTTTTCTTCACCCTCCTACTGCATGCGCACATTCCTCCAAGCCAAGTCCACACTGCTCTCCCATCTTTCTGCTCCACCTCCACTTTCAAAGCCTTCCTTTCCAACTGTAGATAAGCACAGGACTCTGCACACACTGATTTGCTGTGTACAAAACATTTCTAAACACGCTATGAAAAAGTATGGGAGATCTGCACCACTGCCTCATCCTGCAGCTAGCTACCAAGAGACATCTGCATTTATATTGCTGTTGGGGGCAGTTCTTACCATTTGTATAATGTAAAGAAATTATTTTCACATTTCCCTGCTTGACCTTGTGCTTGATATTGCGTGTGCAAGTTCGGGGGAGCGAAGCCCACCTTCCTGTGCCTAACACAGTGGCTCAGGGCTGCTGAGACCAGGTGTACTTCAACATCTCAGCCACAGTGCCTGCACCTTCCACAACCTTGCCTTCAGTGCTGAACATCACCAATCCAATAAGTCAAAGCAGCAGTGCTAGCCAACAGAAGGGATATAAGGGAGAATACCATCAAACTCCATCTCTCCTTCCCCCTCATCTTTGCCTCTGCACAAGAAAGCCCACTATTGTCACAGCCATTTTGCCAACACTGCAGAGTGTGCAGAGAAAAAAGGTGCTAACGAGGGTGAAGAATGCAGGCATCAATCAGCTCTCTGTCAAAAGGAGTTGTCAGGCAAGTGCTTTAGTTTTCCACAGTGAGCAGCCTGGGAAGGGCATTTCTTCAGGAAACAACTCAAACACCACTACTGAGGCTGCACAGATTTTGCCTCTCCCCCTTGCCTATGCCCTGAGGTCGCTGCCTGCCTTGCTTGTGCCTTTACAGCTAGGGCAAGATACTTGAATCCGCTGCTGCTAAAGATAATACTTTT
Source organism: Tetrax tetrax (assembly GCA_009806455.1). Lineage (NCBI taxonomy): Eukaryota > Metazoa > Chordata > Aves > Otidiformes > Otididae > Tetrax > Tetrax tetrax. Next base: position 82,469 of record WHYT01015792.1, read on the forward strand.
CACTGGTTCCTTCCACAGGAACGTGTATTCTGACATAATCTTAAGCAAGAATCACTAGGGGAATCTAGTCAAACAAACATGCTGGTAGTTTACTTCGCAGTGGAAATCTGTAAAGCATATTTATCAGCAGTTTATATGCTAAATGAAGAGTCTGATTTGGCTCATCACAAAATAAGAGAATTCTGACATTGATCTGAGAATGATTAAACTCTATAAAAATACCTTAGCTGTCCTGAAACTAATCAGACTATAATCCCAGACACTTACTGAATATTTAAAATAAAATGTTTCACAAATAAGCCTCAGATCTTAAATTAATTTAAATTAATTAGACATGCATAACCCAGTGATTATGTAACTTCATGGAAGGCACAGAGTTTATGGCAATATGAGTGAAAAGAGAACATTTTCCAAACATTACTACAAGCAGATAAATTACATTAAAAACATTTACTCTGTAGAGAAATGCAAAATAAAATATTATCATCTGATCAGCTCAAGTAATTCTGACTTATATCTTTGAATTAACAATATTTCTCTGTACAGTTGCAGTAACAATGCAATTTTACAAACTGATATTCAGTTGAACACATCTAAAACACAAATTATACATTATGTACAAACATAGTTCTCCAAGGAACTCTTTGTTCAGCATGCTTCGACACAGAAGTGGTTTAGAGGATGCTAGCTTGCCCTTTCATTTAAATACTGAAATACTTATCAAAACATGAAAAAAAAAAATTCATTTGCTATCACATAGCGGTGTTCTTAAGTCACTTGTTTGTTACTATATGTTATAGAAGAGTAGAACCAGTCACAACAATAAATAACATAGCTTCTTAAGAACATAGACTTATATTCATGAGATCACACTTTCAGCCCGAGTGCTTTTACAAGACTGTAGGATCCATTTATTTTTGCTTTTCTTGACACGTAGATCAGAATTGCAACTACAGGTATTGCTATTGCTGTTACGCAAGAGAATGCAATAATCAGTGGTAGCATTTGATCTGTTTTTTTCAATCTTCCTGAAAGTGGAGACAAAAGGAGAAAAAAGTTGTGTAAAAACTGATTGAAAGATACATGTTTATTACTGTAAAAGCAGTGTTATTAATTACCTTCATTTGGAACACTATTTTTGTTTTTATGCACAAAGCACATTTTAAAATGTTTTCCTTATGCTTTTTTCTTTAGTAACTCCATATTACATACTTTAACTCCTAGCTACTATCTTGGTCTTGAATTTGCTATGCAAGTTCAAACCCATCTGATATCATCTAAAATGAAGAATACCATGGAGCTCATGAAGAATACATGAAGAATATCACGTCTTTTACCCAAGAAAGATCTGGAGACATTTCTGCCTCCTGGAAACAACATTTCAGGAGAAGACTATGTTTTAAAAGCCCAATCTTTACACCTTTTTGTGAAACAGAACTTTCTCTGGATTAGTCTCTCTGTTTATGTTGTGTGGACAGAAACGCGGCCAGGATCCACCTTTTCCTGGCCCTATCCTTAAAGCTACTGCACCAACTCGAGTAAGAGAAAGAATAACATCCACACTGAAAGGAGGTTAAATATAGCTTATTCTCACCAGTTGTTCTATTATTAGGGTTGATTTGGGGTTTGGTTTTGGTTTTGGTTTTTTTGGTTAACTGCAGTATTGCTGTGCAAGGACCAGCCATGAACTAGTGCTCACCTTGACACAAAATTCATTAGAAAGTACAAACAAAATAAGTTTAAGGCAATAGATCTACCTACCTACAACAGCTATGTCAATCACTTTGATGCTGTTTCCAACTTCATTGAAAACATCAAGCAAATATCTGCCTGTATCATTTTTGGTGACATTATAGAGTACAAAGGTTCCATTCACTGATGGTAGAATAATTTCTTTCTCCTGATGGACTTTCTTCAGGACCATTTGTGACGGTGGGTTACTGTATGTGCTACATGTAATGGTGATATTTTCTCCTTCTTCAACATTTTCTGATGGATATACTAACACAATAACATTTTGTGGAGGAACTGGAAATAATAGAAATGCAAGGTAGGATTAGCAACAAACAGAAGCAAAAAAACTTGTGAGGTTTCAACAGCTTGTACACAAAAAGTACTAATCCAGTTAATGGTTTCACTATAATATTTGAGGACACAGCTTTAGACACTATTCTGTCACCAGCTAGCCTTCACACAGTGCAGTCAACAGCAGCTGACAAAAAGAACATTTTGTCAATTGATGGAGTCTGTTGCATATCTTTTACATTGTATGCAGCCTTTTCTACTTTTCTTATTTTAAATTAACTGTTTATTCATTTGAGTTCATGAAAGGACACAGACCAACAGACCCAAAGGTCGAGGTCCTCTTTCAACAGAAGACAAACAGAAAATGCAAAGGAAGAACTCCTAGAATAGTATTTTTTCACTAGGTTCCACAATTTTAAATCCTGTTTTCAAAGTCTAGGGGGAAGTGGAACTACGAAAAATTTTGAAGAAGCAATTATTTTGTGCATCTGCATCTTCTTGGACAGAAGTTTTCATCAGCACTAAGATCCTACCACTTATGACAAGAAGCTGTTCAACTCATCTCAGTTTTTTCAAAGACAATTAATGGAATTGAAGTGAAGATGTCATTCTGTCTGTCTAAAACAAATTCTAACATTAACTCTGTACAACAGTTATTTTAACTGACTCTTGACATAAAGTAGCATGTGCTGAGACTGCTCTCCCAGTTCATTAATTATATACATTCATACATTCCTGCATCCTTTAGCTAAGCCCTGCCTGGTATATTTGCCATCTACTGTTTCAAGGGCTGTGATCCCATCACTTATTTTCTTTTCACAGAGTTCTCTGAACAGATGGAACATCGGCAGATATACAAGAAGCACTCTTTCCTTGTATCACTGCAATTTAAGGGAAAACTGAAAATGTATTTTTTTTGGTGCAGCTACAAAACCAGCAAAGAATAAGGAAGAGAAATGGATTCGTGGCAGAAGTGATCCCTAAGCAATATGCTGTTGCCATGGAATAAACAGAAGCAGCAGAGCTAAAGCAGAGAAGTCTGCTTACTACCAAAAATGAAACTTGGCTATTATTACATGTAGGTTGAGGAATCAGCATTTGGTACAGCTTACATGCAGTTTGCGAGAACAGGATACAGAGTCATAACTTAAAGGAGAGCCAAGGGGCTGTAAAACAGTCCCTCCACAGAGAAGTTTCAGCATGTACTTTCTCTTTGAATCTTTTGCACACAGGTATCTGGATCCTAGACTGAGAACTACTTGTAGAAAACACAGGCATTTGCCTGCATGGGTTCTTTGCCTCATGTGTGCATTTGCCAATTGAAAGGAGTGACAGAAGCTCAGCTGACATGAGAACTTTGCATAAGCAGATTTCACCCTTCATTGGTTAAAGCTTCCTAAATGCCTTAATGACATTAGGGCCACCTTTTAACTCCACTGATATCAAAGATGGAATTCTGTCTTTCACAGAACACGACCTGGACCTAAAATACATAAAACAAAAAACTTGTGTTCTATCTTGTTCTACTAACCTTGAATACGCAATTCCACAGCTTTTTCTTCTTTGCCAAATTGGTTATAAGCTTCACATTCATAAAGCCCCAGATCTTTACTTTTTGTGTTCTGTATAGTTAAAGTTGCATCTTTAAAAATTTTCTCAGGCTCCCCAGAGGCTGCCTTTTTCTTCCAAGAGATCACTGGAGCTGGATTACCAGAACTAGTACATTTCATCGTCACAGTTTCTCCTTCTTTAACAGAAGTAGCAGGGATAACAGAGATCATTGTATTCTTTGGTCCATCTGAAAGGAAAATCCTGTAGTTAACCATCACTGGATTTTTTTAGAGATGAATCCAATATGTCCTACTGGATGCCAGGTTGTTGGCCTCCCAAAGGTAATTACTTTTTCATTCTCAGAATAATCAAAATGCATGGTATCAGAGCTTCAATACAAACTCTCTATAGCCTAAACGTACTAACCAAGTACTTAAAACCAAGAATTTTAAGAAGTAGATCAGTTTCTTGTGCATTCAGACACTGACTTAAAACTGTCATTACATTAAACATTTCATGTCTTTTTTACTCATCAGCACTGCTCCTTTCTCTGGGGAAAAGCAGAGGACTATGCTGACTTCTTTTTTTTTTTTTTTATACTCATAGGGTTTTGCTTAGTTTGATAGTTACATTTATCACTGAAGAAAGTGGAAAATTAATTAATTATTTTTAAATGACCTGGAAAACATTACACATACTTACATTCCACATTAAGTGTTTTTTCACTTTTACTTTTCCCAAACTCATTTTGTGCTATACATTCATAGTCTCCTCCATTTAGGAATGTCACAGATGGAAGAAAGAGAATTCTTCCCTCACTGTAAGGCACTATGTCTGCACTGTCAGATTTTCTCCTTAAAATTATTTTGGGAGGAGGATTACTCTCAGCAGAACATTGTATGGAAACATTCTCTCCTTCTTGAACTGTTGTAGAAGGCTCAATGGAGAGTTGGACCATGTATGGAGCACCTGCATTACGAAAGAAAAGGCTGTTATGCTAATACAAAAGAAGTACTAAAATCAGAAAGGGTTTTAAGAAAGCAGGAATTGCTTGCCCAAGGATCTGTTAATTTTGACTTTGGTCTCAGAATCCGTCTGAGAGTTTTGGCTCTATTGAAACAGTAGCAATACTAATAATAACAACAATAATAACAATTATTATTATTCCCAAATAGTTTTACTATTAAATGACTACTAAATTTACTACTAATGACTAAAAGTAGTAGTTCAAAGAAGTAGACTGTGATGTCCCTGTGAAATTGCTATGTGCATTAGCATTTCAAGGAAATAAGTCTCCCACACCACCACTTTCTCAGATTCTTTTATCACTTTGAGTGTTGCGTTGCAGGAAATGCATAGAGGTGTGCACATAGAGCAGCAGTACAGAAAGAACTGTCTGAAAATGAAGCATAGAAATAAAAAGGACAGCCTACAAAGAACAGCAGTAAACTGAAAGCTAAATCCTGAATACATAACAAGAAAGGCCTACTTTTCAGTGTTTCAGCATCCTCCAACCTAACAGGCAGCTGCCAATTGGGTACTGGATAGTACAAGTTAAATTCAAGCAGACTTGTACCTTGTATAACAATGTCCACAGTTTCCTTCTCTGTTTTATTAGTTGCCAGATTAACTGCTTCACAGATGTACAGTCCTGAATCAGTGAAATGGGCATGGGGAATTAACAGGACATTGTTTTCTACGAGATGCTGAATGCTCCCATCAGCCAGATATTTTCTCCAAACTATCTGTGGTGGTGGATTACTCTCAGTCACACAAGTGAGTTTTAGAGGGTCTCCTTTCATTGCTGAATTGCCTGGAGATACAGTAATGATAGTATTTTGTGGACCAACTGGAAGAGAACAAGAGAGAGATAAGGTCAGCAGGCTAATGAAGAATGACATGCACATCTTTAACACTAGCTTCTCTAGAGGTACACTTCACATAATACCAAGAAGAAAAAAAAAAGTGCATTCCAGTAACACAGTGGAACAATTTTTCCAGACTTGATAAGACATCTAGCTTGCATCTTTGAAAGCTAAGCTAGACAAAATGTGTACAATTGTTTTGGTTTTTTTTCCACTCTTACATTTGTCTCCTTATTGTTTAAGACTATAAACTTGAAACTGGTAAGCATACAATGGCAACTTTAAAACCAATTCAACCTGCTTGGTGCCATTTTTCTTCTAGTCTTTACTTTCTGACTGAGCACCTATGCCTCAGGTAAGAGAGTGAGAGAAGACTTACTAAAGCATTGCCTAACTTCTGTCATGAACAACAGTGGGTATTTAAAGATTCAATGACTGCTACTGATACAACAGAATTCAACTGCATACTGAATACAATAGATTCTTTACATAATTAATACAGATAAGAAGTGCAGATTATAAATTATTTATGGCACTCACTTTGTAAACCCATTTCATGAAACTTAACATTAAACAGTACTTGGCGTGAAAGCCCTAGAATAAAAATACTTACAGTTTGCATTCAGTTTCTGAGAAGTTACTCTTTCTTTGGGTTCAAAGTCCATACTATCAATTTTTAACTTGGCCACGCAGGTAATCTCTTTCCCAATATCTTCAGCTGTGAGATTAAATGAGTACATCACAGTTTTGGTCTCTGTATTGGTGCTGTCATCTTCATAAAAATATTTCTCAACAAGAATATGTTCCTCTTTCTTTAGGAATACTTCCAGGTGACTAGAAGGATACACATCAGGGATTTTACAGATGACAGCGACTGGTTCTCCAGTGAATAAGGATGGTCTGATCTCAATGACAGGATCACTGGGGAAAGCTAAAAGAATAAAATTCATTTCTTCAGTCTAGAAGAGATGAGCTCTAGGGTCAACATAAAAGCAAAATCCAGACATCGAACATCTTGAGTTTAGAGGTGTTCAGCACATGACATTGTATCAACTTTATTACAAGACATATCTTGGTATGAAGACATACAGGTCTTTTATAAGCAGTTTACAGACAAACAGGAATTATAGTTGTACAATTGTTGAAATATGATCACAAATGACTTAACAAGATCAGGCAGGGAATCTAGGCAGTGACAGAACTGCCTAAATATGGGCATCCGGAGTAACCCATACACTGGTGGTACCCTGTTTTCTGTGCTGGTAGGTTTAGACATCTGAATAATTTCCCTGCAAACTGCAAAGCCTTTGATTAGGTGCTCTGCACTTGCAGGTTTCCCAAATACATCCATCTCAATCTCACTGGTTAGAGTATTTTTTCTAGCTCTACAACTGTTTTGGGAAGTCTATGTTTCGGCTTTCAAGTATTACCAAGAATAAAAATAAGTAAGACCAGTATGTACTACATTCAGTGCAGAAAGCTAAGCAGAAAGGGGCTGAGAAAGAGTCTCAAACAGACAGATAAAGGAATCTTACAAGGAAATGTAAGTTGCGCTGTAGCAGACTCATTATCCTAGCATTATCAGTTAACTACCAATCTAAAAACAACTATTGATTTTTTTTAATGAACATGTACTACTTAAAGAGAATTTTACATTTTTACTTACAGTAAAGTTCAACTTTGATACTCTTCTCTTTTTTCTTTTTCTCACCACAGAAGACAGTACACAGATAATCATGAGAATTCACAACGCTAACTGGATTCATAGTCAAGGTAGAGTATGTTTTATAGTTGTTCACTGTTCCTCCAAGGGGGTTGTCCATCTGAGTTCTCCAGGAGAAGGTTGGTGATGCACAGCCGGTAGTATTGCATGTGAGTATGAGTGTTTCTCCAATCTGTGTAGCAATTCTGTTAGCAGGTATAATATCCACTTCAAAAGCTTTAACTACAACAAGGAGAACATACATAAACTCAGCAGCATTCTCAACATTTATTTTCACATTACTTATAATGTTCTACTGTGACACGAGGTCATTACTTTGCAAGTTTACTTTACAGTTGTGTGGAGGTTCAACTAATAAAGCTCATACATTGTTATTTTTGTCAAAGATAATACAGACTCAGATGACTCTAATAGACAACTCTCATATGCTAAATGGCATTAATCCAATGCTGCCAGTGAAAATAAATGCACTGGCACAATAAAACTTTTTTTTTGTCTGGTGGATCTGGTTCTAAAACTTTGTAACATTTGAGGGGAGGGGTGATAAGTCAGATAGCAAAGACAACTGCAGAATTCCTTTCAACAGGACACTTAGTGTCAAACTTGACTGATACTGTCAGAGATGACAGTAAAAACCAAACATGCAGTGATATCCTGCAGTTGTCTCCTAGACTGTCTTTTAGCAAACTCAATAAGAAAATGACTGTGCCATTTGCAGAGCACAGAAAAGCTCAAAGTAAATGTTAAAAAAAGCTTATTGACATTTTGACAGAACTAGTTAATTGACAGTTGTATTCACTGAAACATAAAAGCAACTGGAGCCAAGACAAATAAAGATCAGACAGTAAATTGTAGGTCAGTTCACACTTAAAAAAAATTAAAAATAAATAAAGCAAACATCCCCCCTCCAACTTACCAGTTATTAACACATACAAAATGATTAGCACAACTTGGCTTGTTCTTTCCATCTGTTTTAAGATTTGTAATTGCTGTACTGGGTAAAGAAAGTAAATTCAGAAGCCTTGCTTTCTCTTTTCTGTGAAGAAGCACAGTGAGATCCTGCTGCTCTGCAACAGTTTATCAGAAGAGAGCCAGCTCCTTATAAAGGCTCTCCTCCAGTGGAGGGGGAAATCCTTGGCCAGGGAACTCCAGAGCTGGGAGGAAGAGGTCCAAATCAGGCTGTGCCGCCGGGCTCGGCGCCCTCTGCCGCTTGCTGCAGGACGGAAATTAAAGGCCAGGAAAACAATGACTAGGAACACTTGCAATACGGTGCCTACTAGACTTTAAAAAACCAAGTCAAGCAAACAACCGATAAAATGAAGGAATGCGGGTAATTCCAAGTAATTGAATGGCACTGTATCTCGGACGGAAGTTATTCAAGTTTGCTCTCAGTGCAAATAATTTTGCAGGGCTGAGTCTTGAGAATACTTCCAACAATATTCAACTCTGTAAATAACTTTACCTAATTCAGTACTCCCTTTGAAAACTGCACTACAAGTTTAAAAGGTGATGTTACTCGTGTTCCTAAGTACTTTTGATCCCTAAAAATGAAGAAACAAGTCAGATAACAGAATGAACTAATTTTCCCAATTGCACTTCTAAAACGTCTCTAAAATGTCGCTCTTTCAAGATGCTACTGGTATGCATTACCTTACTGATATGCCGCTCAGATCTCTTATGTCCTGTTTATGTATAATTGAAGTACAGCAGTTGGTAATACAACTCTGGGGTTCTTTTCAGCATTTGCTTTCAAGTGGGTATACAAATCCAGTTTGGAGTATTTCTGGGGACAACTATTACTGGATAACACAGTGACAGTGTTATGAAAAAAGTCCATGTTTAACTTTCAGTTGGGAAATGCTATGAATGCAAAGAATGGATAAAGGTTTCAAAATCTCAATTGTTTATTTTTTCAACTACTTGAGTAGTTCATATTGGTTAATCATTAAACAAAAGCATCAAGAAATTAAAAACAAAATATATGATTTTAAAATGTCTCTGGCAAATTGTTTGGTATGTAATAGTTTGGTCATTTGATGTCTATGAAATATTGTCACCATATAGTATATTTTATAAACAGCACAGATTCAAATGTCCAGTAAATGAGTAAAAACTTGGAAAAACACAGGCTAAAGTAACAACGTTGTAAATGCTAAAGAAAGTTAATTGCTGAAAAGCTGGCATGACATCAACATAATGCTTTTTGAGTCGAGCAGATTTTATGATTAGTAACCTAATGCTAGCTCAAAAATACTCTCAGCTGAGAGTAGGACCAGAGGATATAAGTCTCTTGCTGGCTTACAGGCAGCATGTATTCTTCAGGAACTATTTTCTGCTTTTTTCCTGACTGCAGCTGCCCCTATATTTGCATCCTCATCAAAGGATAGCTGGACAGCACAAGCTGCTACAGAAACACACAAACAGAAGCATCAACCACTTTTTTTCACAAACTTATAATAAACCCATAAATATAAAAGGGATGTAATGATTGTGGGAAGATAAAATTGTGAACTTTGGCAGAAAGTATGTCTTCAAAATAATAATAATAATAATTAATAATGAGAACAATATTCAGAAATATGAAAAAAATAAACAAGACAACCCAATAATTACCCAGAAGACAATGAAACAGGGAAATCTGAAGCACCTAGAAATGCCTAACCAAAAGTCACTAAAGCTGAAATTCACTGAAACTACCGCAGTGGATTGTCCCATAATATATTATTTGTATTACCATCATAATGTTTTTTATTAGAGAATGACGAGGAGGTGGAGGAGAAGGAGGAAGAAAAAAAAAAAATCTCATAGATCTTAGGAAATGCAAGCATTAGTACTGTTCTGGAAGGACTATTATCAAATCCAAAATCTATCCAGAATAGGTAACAACACTGTAGAACGTGATTTTACTTCACAGAAAAGGGTTTTGTTGAAGAAAAGTATACTCTCTCAGTTAAGTTGCAAACAAACACTTTTTAATCATAGGCAGAGAGAAGTGAGAAACGAAACTCTTCTGGATTAACTGCTTAAACAATCATAGGCTAACCTGAGGGAGAAAAGTAAAAATTTCCCTAATTCTGGGAAATTACTTTCTAGACACAAAAAGATGTCAATATAGGAGGCCATATCCGCATGCCGGAAAAACTGCAGCCAAGTCCTTCATCAGATAACATGAATAGGAAGTAACTCTGATCCAGCTCTCGGTAAATTGAACTGGACAGCTGCCATTAACTTTACTGCAGTTGGATCCTCACCAGAGGGAATACTATACTGAGCGATCAGACAAATTTAACTCAGACAGTATAGGTAAGAGCAGGGATTAGGCAGCACATATTATTAAAAGAACTTCAGATCGGCCAAGAAATTAAAAAGTTTCTTAAAACTTGCTCTTTACCCAACTTCAAATGTGAGCCTTCTATGTATTTTAAAAGAACATGTGCTTTACAGTTGCTCCTACTATCCTCAGCATCAACCTGCAAATAGGAAAATAGGTATCAAGTTTGTTTATTTTTCAGAACTGACTGCTCTGTTTGAAAACCAAGAGAGATCAGCTGACAAGTTTTAGCAGTTGACCTCACGAATTCAGATAATCTAGCTTTTTATTCAAAGGGCACAGAGCTGAATGCTGGGGATAAAAATAGAGGACACATCTAGATTCAGAATGAGATCAACTACTATAAAATCAACTGGAACACATCCTGACACATGCAGAGTGTAATGAAGACTGGAATATAACAAGTATTACACAAATATTACTAAAGGCAAAAGAGATTAAAATAATTAAACACTGGGATGTAAATACATGTTTTCCATTACATCTAGTAATCAAAAGAGACTTTTCTCAGGCTTCAATGAACAAAGACAAAACAATTGTGTGTCTCAGAAAGGAGTTTGGAAATACTGAACATATCATTTTTGTCCTGGCATCAGAAAATACAAATATCCTTCAGGAAAATGAAACTTACTTCAGATTTCTGGAATGTAAGAAAAGAAAACAATTTCAGAACTGTGCTAAGCATGTGCTTTAACTCATACTTCTACAACCCTGATAAATACCTATATGTCGGACTTCAATTAATTTCCTCTAGACAAAAGAGATCACAAGTTCCTGACACCCTAATGCATTATTTGAACAAAATGCATGCTATGCAACATGCTGGTTATGCAACATTTCTAACCTTGCTGCATTTTCACTGTCCTGTGTTGTCTCATGGAGGCTATTAGGGGCAAGTTGAAAGGCTAAACCTCATGCAGAATTTGGTCTTTTAAAACCTTCAGCACTGGTTTCGTGATTTATGGCCAAGGACACAGGGAGAACAGGGCTAAGCTTTCTCTTTTGGCAGAGGAGATTTATGAAAAAAATGGTAGAAGGAAACCTTTAATATGGTCTTATCTTGATCAAGTAACTGAAAAAGCATGAACCTGGAGGACATGCATAAATACTGCTGACTATATGTCTTATGCAGCAGATAATGATCTGCCAGCCTCAAAATTTTCAATTCTCAGCAACCTAATAGCCTACTATATGGGTTATATACTGTCTTTCCTTCCTCAATGCCTGCTGGCTTTTTGGTTGCCAGAGCTTCCCTGACCTTTCCTTTCCCTAACTCCCTCCACCTTCTTTCTCATCACCTGACAATAATACAAACTCTGTATATCCCCCAAGAGGAGGAGAGCATCACTGACTCCCTATAATTTTCATCTCCGAATGGGAAGGATGAGATCTACATGCAGACCTATTTAAAGGGTTGTGGCTGTTTCAGGAATTGTAACTTTGTTCCTAGCTACAAAAAGAACACCAACGCACTACCCTGTAGCCCACATCACACCTTGCAATTGTACTCCACATCTAACTTGTCATCTATTGAAAAAAGGGAAAAAAGAAGCAACTTCAGAAAGTTTCATCATCTGCTTCTTTCCCTTTTCTGGAATTTCTGAAATACTGTATATAAAAATAAATGCATCTACTTCCTTCATTATCTTTCCCAGGCATCAGCTCCCCAGCTATGATACTTCCTGCTGGTTAGTCTGAAGGCATCCAGAATCCACAAAAGATGCCAGATAAAATAATACAGAAGTATAATAACTTGCATAGACTACAAAATAGCTAATTTCTTACTTTGTTCTATGGAGAGGCGTTGTCTATTTCACTTCACAGAAGGAACAAGAAGTTAATCTAAAAAATAAATAGAAGCCACTAGAGAAAAAAAGTCCCTACTTTTTATCTTAATCTCTTTACTGGCAAAAAAACAGGCTGTGGAAATTCCAAATCTTATTTCTATTAAATAGAAAGTATGATTTCAGTGATGCTGGATCTAAAAGTGAAACTGTTGAATAGCCTTTAAATCTACATCTACAGTACAGTGCCAAGTACTGTACTGTAAGTCAAACTTTATTAGTTTGGGGTAGCTGAGCTTCTATTGTCTTCATAGTGACATATGTAAAAAAAAATTTCCTTTTGAAATATTCTTCACTATATATCAAGAGCCAAATTAAAATATGAGCCTTGAAGTATTCAAAATATCTTTGGGAATTTTGAAGTGAGAGCTCAGATCTACTTTTATTTTGAGCCAAATACACAGAGACTTGTCAAAATCATTTGTTCTCGCTGGTGTTACAGCTTTTCAGAAAAAAAACTCATTCAAAATGGTCAGAGTGAAAAAATAAAGTGAGATTTGGGTCAAAGTGCAGATGGACCTGGGATAGGTCCTGGGATTTTAACATGGAACATTTAACATGGAATATGACCAAGTTACTTAATTCCCCCAACACTCCATATGAAATTTCAATACAACTAAATATCGTTGTATGCCTCATTAAGGCCAGCATTTCACATAATCAGATGAAGTTAATCAAGAAAAGGGTGGAGAACTTTTTGACGAAGCTTTCTTATTACTCACTAGCTCTCCAAGGCATTTGTAGATTCTTGACTATGGGAAAACGGAGATCAATCACCTGTTTCCCACCTCCTTCCTTGTCTTCAGTCATGAGGAACACGTATGTCCCCACAGACCCAGAAAGACAAAGGGGAACTATGAGAGCAAGGTCTGTAACAGACCATTCCAGCTGGAACAAATGCAGAACTTGGATTCTCCTAGATGGGTTACTGGTAACTGCACTGTTATGAATTTATTATCCTTCAACTTGTCTATCACAAACTATATTCTTTGTTCTCTTACAACGGTTCATATTGTGAAGAGCTATGTTCAGCTGTATAGATGTTATTTTTGCTGCACTGCATTAAATAAATGTTATCTTTGTGGTCGTACACCAGAAAGGAATTAAATTACTTAACACTGCATGATTCAAGAATCATAATTTTAAAATCTCACAGAGATCTGGAAGATTTTAAATCTACCACGGATCGCTCTTTTTTATTTATTTATTTTTTTTTTAAAGACACAGAAGGAAATCTTTCTTTTATTTAGATACTGTCAGTTTTCCCTCTCTGGAAGTGGACTGAAAGTTCTACAGGAAATGACCCTCCAAATAGAAACAAGAAGGAATGACCTGACTTTTACTTCTATCAAGCCAAAATCACAACTACCCAAGAGAAAGCATTCTGCAGTAGCAAAATACGTGTGTTTGTGTGTGTGTATATATATATACTAATAAACCGAGTGACACTTAAAGCCAGCTGCAAGTCTGTTAAGGATCTGGCACCTTTCTGTTACCTCTTAAATGTGCTCTACCCTAAATCAACACCACGCTGTTTAGTGACTTAGACTATTTCTCTCTTTAATTTTTTTTCCCCACAGAGTTAAGTATCATCTTACTCACCTGCTTTGTTAACACTTTCATGGAAGGAATATGCTTAATGTAGGAGTAGCTAAGTGATAAAAACCATGAGTAGCTGAGTTTTTCTAGACAAGCAAGGGTAAGAAAGATATGAGTTGCTAGGATTTATTTCCCTTTTCAAGACAATTACTTGGCTAGGCATCAAAGCCCCAATCCTTGTTGACTGATATAGACAACTGAGCAAGAATGACTTTCATAGTTGTGTCACCCTCTGTCATAGACTATGTTATTCGCTGGTGATAAGAGAGGCAACTTGAGAAATGTGATGCGTGTTTGAAATTGCTGTCAGGCAGGGCAAAAGTCTGTGCTGTATTAGCTTGAGAAATGTCTGACTTTAAACAATTCCTGGCTTCTTAGCCAAGGAATCCTCCTGAATTTTTCCAGAATTGCATGTGAATATAAACTCATAAGGAACAGATGTTTTAATGTTCCTTTTGTTTGGATAAATTTTGCCTCTTTTCACTCCATTTATGACTATAATTAGCTCCACAGCATGAGAAACAGATATTAGTACCTGTATTCAAACAACTCAGCTTCACAAAAGTGCTCTACCTAAATGGTTTTCTGGCTGAAGTTCTCTCTGTGCTGAATGAAATCACTACTGACGGTCAGACAACCACGCAGCTACTGCTAGGGCTTTCACTTGGAAGCTGGGATATCCTAATGGGAAACAAAACATTTCTGTGCAGCCCACAGTTGAGGAAAACATGTAAATGTTGCATGTGTGGTGTTAAATCCTCTTGTGGATCAAGGACCGAGTCCCATTAAGTTCTGGTAGGCTCACGCGCTTGAGGTTAGTCTTACTTCTGTAACGTCTTTCTGTATTCAGGATATCGAGCAGCATGGTGACTTGGTATCTGCAAGACTATCAGGATCAAGGCATAGGAATTTCCAGGGGCATGTTTAACGTTGAATTAATTAAGATTTTGAGCAAATTATCTTACATTAAGTTTCCTAGATTATTTGAATGAATACAATACAGTTATCTCACACTAAAATGAAACACTCTCCAATAATGATGTATTATTGATCTTAATTGTTTAATATAAAACTATCATCTTTTGAATGATTTATTATTACATTTCATTACACTGATTCATCTGCCCTGGTGCCAAGATCCAGCTGCTGACTCCACTTTTCTTGCACTTTCAGGTGTCTTGTGCCATGACTGTACTGAATTTTGTGGAACGAAGAGATGTTTATTCTACCTCTAAGGTCAGCATATGGATCCTGCTGTAGCTTATGGCTTCAGAAAATGGGTTTGTACATAGTATATATACTCTATTAACAATTTAGGATCTCAGACAATTTTTAAAAATTGTTTCCCTTTATCCTGTAAATTGGATTTATTAAATGGAATGTTTACTTTTAATTTATTTTTATATGCAATTTATTACTTGCAAAATAGATAAATAAAATTTGTTTTAAAATATTACTAGAAGATTTTCACATTTAAGGTAAAGGAGGGCAAATTCTCAGGTGGAGTCTGTAGTACAGACTGATTAGAAGAATGAACAGAATAACATTGAAATAATAACAGAATAACATTGAAAAGTAAGCAGTGTGTTTAAAAATCCATAACTACCCAGGGGGAAAGCAATTACTAAATTAATCTGCACTACTTACTAGTGCCTACTAGATCATCACAGTACTATTTTAATACAAATGACAACACTGCTTTCTAAGTTATCATAAGGATTGGACAGTATATTTGAAAAAGACCATTAATTTAGACTAAAGCTGCAGATGACCATTCTATGATTCTATGATTATTATAAAGATGAATAAACAATGAGTTGACAATTTTGCATAACATTCTTTGTGAAGTAAGTTTCATTTTTGTGAATTATCTGTAAACTTACCTTGATCCTTCAATTTCTTACTCTTCTTTATAATATGTAATGTTTCAATGAATGCATTTCATACTATGGTATTTGTTTCCATCAAGATTTGTATTGTACAATATGCCACTTCAGATATCTTTTTTAGATGACCAAAACTCAGACAAACAAGTTCAGTGCTTTGACTGACAGACACAATTATCTACTGGACTTGACTGGGAATAGCACTTTTCTGGCACACAGCTATAAAGCAAACCATTGTGAATAACTGGAAATCCTGGCAGGATTTGATTAGAAGAAATAGGACATAGAAGCAAGTAATAAGTACTCTGTAATTTCTTGGTAATCTCATAATAACCATCAGTTATAATAACTTCAGTTACATCAGTTATAATAACTTCACAGCTACTCTAAGGTCACTGAAGGTGAAATGCTATGGAAGCCTAACTTGATATGTGATAGAGAACTTCCAGTTTTATCTTGGCTTTAATTGCTTGCCGTCTCTCAAAAGAGAAATGTCTACGTTATTCAGAGAGCTCTTTCAAGTACATGGAATGTCAAGAGCCTGGAGTAAAAGTGAGTATAGCCTGCATTGTCACATCTGGGTTTACAACACACAGAAGTGTTCAGTAACAGTGAGAGCAGCTTTGTGCTTCCCAAATGAATATGGAGAAAGTGGCCAGGAGTCCAGGACAGCTTTAAAAACTTGCTGTTAAAGGGGAATGAAATCTACCGCTCCTGTCAATGCAAAAGTGCTTTCCACAGAGATAAATTTCACAGGCTCTTCTCTGAGAAATTTACTACCCAACTGAGGAATTGTTTGTAAAATTTCCAGGATCCACATAGTGAGAAGCTATTTGAAAGACCAGTAAAACAAATTCTTACCAACACCATAACTTCTTCTCACTCTAAAACTTAAAATTGTTGACAAACCTCAGCTTTTTGCTCAGGAATCACTCACAGTTCCTCCACAAAACACAATAAATAATGCAAATAGATAAAAGAACAAAAAACAGAGAAAAAAACCAGGAAATGGATATTAAGGAAAACGCTTTTCCAAAAACATTATTAAATAGTCTTAAGTCTTCAGTATCTCATACATGGTAGGAAGAATGTTTTGTCTTCTCAAGGAGTTCAAATGGAAAGACAGATGGGTGCTACCACATACCATTCAGATAACAAAATATTATAGAGAATATTCTTACTCTCTTATTCTTATTTTCATGTATTATAAAACATATGATGTGTTTGGGGTAGGAGGTTACACTTTTTTATCTTCTTACAACAAAAGGAACCATTTTCATACAAAAATTTTGCTGCTGCTGTTTCTCCCTTACATTTAGAACTATTTGCTTCTGATCTTCTCCATCATATATTAAAAGAAATGCAACTCTACACCAAAACTTTTGACAAAAACGTCTACTTTTGTAAGAGAAAGAGGGTTTTCCCAGTTAATTCAATACTCCTCTGAATCTTTGTAAGAATCATGGAAAGCAGGCCAGAGGACAGCTAGTACCCCAGATCTCACTCCTCCTCCCTCATGTACAACATTTCTGAATTCAAATCCCGTTTACATGTGCTCAAGAGTGTAGTTTTTATAAGGAGAGAGAGATGGCATTATCCAGACTTTGATACACTACTGAGGTTTTGGTTTTCTGATTTTTATCAGAATATATAAACACCTGCAGTGGATCAGTGAGAATTTTATCGCGCCAGAATAGCATCTCTGATGCTGTCCAAAAGCAGATGAAAAGACAGAAGCTTGAGAAGGGGGGAAGTACCCCTGATACAGTTGCTTACACAGGGACTCAGAGAGAAATAGCTTCTATGCATCTAGTCTGTGTTTTTGAGAGCAGAACTCAATATAAGAAAAATCCTATGAGCAAATGGAAAGAAACTTGAGAAAAGTCTAAGACATCTGGAAATACAAGTCTACTGACATGTATTCCTAAAGCTTGCAGCCTTTGAAAATCTTATCCTAAACAGTGTAGAAAAATAGAAATTAATAGTACTGCTTAACACTAGTTCATTTGGAACTCCGGAATTACCTGCTCTGTTCTGCCACTCTAGAACCAACTCTGCTGCTTTATGCAGCTCTCCTCTGCACTACTACTGCAAAATCTCTTTTTCTCCACACAACTGCAAAACAATCTCAGTCATTCCTAATACTAGAATGCCACTGAACTTTATAAAATGAGCTCTTCTGAGCACCCCAATTTTGCACAGAGACTCTGCCAAACGTTTGTTTGCAAAATAGCTGTTGCCGTCTGCCAGCTGCTGCTAATGTGTTACTCCCAGGCCATCTCAGTCCTGTTACCACATTTTGGCTGCCTCTACCATGTAGAAGCTTCTCCATCCACTGGCGTTGCACTGCATGCTGTTAGAAAGCTGCTTGTTGGCATCCACCTCTAAAGGTAAGTTTTCCCTAAGTTAATCATGTCACCTTTTTACTTAGGTTTCATTCTGGCCTAAGCTAAAACCCAGTGAACCCAAATAGAGAATCTTCTAGAAATACTATTAGACTTCGCACTGTACCCTTCAGTTCTGTAAGGACTTACTAATTGATTTCTTAACATTGAAAGCATCACATTTACTACCACTAAAAACTGGAATGACTGAAAGATGAAAGAGCTATTTTGCTGCCAAGCTCTCTGTAACTGAAGCCATGAGAACAAGAGTCTCAGTTAAGTACTTTACAGCCAGCCTCCTACTATGATGGGCCACTCAGCTCTGGGGTCAAGGAGAAAGCATAGCTGCAGTTCGGAAGGCTCTTCGCCATAGTACAAAAGTTTGCAAATTTTATCACATAGAATAAACATCTTTATCTAAAGAATGAAAGTTGGCTTTGCAACACAACTTGAAAATATATGTCAAAATTGATTTCAAAATACAAAGAGGTTTCAGAGGAATATATAAAATAGTAAATCTCTAATGTATATAGTAAAAATCACTTTATTTTCTGATGTGTATCTTTCCATTCTCCTCTTGGAAGAAAACTGGCATTTGCCATTTTAGTAGCATCTATTATCACTCTGTAAACATGTCTCAATTTTAGCAGAAAAATCTCCACCTTCTCCAAATACACCATAGATGAAACCTTTCTACAGCTTCAGTCCTCTTCAAAATTGCAATGTCACATGGGGATAAAGAAAGAAACAGGATATCCAAGTAAAATATACAAAAATAGGAAGATGTTTGTTTATGAAATGGCAACCAGAGTCCTGACATATACAATATTCTCATTGTTTTTTCCTTTGCCACAAGTTTTCTGACCCTTCTGTTTTGTTTTTCTGGTTGATTTATTCATCAGCTTTTACTACCACTATGGCAAAGGCAAATATCCTTCGGAAGGAAGACGATCTTCCCGCCTCCACACTTCCCCCACTACAGAGAAGAAAGAACATTGATTTAGTGTCCTGACAAAGTTGGACACCTGGACAGAGAGACCCATCGTTCTCAGGCCAGAAGTGCAAGACTACAGTGCACTGTGGCAAAATCTGCCTGAGGAACAGATCATTTGCCACATCAGCAGCATTTACTGTTAGTCCACTGCCTACTTACGGCAGTAGTCAACAGCGGGTGCTTCAGCAGAAGATGAAGACTGCACATAACAGGCCAAGTTAATCATGCAGCGCTTCAAATAATTACCTTATTCGCACAGAATATTATGTCCTCTTACTTGAGGTACGAATTTCTTCTTTAGCCTGGCTTACCTTACTGCAAATATTGTTCCTTCAACAGTGAAAAAGCACAATTTTTTTAAAAAATTCAAAACCCAGGCAGAATGGACAATACATACAAAGAGTGGTAAATACTGAAGCGTACAAATCTGTATAAAATTCCAGCATTTTATCTCTGAAAACAGCAAGAAACTTCCTGAAAGTTTCCCAACTGTTAAGTATAATATAATCAGACAGTATCATTATCTGAAATCAAAACCTACTTAATTCAAGGAAATGCAAAACATTTGACTGGAAATGAGAGGAATTCTCACTTATCAAAGCACAGTGCTTGCTATTCTTCAGATATGAAAAGTAATCTTCCTCATTTAATCTATGCTGTGATATTTATATAACTGGAATTGCCCATACTTAGGCTGTGAACTTAATATTTGACCTTTAACCAAAATAAGTTATAGAAAGATCACCCTGCTCCTTGCAGGACCTTTAAAGGTCCCTTCCAACCCTAATGATTCTATGATTCTACAAAGACAGAAGAAAAAATATTAAAAAAAAAGGAGCCTAAGGTTTATGATGGTTTAGAAGTTAAAGCCATTGCCATGCAAAACCAGATTTTTTCTACATTCCACCTAGCTGTAGCACTTAGATCACTTTTATTGAGCTTCAGTAACTGTCCAAGTCGACATATGGACACCTACAGATATCCTGCAGATATCCTGTATTTAGGTGTTTATATCTGCAGTTTAATCCCATCCTGTTACATCCCTTTGAAAGGATATTCTTTCCCAGTTAAAGTTTAGGACTCCTTACAACACAAAACTTTATGGCCTATACTAGTATCACAAAAATGTTTTGTCTTATGTGAAACATATGCAGACATATCAATATAATAAGTTATTAATGTGGCATACATACTAAATAATTATTTACAAAAGAGAAAATACACTTCTGTTTCTTCATATATTAGAATTTCTTTTAGAATAAGTTTTTACTTATACACAAATTACGACTGAAAATGCCTCCCATAAGCTATCTTTTAGTAAAGCTACATAAGATACAAATAATTTGTTTCCCAGTGCCACAAGGAGTGCTATATCTGCATTGATTTTCCCAGTACTAAGAAACTCCATACCAAAAAGAGAAACTCAACTCATTACAACAATGAACTTATTAATCCCATTCTCCCCTAGACAAGGCATTTATAGATGAAATTATCTCAGATTTACTGAAAATTAAGTTCATTTCTAAACATTTTTCTCACGTTGCTGGTGAATGCCATTATCACCAAGTTGTTTCTATGCGTACAAGCCGAGGCCATGGACTACTGTTTTTCTGATGGAAACTGCTATTTGACTTTGTCTAATAATCTCAGAGGAAATGTGTGCTGCCGTTCAAGCTGCGATGAAAAATACCCAGTGTGAATGAACTACACGGGAAGTTAAGGACCTAACTGTAGTATTAAAGGGAGAGAAAATGATACAACATTCCAAGTTCCATTGGAATCCTTCTAGACAACTTAAATGTTGAATCAATGTATCTACATGTTGAATTATGTCAATCTTCAGAAGTACTGTATTCTCTATCAGGCACATAAAGTCCATATACAAGCAAATAGGTAACTCAATTTCAATTTTTGTTTTCTTTTAAAAATGATTGAAAAACTTTTTCAGTTACAAAAAATAATAATTCACCCATATCTTGTTTTGATTTTGACAAGGTGTTGATCAGTGGGCTGGAGCAGCTCTCCTGTGAAGAAATGCTGGGAGAGTTGGGGCTGTTCAGCCTGCAGAAGAGAAGGCTCTGAGGAATAAAGAGGAAGGAGCCTTTTCTTCCTTTGGAAGTACTTCAGAATTATGAATGACTACCAAGAAAAGCAGCCTTTGCTAGGAAAAGTAATGTTAAAACAATGCAATACATCACTGGAAGTTTCTCTTTAAATCTGTTTATACATGATCTTTCGGGGACCCATTCATTTGAAAAAATAAAACCCAACTAAATGTGATTTTTAAAATCTTTTAAAATGAAAAATATTCTTAGGACTATTGTTATGCAGCACTGGACTGCTACAGTCTGTTCTCTTCATTTACAAACAATGTTACTCTAATCAACTCTGCTGTGTGTCCCTAATTGAATGAAAATCTTCCAGGACCAACATAGCTGGAGCAACAGTAGCAAAGAATGACTTGATCCTCTTTCACGGAGGGCAATATTTGCGGCAGCTGTAAGTGCATGCATTGTGTAGCTTGTATCATGCCTCTGGAAGAGCACTAGACAATTCTGGATGAGATGTGAAACACAAGCAGGAAAAAATGGTTTGGGTAAAATATACAGCACACAGTAACAGGTAGGACATATTTTAAGGAAACATACAGTAATATTTACGTATGCTGCAAAACCATAGAGCTTCCAGTACATGTCATCCTATGCCACGGCATGTGGAATGGAGCAGCTCTGAAGAATTTCTTTGTTAGGAGAGAAGACTCTTACTTTTAGGGACAAGTCAACCTGCTGTAATGCTACTTTTGCAATTGATTTTGCATGACTTTTTACTGTGTACAGATACACATCAAGCAAACTTATAGCTAGTTCCCAGATGCAGAATAATTTTAATCTTGGTTTTCAGTACAGCTTTTAGGACCAATAATTTTTTATTTTCTTTTTTAAGCCAATCTTGCTTTGAAATGGCTGTACTGAGAATTGACTCTATGATGGGAGCATGACAAAATTCCTCCCTCTGCTATGGCCACATTTTTTCCAAATATTTTGCCAAAGGTAATTTCCAAGCTTTTGTTTCATTTTGGTGCCTATTTGCAAGATGGTAAGAGGCAATTAGTTGATAACATCAGCAGAAGCTTAAAAATATTGAGGAAGCAAAGAGAAGAAAAATAAAGAACCCCAAATGTCCATGTAGTGGTTACAGAAACATAGGCATTTCACACAACTATGTTAAAGAACAGCAGTTGCTTTAGGAGCCTCCACCCTAAACTATTTTTTAATTTTTCAAAACCGCAGCTACAGATTTTAAATGCTAAAAGATTCACATTAATGAAGTTAATCTCATTACAGCCCCTATGCCCTGTGTGTGTAAATCTTTGCAATCACTGAAATTAAGCCTTCATAAAGCTGTGAATTCTGTGCAAACTGGCCACTGTATACATGCTACATCAAAACCCAATGGGAACTTATCTGAATGAAGGACCTGTCTTCTTATTTTTACTGTGAGGTACCTCATATTTCTGAGATGCTATAGTAATAATTACAAGCCTTAAAAATACACGCAAAAAAAAGAAAACTAAACCATTGAACTAAACTCATTATCTAGTTCGTGATGAGTTTGTTCATTCAGCTATAGGGTTAGCTTTAGACATTAAAGATGCTCATTAAAACCATAGATACATTTATGATAACACAGCTTCACAAGATAAAAGCAATTAGTCATGGATCAAATACTGTTAATAAAATGGAAGTGCTTTGTACTTCCAAACTTGTTCTAGTGAAGATGACTATCGATCAAAACACTTTCTTAGAAACTCCCACATCAATAGCTATATGTAGAAACAAAAAAAAAACCCCATAGTCAGATTCTGTATTGATATAATTTGGTAAAACAAAATCCACCTCAGAGTCCCTTCCAAAGTCTCTCTCCTGTTTTAATCCATATTCTCTCTCTGATAAAAAGAGAACGAGTCAGGCTTTTAAGAAACCTGGAGAGTAGACACTTAGGAAGTACTGCCCTTCCCAAGAGCTGTCTAAGCTCTTAAAGTACTTTTTAATGATCTCAGAAATCTGTTCTGGTAAAGTATGAATACTGCTTAAGATAATTTCTCTACAATCTCTCAATTTGATTAGTGGTTTTTTTTTTTTTGCTGATATCTCAAGCAATGGTTTTTGAAGTACAGGCAGCAACAGCATGAAATCTGATTAGACCTGTGCTGCTTCACTGCACTGATCTGAGTCCCAGACTTTAATGACAGCTCCCTCCCCCTCAGAAAATTAAATTTGATCCGGACATAAAAAGCCTCACCAGTCCCCATTCATTGTCTTTAGAGTACATGAGTTAAAGCAGGTTGATGGAATGATTGTATTTTTCCGACAAAGGCTTTTTGGCTTTGAGATATTGCCTGGCAATTAAGACTGTTTTGAAAACATCTGCACCCGTCACAACTTCCACTGAGTTATGTAAATTTTCCATACTACTAACATCCTTAAAAATCACTACAGAACGATTTCCTAGGCAAAATATCTTTTGATCTTTTATAATTTTTTTTTAATCTGTTAAGCTTTGAAGCATGATCCTTCCCTAAGCATACGAATGCCTGTGTACATACATATTTTACAGATACAGTAGAAAACACATTTTCAGGTTCTTGTTTATTCAACCATATCAGAGTTCAAAACACATCACCAGTATTTTAGCAACTGTCATATAAAACAAACTGGTCATAGGCAAGTCCCCAGTCCTTACAACTCTGCAAATTTTAACAATTTTTAAAATTTTTTGAGCAAAAAGTTCAGCTATTTCCAAATGGAGGTATTATCTAACTATTGTGCATGACCAGAGCATATACATACCATCCCTTCAGAGCAAATAAACATATTTCATATTTCTTGCTCGCATGTACTCTGGATTGTCCTAAATGCACATACATCATCGCTCAACAGCACAACTGATCTGGTGGAGCTGCAAGTTTAAGGCATTTCCATAGTCTCTGTCAGTATGACATGGTATGATGGAATTTCTGCAATGAGATATTATGTTTAAAAATGCTATTAAATTTGCAAATCCATATGCTATAAAATGGGAAATAACAGAATTAAAGTTTACTTACATGTTCACATACTTTTTTTCCAATAAAACCTTCAGATCCTTACTGTAAGAGACAGATTGACTTTGGCAATGAATGAAGAGCTGGAGGACAAGGGAGACTCTTTGTATCTGAACTTTGCTTCATTTAGCCACAATTAAAACTAGAGAGAACTATCTTTTGCCTAATTAAAGTAGCAAGGAATGCTTATTACTCTGAAATCCCAGGTGCTCAAATTAGGCATTCAAAGTTAATGGAGTGGAGGTGCTCCAAAAAGTGGATGGAAAAAAAGCCAATAAATTGATCAGTGGCAATTACCTTCCATGTTTTGGTAATCTACATCAACTACATAGGTACAATAAAAAGCACATGGGTTCAATTCGGTACATCTACTATCCTCTGAATTAGCTGCAAGGGAAGGTAAAATTTTAAAATTCTGTTACTAACGGGAATTGCCATAACATCCTCATGATTGTCAGGAAATGCTCTTGAGATTACAGATGGAAAAGAGAAGGCATCATAACTAAGCAACTGAAAAAACAGCTTTTGGCTATATCTAGCTTCTAGACTGTTTTTGCACAGGAAGTGATACGCATTTGTCCCATTTCCAAATCAAACATCCACTTCTACATGGAAAGAACACGAAGCAAGACCCAGATCCTCATTTCTCTTGCCAGAAGTTCATGGCTTTTTCTTTACTAAGTGCACCCAAATTCCAGAAAACTTGAAGAAAGTAACACACTTGAGTGGAGGCTGAGATTTTAGTCCCTGGAGCAGGATGCATGCAGGAGTCCTTCAGTTACACCAGGAAAACACTTCCTTGTTAGAAATAGGCCTGACAAAGAACTTACTTTGTGACAGTCCATCTTATAAAACACAACAATAAATCTGAGATCAGTGAAGCTTGGATGAGGAGCGACTCACAGATAACAGTCCGTCACTTGTGGAGAACCCAGGTACCTGATCCCAAGCAGCCAGCAGTGTCTGCTGTGAGCCCCTCCACAGCACAGGCTCCTCTGGGCTCCTAGAAGAAAGTCTTAAAGTTGACCATGAAGAATTATCCAGAGAGCTCATCAACCAAAGAACTACACTCAGACTGTGGAGAGAAAGACCTCATGCAGAACTTAGATTCAACAAACACTAGGAGATTCTTGTAGTAGGGAGTGACAACAGAAAAAAATGAGTGGAATTGAGCTTGTTTAATATCAGATTGTTACTTGTAACCTTAAATAGATTTATTTACAGTGATCATACAAAAGTATATGCTCTGGAAGTCTCAAAAGCTTCAGAACATTACTATGATCATCTCCATTTTCAAACGCTGATAGGCCTATGCTGCAAGGGAAACCTTTTCTCACATTAAATTCTTATGCTTCAACTAGCTGTGGTACAAATTATTCTCAGCTAGATGTCCCATGTACAATAGCCTACATTACACAACGTCAAAAATAATAGTTTGCCTTTTAACATCTTCACAACACACACAATTTGCTGCTCTTTCTAGAATTTTCTGCATATCAGCATACTTTGTCAAGACTGTGCAGAAGATCAACATAATATTTTCTTTGTTTTTAATTAAATGCTCTGTGCACCGCCAGAAAAAGTAAAACAGCCTACAGAAATAGATCTACTAGCCACTTGTTGACAGAGTGATGCACATTAATAGAGCACCTTCCTGATAAAAATACCAATGACTGATTCCCAGTAACTTCTTTGTAATTGTGTGAATATGTACACCGTTTCTCTTAATCAGACATACAGACAGCTGCAGGTCACACTCTCACAGTATTTCACTCTTTCTTCTTTTCCTGTTGCACAGTCGGAAGTTGTGCAAACTCCTTCCAAGTATGCTGATGGCCTCATGCAGTGGGAAATAGGAAGTCATGGCATAAGTATCTAACGAGCACAAACATGTAAAGAACCAGTGTCTTATGAGAAGATAGCTGCAAAGAGAAATTCACCCTTGGCAAGAAAACTGCCTCTCTGCCAAGCAGTTTTGCAGTACTGGAGTGGTAAATGCCCCAAGTTATTTTGGCGAGTTGAAGACTGGGGAAGCCCTACTGCGAAAAGCACTGAAACACTTAAAACACCAATGTTTGGAAAGCACCTAGAAGATCTTCTCACAAGCATTTAGTTCTCCGTGTATATAAAATTCTTCTCAGACCCAAAGGAACTTAAAATATTTCCTTCTTCACTATCACATGCCTATACTTCCTTCTTGGTTATCACACATCTTAGCATGCTCTGGTTCCCTGCAACCGCTGGGCACTTTTGTCCAAGCAACCAGCAATAATCTAGAATGATGAAGATAATCTGCTGACAAAGATAACTTGCTCTGTCATCTTATCCTTACAAGTCTGTACAATACCAAACCTTGGCTATTTTCCTGAGACAGAACAGTTACAAGTGCTAGCATTTAAATTTACATCACGTATATGAATCTTTTGAACCTTTCTTGCAGAAGTGTCTCTTTAAGTACCTGAGCGTTCTTCTTTCAATTTCCTTTCAGTTATCAGTAAGTTAAGAATTATTTTGAAACTCCTCTTGCTCGTAATTAATTTTTGACCTTATTTTCAAGATTTCAGTTTGACTATCTTTCTCCTTAATTACAAAATCATCTGCAACTTTATACACTAGTTTCAGCACATCCAGTTTCCCTTTGCATATTTATTTTCTCTTCCTGATTCTGCACAGGGTAACTTCAAAAACCTCCTGTTCTTTTCTTTAAAAAATCTCTTATACACTGACAGTTCTCACATTTTCTATCACCATTGCTGTTTTTGTGCCTTTTTCCAGCCCTCTCAAGATCACAGGCTAAATGCTCTCATTTCTTTTCCAATATGCCTTACCAAAAGTCAGATTCTAATATTTCGAATTACAGCTGATCTCTTATTCAGTACACTGAACATCTCTCTTGCTCTTTTGTAAGAGTAACATTTCTTCACTTGTACATGAAAGGAATTAGCGAGACCACTCAGCTGACTACTTTTTCACGAGCCGTTAATGGTTCAAGCCGCTAGTGAATGTAGCCTGCAACTGCTCTGATAGCTAAAACTACCAGAACTGTAAGATATTTTGTAACATAACATTTGAAGGCATTTTACCTGTTTACACTTCTTATAACATCGAATATTAGCTGAATTCTCAAACTCCTTGCTTCCAAATTCTTCACAAATCTAGCCTCATATTACTTGCTAGAATTGTGTAAACACATTACTGTTCTTTTCCGATCTAGTTCCTGTCCTGTCATTCCAGCTAGTTCATTTGTACAAAAATAGTAGAATCAAATTGATTAAGATTTCCTACTATTCTTTCTTTCAGTTACCTTGTTGGAAATGCCTCAGCTTCCTAGAAACCCAGAAAAATTATGAGATACTGAAACTGAAACCTTCTACAGAAGAATAAAAAAGAAAAAGAATAAACAATGGATAAAAATTCCTCTTATTTGTGAAATAAAACAAAAGAGGATTAAAAAAAATTCTCTTAATACTCTTCACACTAAGTTCAGTGGCTCTCAGCACATTGCAGACTCTCAGAACTTAAAAAAAAAAAAAAAAAAAAAAAAAAAAGACTCTTCCTTTAGCAAAAGACCTTGGTTCAAACATAGCATGCCACAAGGCAGTTCCTTTCATTGAATGAGCAAAATATACTAACGAAAAAGCCTGGAGGCTGGCTTTAATACACACACAAAGTTGTTTGGCTTCCTGGATTTTATTTATTTTCAAACACTGAGACCTTCTTTAAACTCATTATTAAATAAGACCTCCCCAGACTTCCAAAGCTTAGGAATATTTTTGTTTATTTGTTCTGTGTTTCAATAACTTTGACATTCTTCTAAGGAATTCTTAAGCTTAAATTGCCTACTTGTACCCTTAAATAATAATTACAGGTTAAGGAAAGGTTTTGGTTTGTGTTATTTTAATAAAAACAATATTAATACATTCTTGTCTGACTTTCATTTCTGATAAAAATAGAAATGCATGAATTACGTATACAAGTTAACTAAAACTAGCATAACTTAGTAAAAAAATCTTTGTGTTCTAAAAACCGAGATGAGGAAAACTGACACGGAAGTGAAAATATAGGTATATAAAGATAACTTAACGAGTGTCTTGTGCAAATACCCCAGATATTTGCTTGTACAAAATTTATACTTTGGCAGTGCAGGTCTCTTTATCTCCATGGCTAAAAAATCATCAAAGAAAAGCTTTATGAGTGGATTAGGCTAGATTTTTTTCCCCCTCTAGCTTGCTGAACCAAATAAGAGGAGTGTGTTGGTTTCCTTTAACTGCACACATGCTGCATTGCTTACCCACTTCCATAGATACTAACATATTTGAGCATAAATATCTGAGTGTGTGTTGAAAAAACCCAAATATGTTTAAGTTATGTTGAGGCAATAAAGCACAACCTATCTCTCACAGTTTTATCTGTGCAGGTAATCTTAACGCCATTTTACATCTCTAATCTTCTCTTTCATGTCTATATGCTTAAATTTAAGCCTGTTAATGTTATAGAAAACAACAGCTAAATAATTGTACCAGTGGAAAGCCTGCTCTCTCTCTAATTCCACTTGAGGAATTGTGACCCTGGTTTTGCTGGTATCTATTAAATAGAGGCTTTTAAAACCAGATGACTTGCACAGCTTCATCTTGTTCAGCAGCAGCACATGATCTCTTTGGACCATAGTGCCACCTAGCTTCTCTTTTCCTGACCTCAGTAATTCTGTGTGCTCAACACAATCGTGTGATGTAGCAAAAGGAGGTCCAGCGAGATACTGTTAATGTAATTCTAGACATACAGCTAAATAAGGGGAAGAAATGACTCACTGCGCCTCCCAATAAACTCCTCTTTGGTCATCCATCCAAAAACGGGAGACAAAAGTATGTATTTTTCTTTGGAATAGGTCTTATTGCTTCCCTCCAAAATAGAAAATGAAGATCCATACAAATGCTCTGGGCAAACTACCTGTGCCTTTGTGAAAGCTCTGGCACCATACCAACACCAATACACACTTCACAGGACATCAAGGGCAACGTGGCTAAATCCTCTCACATTGCTGAAGGCATTTGTCTCTCAAAGAAAAATCCCTGCCCCCAAAGAAGCAATATTTGAAAAGACTTGGAAGATTCCTTGAGGTGCTAAGAAGGGAAAAACGCTAAAGAAAGATACTTCTCATTCACATGAGGGGCAGTGTGTCTCTTTCTTTAGGAACAAAGACTTTTTTTTATGAGTATAGCAGAGCAGACATGAAAGGGTCCACCATAACTCTTTGTAATAGGCTGTGTGAAGTGGAAGCCCTTTATGGGTAACGGAATTCCCTGTATATACCTGGAATCTGAGATCCACTGAAAGATGCTTGGGTTTCATCTGCTTTTGCAATATCTGCAGAACCTACCTATATGCAAGCATATAACAAATCCAGTCCCCTTAACAAAGGTGTAACAAAGGCTGCAGTAGAAGAGCAGATAAAGTCTCTTCCACATTTGGGTCCGGCTCATGTCCTTGGCAGCTTCTGGTGAGCCAGGACTATACAAGACCCCATCTAGTTTTCTTAATCTTTCTTTCTAATGACCATGGCTCGCTTCCATCAACTGGCATACTCCATGAATGTCTTGCTGCTAACGCCCAGTAGTAAAACAGCAGACTCAATGGCAAGATAAAGATTTTCCATGAAATTCTACTAATGAACCAAATTTCTTAAATGATTAGGGTATA
This sequence comes from Tetrax tetrax, assembly GCA_009806455.1. NCBI lineage: Eukaryota > Metazoa > Chordata > Aves > Otidiformes > Otididae > Tetrax > Tetrax tetrax. The sequence continues at coordinate 112,472 of WHYT01015792.1, forward strand.
ATAAGGCCTTAATCCCTAGATATGGATTATGCCCTTATGCCTTTTCACATAAACCACTGTGGAGATATGAGGATCAATGTCCTACCGAGTGTGTAAAGGTGGCATACACGCGCAGCTGTTAGGGGGATGCAGTAGTTGTGAACTTTTGCAACTCATTTGAATGAGGGAGAATAACTCAGACCACTGGCTGGCCACTGTAAAAGAGCAGGCTGCAGGCTACAGCCTTCTTGTTCCTGAAGAGTACATGGAGACAGCTCTGCTCCACTAGCATCAGACAGCTCTGCTCCACTAGCATCAGACACCCTTGCTCAACATCTACGGACAGCTTTGTGATCACTGAATGTTTTAACGGACATTCTTGGCAATAACTTGTTGACAGACTATCTGAATGGAAGTATTTACATAACAGGTACCCATACCAACCTAGGCACGCTGGCACGTAAACAGCTTTCTACACTCATGGCTGAAACCAAACACTGATGTTAAAATATTACCAAAAACGTATTACAACTACTCACCAACTTTGCTCTCAAAAGCAATTAATAAAAAGCAGTATTTCCATATAGTACTGTGTAAATGATGAGAATAAGAAACAAAACAACACTGCAGTATTTCTACAGATAACTCATTTAAAAATAAAACCTTGTATGTGCCATTCTATCCTGATTATTGTGATCATAATTATTTTCAAATTATAGGTAAGATTAACATATAATCAATCATTTTATTTACTAGGTTATCATACTATTTATAGTTTTAGATGTTACTAAATGAGATAATGGTTACAAGACCCTTAGTTTTACATGTAGTGGGTTTTTATTTTAAAGTATTTGCTCCTCGAGTTGCATTAACACAGATTCTTCAATATGGTTTCCCTAGAACCTTTTTACATTTGGTAAGAGAACTGTTTTATACATTTCTATACTTAATGAGACAATATTTTTTTTCTTTAGAATTAAATGAACAATTGCCTCCCAAATCTAAAAGAAAATAGAGCAATGATAGTAATAAATTCTGAAGAAGATAGCAGATAATGACTTAAATTTTGCTCTCAGAGTTCTGCCCTTACGTTTTACAGGCATCAGATCGCTCTCTGAAAGCACGCATTTTACTCTCTGGAAAGTCACCCTCTACCTGCCACCCACAATCCGCAGTCTGGTAAACACACCTCTCCCAGGAGTCCTGGCTGTGGTTCCCGGATCAGGGTTTGGTGTTTAGGGCACTGGAGGTCACCAGCCTCTGCCAGGAGAGAGACCGTGGGAGGTACAGCCAGAACGCCTGGGGCACCCTGCGCTGTACCGCAAAAGGGTATGGGCTTATCCATCACACCAACACATGCTGCCAAACAAGCGTTCACACGGTTTCTTTGATCTCTGAGTAATAACTGCATTTTTTAATATTCTTAAATCCTCAAACTCAGACGAAGGGCTGTTCAGCAAGGGATAAGAAGCTCTGACGAGTTTTGTTTATCTCAAATGAAGTAAAGCCATAGTTCAAGAGGCTACATATTTTTAAATTACATACACATATATGTACATATATGTTTATAAGGATTGTTTAAGTTTACGATTTGAATGTTAATAAAAGGCTATATATATTTTAATATATACACATATATGCACATATGAGTATATAATTTCCCTTGAATGTTAATAACTCAGAAACAAAATATTTTTCCGCTCAAAAATCTCAAACTGCACTTTTGTTTGGGCTGAGACCAAGCATGGGACAGTACCATCTCTAAGATACATTTTTTAGCACAGTATAACTACATTGCAGAAGGGACTATAATTATCATCTTGACATTACCATAACGACCATGGTTGCTATCAGGTGACAAGTATAATATAGATAATCAGTAGACAGTACAATAGCAATATTTAATGATGCATGAGATAGAAGAAAATTAATTCATGCCTTTAATTCAGTTCGGAGACATCATTTGTTATATTTTTTTGTGTGACTTGCCTAACCCTGTTTACATGTCCACAATAGTTAAAATAAAGAGCAAAGAGCCAAGCAAGACATCTACTGCGAAATCCAGACAGCTTACATCTACTTCTTATATACAATGAATAATTTTTGTGTTCCTGTTTATCTCTTTTTTTTTTTAAAAAAAGATAGATACTTCTATGGTATTTCCTGCTGTTTCTCCCCTCCTGTCCCGCCAGGACTGCCCTTCCACTTCCCTCACCCAGTTGCTCTCTGAACTCTCAAGAAGAGCGGGAACAGAAAGGCCAAGTCCTGCTGCAGTAATAAAGAAGCCCAAGCTGCACAGCTATTTTTCACAAATATTAATACCTTCTGCAATGGCAATATCACATGCAAACACCACCAGCGTGTCCATTCAGAAAACAGCAAATGTGACAACCACCTATGGTATGGCTCTGTGATGGCATTTTTCACCGGCAGTTGTTCCATTCTGTAGGGCTGCTCCTGAACACAAGGTGGCTTTGGTCTTAAGTTTTTCAATAATGGCAGCTCTGTCTTTGTTCCTTGTACCTTGGTCCTTGAACCATGCAAGCTGGTTCTGTCCAGTAAGAATGAAAATTATTCTTTCTTCCTTTGAGTTTATTTAATAATTAATAATAAACATGGTTTTCATCTGCTGTCAATTCTAGAGCAGCAGGAAAACTTTTGAAGAAGATGATCTCACAAAAGTAGGGGGAAAAAAAGGCATTTAAAGAACGCTGAAAAAATTTTGGCAGAGGCATATTTTTGTTATTCATTATTTCAACCCATTGTCCCACAAAGGGTTCAGCATGGTGAAGCCTATGGTGCTACATAGCTCCCTTGTTTGGCTTGAGCTCCCCCTCCAACCAGCTGTTTGCTTTCCTTCCAAACAACTCTCAAAAGCTTGGCTCTACGCTTACGATAAGCGTGTTGTGGAGTTGCTGGTTAGACACCCTATAGTTTGCCCTGAGGCTGGAGGCTGGATATCCCACAGTTTGCCCTAGACACCAAACAGTTAACCTTCTGGAAGTAGTTATTATGCTTCCTCAGAAACCAAAGCTTCAGGGCCAGAAAGCAGCCACAAGTAGTTTTTCCTCTGAATTATTTTGTTTCCAGTTCGTTAATTTCATGAGTACCTGCCTGGACTAGGTGTAAGGCAAAGACTGCATGGGAAGCCTTGCCGTATTGAACTCTTCGACCATAAAAAACAAGGTGGGCCACACTCCTAAAGCAGAGCTATCTGCCTTTAAGGTCATGTTTTCCAAGCCAGAAGAGATCATTAGATCACCTTGTATGCTTGAAAATTGGTCTGAATACTTGCATAAAAGTATGTATTCTGTAATGAGGTCACTTCTCATAAGTTAATCGTAATGAGCTCTTCAGCTACTAAGTTTTTCTCTCCAGTCTTCAAACTATTTGTGCTTTTTTCTGTATTACCCCTGGTTTTCACATAGCCTTAAGCAAGTGCAAATACCTGTAAATATAAACACAGCATTTCTCCACTACTCTACACAGAAAAAAAAAAAAAATAATCTTCAAAACCTACTCAGTCTTAAGTAGAAATTTAAGTAATACGGGGTTTGTCCCTCAGTTCTTTCATCTTATTTTATGATTGTCTCCCAAAACTTAAACTGCTCGAGGAGTCAGGTCCTGATGAGCAGGCTAAAGTACTTTTCCCTTAGTGAAGCAAATTACAGAAAATACTGAAAAAAGTGAAAAAGAAAGAAAGAAAACAGGCTATTACTCTGGTAAAAATGATGACAGTGCATGGGAAGGATTGACATAAAAGAGAAAAAAAAGGTAGCTTTCTTAGAAGTTAAACAGTCACGAGAAAAGCTATTTTCGCTGCCATTTGGGAAAGGGACTTCTGAATTTAAAGAATACTGCAATAATCTAGTTATGTGATTTAAGATGAAATAGAAAGCTAAAGTATATGTTGTCACTTTCTTCTTTAATGAAATGCTACACTTAAACGTCTTCATTTGAAAATAATCTGTATGTGGGTTTTTTTAAAAATAGCATCAATTTGGTAGTTAGAAAAAAAAAAGGTTCACAGCGTGCCTATGCCTGACTGAATCTGGAGGTTAGCTAAGATGTTATCCCTGCTTCTAAGTCCAGTAACGCTGCTGAATGCAGTCTCCATAAGAACATTGACGCAGTTCCAGACTTTGATTCCAGAGGTTAAAGAAAATTTGCTAGTTTATGGAATGCTTTGTTAAAAGAAGAAATCAAGAATACAATTGTACGTGGTTTTATTTATTAAGAAAAGCACAGAATTCAGTTTCCTCACATATATAAAGAATCAAATAATTTGAGATGGTTTATTTCATCATAATTCCAGGCCTCTCTTGGTTTTCAGACTTTTCTCTGTGTTTCTCACGATCACGCTGTTAGTGCCCCTGTCCTGCTATCTTTACATCTCTTTTCGTATTTTCCCAGCTTCACTTTGCTGCCTGTGCTTTTTTTACACACCTTTGTTTAGGGCAATGATTGTCCAGTTTCGGTGGAGGCTACCTGATTCCACAAAGCAGCTCAATGGCTTTTTACAGCTATCTTAAATTAAGGGTAACTCCAAAAGATTTAATCTAAAGTATAATTTCATGGACACCCTCTGCAAGCAAATTTCACAAATAACCATATTTCTACCTTCAGATCTTACTCCGAGGCATCACAATTTTACCTTCAAAAAGCAGGTCCCACATATATTTCTGCGTGAGCAACCACAAACTGAGCAGCAAATTTACTTAGGCCATAATACATCAAACGGTTGTTTTCAAGCCACATCAGTACAACTGGCCACAATCCATCAGGTCTACTACTAACTCCTAGCTTACTCTTGTTTCCGGAAGCCCTCAGAAAATAGCAAAGGAATAGGCTCCTATTGCACATGAGCAACGTGGCTGATCCACACTACTGTATAATTGATTCAGTGCTTTAACGAGGTGACACCCCTCATCTAATAGATGTGCAGTCAGAGGACCAGCCTTTCTAGGAAAGGCAGCTTTAGGCTGTGCTCAGACAACTTGCTTGGCACAACACCAGAGCAAATCTCGCTTGAATTGCTGACAGAATTTCCCACCATCTTAATTTACACCTTCAAAAGACTGTTTGGATTGACTGAAAGGACAATTGGCAAAATATCCCTTGCATCTGTAAATTCGTTGTTTGAGAATGACAGACAATCGTATTGAAGAAAAGTCACCATTAAACCAGCAGTGGACGCATCTGAATCAGCTGTAAAAGTAAAGCATAGATGCCAAAAACTGAGAGTCAGATCAGTTTTCTCAACCAAGAAGCAGTACCACAGAGCCAGGAGAAGTTGAGCTAAGCCAAGCTTCCAGTGGAATTTACCATGAAGCATTTACAACGTGGAAATACAAAGAATATGGCTGTAGAACAAGGCATACAGGACTCTTCTGAGCAGTAATTTCTCTGATAAACTTATCTTAAGTTGAGACAATTACTCTTTCTTAATTACTTTACATTAAAACTCTTTTCTGTGTAATGCTATTTAGATCACCTGAGTATATTAAAACAAAGATGTACAGTCAGATGTAATTACATCAAATTTTCCAAGGGATTTCCAGCTGTTCTCTGGAATTAATGCATAGCATAAGGATAACTAACTAGAGTTCTGTACATGATAGCATTTTTATATATGTTTGCATTTAAAATGTAGTTTATATAAAATACAGGCATTTCAGATTTAAGTTGCATGCTATTTTACAAGGCAAGAAGCCCAGAAGTTCTGTTATCTGATGTTTGGACATTGAATTCTGAAACAGGTTATTGCTTTAATTCCAGACTAACATGTTCCATAGCCAAAAATGGGGTGGGGAAGGAACATTGTCTAACTTTTTATTTTAAAGTTTGTTATTTTGCTTATGGGCCCCGCACTGAGCTTTACCAAATGTCTTCAGGTCCTTTAGCCCCGGTGGGAAGTGGCGATGTGCATCCTTTTGTGGGTTCCAGCATAAAGATTACTTTATTGTAGAACAGGATCTTACCCCTGGGTGGCCCTTGGTTTAGCTTTATTTTGGCAGTGAACCAGAATATTTTCCAGAATTGGTAGAGGTGTGGTTGAAACAGTTTTCCTTCTCCATTTGCAGCACAAAGCTAGCAAAAGCACAGTCACTGTGCTTAGGATAAGAGATTACAAGGACACAGTGGCTCCTCCACTCTCCAAGATACGTGCACAGTGTTGATAAAAATGAATCTTGCATATCTTTTATGTTCGTGTTTCCTTGCTAGCCCTCCCCATATTCCTGACGCTGTTGCTCAGTGGCGCGCTGCCTCTCACACTGTCTCCAAGATGGAGGAAGAAGCTCTCTGTAAGCCTCAGACTCTAGGAAATGTCTCTTACTTTTCCATAGGTCTTTCCAAGTGGCCAAAGCAGTTTTCAAGATGTTGAGACATTTTCACTGTCAAGATATTTTGGTTTTTTTTTTTTTAGTTTTCCTTTGAGGCCTTGGTTCCTTGTCTTTGCCAAATCCTGACCTCAAGAAGAATCTTTTCTTTGCTGTTGGCAAATTTTTTTATTTAGAAAAATATAATATTGGTATGGGGATTTTAGATACATCACTGTATCACAGTTGCCTAACAAGTCTCAGAGTTGGAAAAAAATGAAATTCTTCCCTTCCTCTCAAAGCAACTTCTGTTGAAACTCAGACTCCATCAGGTAAGGCAAGCAAGTGTAGAGCATTCTAAAACATGGCCACGAGCCCTTTCATGTTACACCCATTGTGCTTGTTTCTTCCTTGTGACTGTCCCGTCATTCAAACATCCAGAGAGCTGCCAAGCTCGTATTAATACCTGTCACCCAAAGCAACAAACTCTTGTTCTGAAGAACTTTCCTATGTTCCCATGTGTCCATTCTTCTCCTCAAGACAACACAGTTTAGGTGATGTTACTTGTGGATACCCATGGACTCAGAAAACAACTACCTTCTTCCAGTCTTTTGTGCCAAAATGCAAACAGAGCGCTAAGTATCATCACCACAAGAACAACAGCAACTGTGTTGGAAAAGAGGAAGGTGGTTGTTGAGCAACAGAGAAGGAAACATAAGGATTTTAGGCCCATTCCTGGGAGGAATGAGGCTGCAGCACTCACCAAAGCAGTTTGTTTCCCTCACCACCCTCAGTGCAAGGAGCTGTTGTCTTTCCAAATGCCACACAGAATCTGTCATTTTATATTTAGCAGAGGCTGTGAGACGGCACTTCAGCAATAACATGTTCAATATAAACACAATAAGCTGGTAACTGAACAGGCGACAAGGTTAGATGGACAACACTGGTCTCCATATTGCATTGTTTTATCAAGTGCATTACCATGGGTGGAAGCCTTTGTCAAAACAGGCCTTAAATAAAGAGCTTTTAAAATGAAGTATCCAAAACAGAGCATTACAAAGGTGTATGTGATTTTCTTTTTAACAGTTTCCACAGACAACATCATCCAGAAGTTTGCCAGGGAAAGCCGAAGGAGGGTCTTGCAGGGAGCACAGAGATCAGGTAAGCGAGGGGAAAGGAAGCAGTGCCTGGAGGATTGGTGTGTGTGTGTGATGAGACACTGCCAGCTCTTCACACGTGAACCTCGTGTTCAGGGAGCTCACCTCAAATAATTACTTCACATGCTAAAAGAACTACACCGATTTTATAAAAACAAACTTGCAGTAAGTCTCAAAAACAGCTGCCTACTTGCCTGTCTCATATTTAAATCTTTAAAACAGAACAACAGTTACGTATGTTGCCATATTTACCGGTTATCCCAGATTTCTAAATCCACGGCTTTTAGCTGGGTTCCTGGCCGGCACCCGGGGGCGGGCAGCTGCCGTGCGTGGAGCGGAGCCGCGGCGGCGGCCAGGGCCGCGCCGAGAGCGGGCGGGCAGGAAACCTCCGTCCCGGCAAAGCAGCCGGAGCCTCGGGCTGCCGGTCAGTGCGGTGAAAGAGGGAGCGGGGAAGAGGTGCGTGCGCTCAGAAAGGAGCAACAGGAGAAGGCATAAAGGAAGGAGTGCCACCGGGGAGGGCCCGGCCTCGCCAGGACGGCTGGGCTGCCCGCGGCGAGGCGGCCGCCGGCGGGAAGCGGCCGGAGGGCGCGCGGCTGTTCCCGCCCATCCGCCTGGCGCGGGGCGGGCCCGCGGGCGCCGCCGGGCGGTGGGGCGGAGGGGGCGGCGGGCCGCGCGCGGGCCTGCACCCGTCCCCCCCGCCCGCCCTCAGCGAGGTGCGGCGGCGGCGCTGGCCACCGTCCCTCGGCGGCGCGGCAGCTGCGGGCAGGGCGGGGCGGCGGCGGCGGCGGCGGCGGCGGCGCGGGAGGCGGCGGCGGAGCCCTCGCCGCGGGGCAGGACGGAGCGGGCCGCCCGGCGGAACTCCTCGCTGCGCCACGTGTAGAGCAGCGGGTTGAGGGCCGAGAGGGAGCAGAGCAGCAGCCAGCTGGCGGCCTGCAGCGCCGGCGGCGCGGGGCGCAGGAAGAAGCCCAGGAGGCTCACCCACACCAGGGGCTGGGTGCCCAGGAGGAAGACGCAGCAGAGCAGCAGGACGGAGACGCTGCTGAGGCGGCGCTGGGAGCGGCGGGGCGGCGGCGGGGCGGCGGGGAAGGGCAGCTGGTGGAGGAGGTGGAAGTTGAGGACGCTGACCCGCTTGGCGCTGCCCCGCACCCGCCGCACGATGCCGAGGTAGCAGTGGAGCAGCAGCGCGGTCTGGCCCAGCACGGCCAGGGCGAGGAGCAGGGCGGTGTAGCCAGAGCTGCCGTCCGTCTGCCGCGGGGGCGGCTGCTGGGCAGAGCCCGGGGTCCAGAGCCCGGGCAGCAGCGGGACCAGGAGCAGGGCGAGGGCCCAGGAGAGCCCGATCATGCAGCCCGTGTGCCTCCGCTGGTAGAGGGCCTGGTACACGCTGGGCAGCTTGGTGATGAGCACGTACCTGTTGAAGGCCACCAGCAGGTGAGAGGCCAGGGAGACGGTGAGGCCGAGGCCGAGGAGCCCCCCTCGGAGCAGCCGGTACTCCGCCGAGCGAAGGGAGGAGGAGTTGGGCGGCAGCAGCCCCAGCACAGCCTCCTGGGGCATCCACAGGGCACACACGCCGAGGTCTGCCGCACAGCCGTTCACTATGAAGGCATTACTGGTTGTCTGCAGCTTCTTGAAGGAGAAGACTAAATAGATGACCATTACATTGGATAAAGTCCCTGAGATAGCCAAGACTGCATAGAGCAGCGAGAGGAAGATGCGGGTCCCGGAGGAGTCCTCCCAGAGCAGCAGGAGGGGCGAGCTGGCACTCCAGGAAGAGGCGTTGGGCATCTCGCTGAACGCAGCTCAGTTTTGACTTCTCCCTGTAAAACCCATCCTTGTCTGGGTCGGACGATCCTACTGCAGGAGTCCCCCACCAAGCACAAGGGAGGACGTGCAGCTGAGAGACTCTAAGGCAGGTTTCAGTCATACAAGCTGCAAGGTCCAGAAAACACAGTTTGCAGTAGTGATCCAAAGAACAGCAGTGTCCAAGGCAGGCAGGTAGCAGGAGATCCCACAGATTGTAGCTAGCGAAGGTGGGTCCATAGGGAGCAGATAGCTGTTAGCAGACCAGAGCGTGACTGAGGATTTTGTAGCTGTGAAAATGCCAAAAGCAGCAGCACCTTGCAATCAGCAGCAGAAAGGCAGCAACTGATACAAAGCTTTGCAGTTTCTCCTGTGCCACAGTACGTACACTGTATATCATTCCAGGAAGATTCAGCCCTTCCACTCTTCATGAATTATTCAGCAGATTTTCAACTTGTTAAATCAAGGAAGGAACAAAAAAAAAAAAAACAACCCACCCAACCCAAACCCTGTCATGCTCCAGAAATACTGCAACTACAGTCTGACTCTTTTCTCTTTGCCTTACCAGTTTCCTGGTTCTAACCTATTTACACAACTTTCATTTCCAGCAAGCTTTAAAACCAGTATCAGTCACTTCTGTCTGAAATACAATCCATTTACTCTAGAAATTCCTCTGCTAGATACTCACTTAAACTGATTTTCTTTGGTTCTTTTTGTTAAGAGAAAGCACACTATGCTTCTGCAAGCTTAAAGTTAATTTTAGAACTGGTCTATAACAACAGTATACTTTCCAAATTAAATCCTTCAAACATGATAGATACACAGATCCTTGGTAAGACTTATTTGAGGAAGCTGGTCCTCAGTCTACATATTCTACATTTCTTCATAAAACTCAGCTTTTCTCAGCCTGCATCACCAACCTGCCAGAGGTAAATGCTGGTGTCAGTAAGTACACAGATAAAACAGAATCAGCATTTGACACGGTCTTGCACTAAAATTAATTCAGAGCACGAGTTCCCGCAGAGGTGAATGACAGGTTCTTAGGTGGACTAAAAAGCTAGTCAAAGAGTAGGACTTAACAGTCTCTTCCTGAATGGAGAAGAGTTAGTAATGGGATTCTCCCAGGAACTCCACAGTGCTTTACTCAAATGTTAACTGTTCTTACCCTGGACAAGACTTAATAAGAAACTAAGTAGAAGAATTTACATTTCCTCTCAAAAGCTTACCAGAGAAGGAATGCTGATTAATTTTGGGGTGAGTTTAGGAGAAAAGCTGCTTTTACAGGTGGGTTATAAGCAGGCTACAGAAGTAAGCAATCTCAGCTCGTAAGCTGTGACCTGTATCCTGACCAAAGATATCTTGGTAAGGTGTTTTCAGGTATTGTTAAACTCACAATGCTAGCAAATGACAATACCACAGTAATGTGTTAGGATGTAATTATAGTTACAATATAAATTCTTTAAGATAATGACGTTAATTTGTGTGGGCCAATGGATTATTTTGTTGCAACACAGCCCATCTTTTATTTGACAGAAAGGCTTATGTTTGCAATTGACAGGACTATTGATCCAAATGTGGATTTGTTACAAACGTGAATATCTATGTTCTTTTTTAATTAAGTAGATTGCTCATGTGCCTAAGGTTAAAGACATAACCCAAGTGATTTACTTGATCAGGCCCTTAATTACCATATTTTTTGCCTGCTGCACTTTACAGTTAGATCTAATCAAGTGTCAAACCTTTTGAGGCCTTTCATTGTTTAGCTGTCAGTAGAGAACAGTTATTATAGAAACTAAAATCCTCCTCTTTCTGCAGTACTGTAATTGAAAAATATTCTCTAAATCTGTAACAAGAAATATCACACTAACCAAAAAGCTTCATAAAGCATACTTTAAAGAGATGATAAAGAGTTTCAGAAGGCATTATCCAAAAAATCATAGGCCCAGTCGAGACATCTAGATTTATTTAATCCATCCTTATATCTTATCAAACCGCTTTTTAAAGATCTCATGTGCTTCTCCCAGAACACTGAGATATATTTATAGATGAAGCAACAGAAATGGTAAAGTTCAAGGATAAGCGATCAGAAACCAATTTTAGGGTATTTTTTTAAAGCTACAAGGTTCTGAAGACCTACCTGACCTTTCACTGTCCCCAAATTAGTTGTTGTTCTTAAGATGCCAGTTGTTACAGAATACTGTCTGTATTTATCATTCATTTTTAAGAACAAAAAATGTGTTCTATATTAGCTGGAATTTACTGTATTTCATATAATAAATTTAAGTTTAGAAAAAGGCTAAGGGAGAGATTGATGCCTGCATACTAGAAACTTTTTAATTAGCTGTTCTTCCTTTATATTTACTCTACACATCCAAATCAACATCCGTTAATTTTTTGAATGTAGTGGCAAAAGCCTTTTATTGTGTTTTTAGGTTAGACTGTCCCTACAATTTGGGCAGCTCCAAAAATATCCACTGTATTCCTGGCTTTGCCATTCCTTTGGAGTGGCTGTGTAACAGTTACACACTTTCTACATCAGCTATTGCAGTACAGACTGACAGGAATATTAAACACTGGGGATAAATAATCATGCAACACAACAAACTTTGCTGAAAATCAGCAGCAGAGTTAAACAATGTTAGAACT
>WHYT01015792.1:148463-231941 GCA_009806455.1 Tetrax tetrax
AATGGGGAAAAAAAAAAAAAAAAAAAAAAAAAAGAAATTATGTACTTGCATTGCATAAAAATGAAGTTCCAGATTTCCTCAACTAATGAGATGAAAGAACATTCACTAGAACTGAAAATTTACTGTCCTGCCCATCTTAAAATGTTCCTGCACCACTCGTGTTGATAGTTAACAAACTTAGAAAGAGAACTAACAGCGATAAGGTGATTTTCTAAAATAGAGTACCTACACAATTACAGATGGTTAGCATGATATCTAATTTGGGTAACTGACAGTCAGCTAATAAAAATGAGAGGAATACAATTCATCATTCAAGAGTTCTTTGAGGAGATAAGTTAAATGAATAAACATAACCACCAGTATATGTAATAGGCTTCTGTCAGGTACATTATCTGATGTGCTCCAATTAGAAAAAAAGTATCATTTAATACAAACACTTATTGCTACAGGACTAAGATTTGGCTGAGAAGATTTCCAAGTAATTTCAGCATCTAAAGCAGTGAAATGGAATTCATTAAACCGAATTTGTTTTTTGACAAAATTCTGCCAGAACCGAAGAAAAAAAAAAAGTAATGCAGAGTTCCACGTTAAAAAAAATAAAAAATAATAAAAAAAAAATCAAAGAATGCAGGACATCCCCTAAAATACAAGTCTGCATCTCGGATAGCAAGAACTCTTTTTTTTTTTCCCCTTCCCCCTGAACTCCCAATGCATTACAGCTAAAGAAGTTAACACAAGCCATGGGTTTATAAGCAGGACAGTAACAAGCAGCAGCTTTCTGGACCTGAAAGATGAATGTTAGAGTGTTGCAGCTACTTCTTGAAAAAGGATTTTCAAAACCTGTAAAGGATTTGAACACTTTCTAAAAGGATCTTTAAGCCAACTTAGCTTATCAAAAAACAATCAAATTGAAATGACTAGCACGAGATACCTTCATTACAAGAAAATAAGGTAATAAAGGAATATAACAGTGACATAATAAAGAGATGCATCAAGTTTCAGATTAAAAGTGAAATGGTTTTAAAGCATGATTGTATTTAACCAGTGGGACCAATTATCACAAAAAATTATATTGTCTTCAAAATAAACCAACATCAAGCTGGATCTGTATTAGCCAGTAAATCAGAGGCTCACTACCAGACAGAAAGCATTCAGAGATTAAATGATCAAATAATCTGCTCTTGTCTTAAACACCATGACATCACAGTAACTGCACTTGTCTCAGTCAATTGTGCATAAAACAGGTACCAATCCAGTGGCTTCCACTGTGATTGAGACAGATGTACAAGGCCATATGGCATATTTATAAGCACAGGCAACATTCAGGACCTGTTTGAAAAACATCTTCCAAGCAGGAAAGCAGTTTAACTGTTATTATATTGACATAAGATTACTTTACAGGTAAGTCAGAAACTTGTTTTTTGCTACATAGACTTTGTAGGGCATGATCCTTCCTAAGAAATTCTGCTTCTCACATAACAATACATAAAATCCCTTTTCTCTCACCTCACTCTTCCAGAGAAGACTGGATATAGCATCTAATTTAAAGATCTTGCTATATTTGACTGTGTATAATCTCTACTCCTAATCAGCAAATGATATAAAGCCAAGAGTTGTTCAAAGGTTACACTTACATGCATTACTAAATCATTAAGATAGGTAGGAAGATTTAACATGTTCTTAAAACAAGAGAAACGTGCATTCTAGAAAGTTAATTTTTCTGAAAAATTGTTTCCCACTTAACCTAGAACTTCACACTACACCTAACATACTTCATGTAAATCACTGTTTTAAGTCACTCAGTAGTTATATAGCAAGAGAAGAACAATTTATGTCGCTCATTACCAAGATGCACATAGCTGTAGTCCCTCTCTGATGTCAAGGTGGCTGTTCACGTGTTTATGAATTGCTATTTTCCTCTTCCTTAAATTAAGAAGTAGTCAACATTCTTTGCTTTTCTCCCTTTTCCTAAGTATTTTAGTCACCCTTATCTAAGAAGGAAATGTGTGCTACAATACAGGAAGAGAACAGTTACGTTGTGCACCCAGTCCCCCTCCTCACACATATTTGGGGAATTTTTGTGCCAATTGCATTATGTTGAACCTTGAGGGTTTATGAGATTAAATAAAAACATAGTGCTAACCTAGAATTCTGTAAATATCTAGACATAAAAAAGAATCAAAGTGTCAACCGTTACTTAATTTCTTAGCCTATGCTTATGGAATAAGCCCACTAACTTTGCTTTTGTTGTTAAATATTACTTGTAGCATGAAGATTCGGTAACTACCTTTTCAAAGGAGATGCCAGTTCTTAGTTTTTAAGATGTTATCTTTTCATTCAACCTTTTAAGCTGTTTGAGAATTAAGCTGATTGTTTCCGTAATGGTTTATATTTATCATTTGTTAGTCTTGTAACTATTGGCCTATTGTGAACAATGTCAGCTTACCTTTATGACTGAGTCACATTATAGTTCTAAGGCGTTTCTTCCCCTTAGGACTCTGCATGTAGGTTTACATATTTATGCATAATATGGGGCTGTAACTAGAATATGGAAAAAAACTCTAAGAATTGCTCCTGGCACTATATCATCTACAGAAGGTATAATAGAAAAGAATGGGAATGGCTTGACTTTCCAAAGAATTATTGTTTAAATACATTAAATATGAGACAATACTGAAAGTGAGAATTATAAAAAAATAAGGCACTTTACCACTTAGTTATTCAGATGAGTGATTAATCTCTACCATTGGTGGTATATTGACTTTGGTTCCAGTATAACCAACTGGAGCCTCTGTCAGTCCTCTTGAGAACTGAACTTCTGTAAGCACATTGGATTAGAGACTGAGAACAGCTAAAAGGCTGACTTTCCAGAAGCATCAGAATTCACACACAACTGAAAGACTTACGAATGCGTCTCAAATCAAACATCCTCAGCTTGCCATACAGCTTTTCACCACTCTCCTCATCTCCATATCTGGAGGAATTAAACCAAATCAGTTACTTAAACTGAAACAGTTCTCTTGCTCTAGAACTGGTTTCATCATAAGAAAACTGGGATGGTTTCTACACCCAACTTGAGAAAAAAACTCAATTATATATAGTTTATCTCAATCTCATGTGGCAGGTAAAAACATAGCCAAATTACAGAGGTAAAACAACTTCAAAAAACTGAAAGGATGTGGCAATATTCAAGAAGTCCCTTGCAAGTAAGTTACTGCTGATGTTTAATGTAAAATTTAAACAGAAGTTTAAATTCAATGCAGAACACTCAGTGATCCTAAGATCACAGAATATTAACATTTATTTCCAGCTAAGTTGTAGTGGATAAGAAGCTAAATGTACTTTCAAACACGGAGTCTGAAAGCATCTAGTTCTTAAAGAGTTGCTTTAGGTCAAGCACATCCTAGCACAATAACTCTACTCCTTTTCCAGTGGAAGCCTCCATTGAATTTAGAAGAATATAGAATCAGGTTCCCTCAACTAACTTCATTTTCGATGTACCTTTTATACTAGTTAGGTTTCAGTTATACATGCAATTTAATTCCACAATGGAACAATGAGAATTTATTTCCTACTGTCACCTATCCTCAGAAAGTACAATTCGTACTCCTAAGCTATAAACATGTGGCTTCTGAACGGTAAGTTGTGCCACATACTGGCTGTCAACAAGAGGGCAGATGCCCTGCTTCTTCAGGAAAAACAGAACACAACCCATAAACGATCTTTGCATTTAACTACGATGTTAGCCGAAATGTGTGTATTAGCTGTTTTAAGACAGGGAACTTACCACACTCAAAAACAGTAGCAGGAATGTAACACTAAAACTTTCTTTATACTGAAACAATTTATCAGTGGTAAGGAAACAGAAAAGAAAAGTCTAATATGCTGAAGTTAATTTTATACTAAGGTAATTTTATTTCCAGCAGCTAAAAAAATAATCTGCAGTGTCAGTACTAATAAACAGAGGCTTACAGGTTCAAGTAATTGTAGGCAATATATTCTATTAAAAATATTGCACTAATTATTATCATTAGTAGGATAGCAAATCTTTGCAAATCAGGTATTTTAAGTTGGTTTCAGATTTATAGCAGTAAATAAGTTTGTTTTTTTCCCTAAGATAGCTGAAGTTATTTCTGATTTCATAATTGAAGTTTCTCTAGTCTCTTTTCTCTGTATTTTGTATAGAATCACTTTCAATTTGCATTAATTTATCCATGCATTCTCTTTTTACAGACTCTTTCACAGAGGGAAAAAAAGGCACAAAGTAAGCCCCAAGGCAGCAAAGTCATTGAGGAATGAAAGCTAAAATGACAAGACCATCAGAAATATCTTGCTCTAAAATACTTTTCACATTTGATGTTAGAAAAGAACTAGGCTTCAAGTCAAGTGGACTCATCTTTCAAATGAGCCCTATCTTTAATATTGTTGTACCTTCCATTTAGTATGATATATACAAAGGCTTCTTTAAATCTGTTACTGTACAAAGATAAAGATACATAATAAACTTATAAAACTATGTTATGGATAATTTGAAATACAAAAATCTAAAGGTTAAGAAGATTCATAAAAGAAGATATTAGAAAAGATGTTAGTTAAAGTTCCAGAATGGTTTATTTTCATTAACCTTCTGTGATCTAGATGGTTGAAAGAGATGGAAAAAAGCTTTAAAAAGTTAACAGACAAAGGTACTGTTCAGAAACATTAAAGGAATTTAGAGAATTATGCTGGGTTAAGATTTTTTTGTAACAGCTTTGCTTGCAGAAGCAAGGAAGATAAGCATTGGTCAGATGCCTGAAAGTGCAGTTGTGACTATGAACTTACAGGAATTCATTGACTCTGGTATCGTGCTGGTGGAGTTGTAAGGCCGATAAAGGAAGGCTGATGCAAACTCATCTGTCACGGCGCTGTGAAAACTGGTTTGGCTGCTTGGGTTATTGCCACTACTGCTGCTTCTGTTGTATAAGTTGTTGTTCAGTTCATGGTTATTTCTGTGAGGCAGCTGCAAGCTGCCATTCAAGTGGCTGGAGATTTGGCTTACAGAAAAACCTGTCCTAGAGGACAATGATGTCATTTTGCTCTCATCATCATCTGAAGCAGCATACAGGTTCCCTAGAGAACTGGCTAGTCTGGAGTTTATGGAAACGCTGAATGGAAAACACATGTGGGGAAAAAAAAAATACACAGAAGGTATGTACAGATATACACAAAAAATCCCCAGACAATTCAGAAGACATTAGGTGAATAACATAGATGATTCTGAAAGAATTTATGTTTGCACATAGGTTCATCTTCTAGCTCTCAAATAATGAAAATAAGAATTACTTGTCAGGAGTTCCTAAACTTTGTTTATTCAAGCACTACCATGGCCAGTTTTCACCTCTGTCAAATCATATGCACATACAGAAGATTGTATTAAAAGGTTTAGGTAGTGGTTGATCTACATCGAAATGCATGCATTGAGTGCATGTCACAGTTTAAGAACTCCTCTTCTGTTTCTTTAAATCAGTAACATGATACAAGTCTTGAGGTAACCAAGAAGGAATATGATAAAATTTGAGAATAAAAATAGGGCATTCTGAAATAGCTCTTTACAGTTAATTATTTTTTTCAAGTAAATATTTGTACCAAGAAGTTATTAAAAATGCATCAATTATTCTAAATTTAACATCCATAATTACTTAGTACAATAACAATAATAGAATTAAACAGCAATAAATTAAGGTTTCATAAAAATAATATTAATTATCACTTAGTATTCTTCTGAGATTAATAGTATATAGACTTCTGGAATACATTCAAAACTTCTATAAACTCAGATAAGAAAAAAAAAGAAAACAAACCAAAGCTGAGCAATGTAATACTGTTTCTGACTTGATATAACACCACCAAACCTCGTATCAGTAGCATAGGTTTTGGGGTTTGTTTGTTTTTTAAATCTGCAGGCAAGTACAGTTTGGCCAGTGCAACAGCAAATCACTTCATAAGTAAACTTAAGCTTTCTTACGCTCAGGAACAGCAAGCGCTTCATAGACTGCAGATGTGCTGAAAACCATTGCAATATACGGTAAGTATTTCTACCAAAATGAGAAGAGGAGATAAACCTTTTAAGGTTAGAGCCTGAAGATGTGGAAATTCTGCTTATTCTTTCTGCAGATGGTGAATTTACTGGCATCACTTTGGAGGCCTTCAGAGGAGACACAGATCCTTCCGTGCTACCTGAAGTATTCAGTCTAAAAGGAGTGCAGAGTTTTAGTGAGAAGCAAGATTTTTATAATTGAAATATACATCTCAAACACATACAGTCTTTCAACACATAGATTGGTATTTTAAAAAGTGGGAATTCTGAAGTCTGAGTACTGAGGACTCAACAGCAAAAACCTCAACAGTTCGCCTGTTCTCGCATATATTTTCAAAAAACTTTTAAAATATCCCACTCCCAAGCTTTTCCCCTGCTATACCATATTGCACAGTCACAGACTACTTTTCACCTTGATAATTTGTGAAGGTTAAGTGTCCATTTTGTATCAAATTTATTGTATATTTGATTATAAATTTTAGATATTGTAAATTTGAGAAAGAACACATTTTTGTGTGGTAGGAAAAAAAAACCAACACTGTAGCTTTCATGAGAAGAACATCATCATGTCCAAATGACAGCTAGAACATTTTTCTGAAGTTGCACGGAACATAGAGCTCTTTCTAGGGTGGGACTCTTAATGACCAAATTCTTCATATTTTGATAGTGAGCTTAAGTATGGTACACTGAACTACTCAAAGACTCGTTACAGCTGTCCGTATTTGTTTATTAAAAATAATAGACAAACAGCCCCAGTAGTATGAAATTCTCTCCATTCTTAGACCAGGGGATATTATCACAGTCAGCTCCTAAAGGATTAAAGACCTTGGGTACAAGCTACAAGCACGGAAGGAATGATGTTGAGCAGAAATAGCTTTAATTTCACACCAAGAAAGGTAAACAGACATCTCCGAGTTTATAATCCAGGTTATCACAAAACTGAAAATAATGTGTTCTGTTCAATATTAATGCTTTATAATGACAGATAGTTTGTCTTACATGTTGTATTTTAGAAGCAATGGAGGAAAAGAGGCAATGGTTACAAAAACAGAAGTCTCAATTCTACCATTCCTAAAACTCTTAAAATTAAGTCAATTTTCACTCTACATTTTATTTTCTTTTGGAGGCCACTGTCAGTACTGATTTGATATTGGTACATTTTAAATTTGAGATTTAGAAAAACATTTATTGTAAACATAAAATAAACATTTAAAAAAAAAAAAATCTTTAAACTGGAATAGGGTAGATGTAGCTAAGATATACAGAAGAAATTTTTTGCTATGAGGGTGATGAGGCACTGGAACAGGTTGCCAAGAGAAGTTGTGGATGCCCCATCCCTGGAAGTATTTAAGGCCAGACTGGAAGGGGCTTTGAGTGACCTGGTCTAGTAGAAGGTTTCTCTGCCCAAGGCAGGAGGATTGGAACTAGGTAATCTTTAAGGTCCCTTCCAACCCAAACGATATGATTCTATGAACTACTGACTTTATTGGCTCCACAGAAAGTTGTGAACAAAGCATATATTAAAGTGTACAGTATTAAAACATGAAAAGGTACTAAAACTCAATAGTTACCTGGTACATCATCTAAAAAAAAAAAATAAAAATTGTATCCACTAAGCAATACTTCCAGTTCATCTAGTTCATCTACTAAAATACATAGGACATAAATTGTGAATGCAGGCGATATATAGCAAATTTAGGCTTTTGAGACAAGTACTTAATTTTACAGAGATAAAGTGGTTATGAATTAACTAGTCATCCTTCATTGCATAACAGCATAGATATTAGAAAATATAACTAAGGAAATTGCTTCTATATGCTAATTATTTATTAGAAGAATTCAAGGTATCCCTGAAGTAGAGCTGTAACCCCCTGTGTGCACTGATTTTTTTTTCTCCTCTATTTGCAGGTGTTAGAAAATCTTGTTACTTGCCACTTCTCAGAAGTCTGATATTGCTAATCAATTGATGTGATAAGTATCATTCAAGACACTGGAATTTTAAGACTGGAGTGGTATACATTTAGAACTATAATTTTAAAGTTAATACCTGAAAGGTTGTGATATGGACCTGGTGTGCAGTTTCATGTCTTGCAGCCTAAAGAAACCAAAGCAGCAATCTTTATCAAAGGATAAAGTCTTTCCCCTCCCTCAAAGCATTTGTGTATGTCTCATACTGGCTTTAAAGTACAAGGCTAACAAGAGTTAAGAATTATTGACAATCATTATTGCAATTTACAGTTGAACATTAGACAAGTACTTCAGGTTTATTTTCAAACTTCACATTTTTATTGGTTCTGAAAAAGTCAAAATTTATAAGGAGTACAGAAAAATAATTACAGAAAGATAACTTAATTGAAAGATAAGTTAATTGAAAAATATTTTGTTTGAGACTAATAAACCAAACCTGCAATTAATAGATATATATACCTAGAAAAATTTCCACCACAGAAGGTAGTACAAGTAGCACCACCACCACAACTGCCTTAAACAACGCCATGTACTTGCCATAATGATCTGATAGCACAGATTGAATTTAAAATTGCAAATCATCTCAGAATTAATTAATTACCTCAGAGCTCCAGTTGTAGCAGAACATGGCCGTCTCCGACTCTTTAAGGCATTAAGCTTATCTCCCTGGGTCATACCATTCTGAGTTTCCACACCTGCTTTGTCTTCAAAATCATTCTGGGAAATAC
This sequence comes from Tetrax tetrax, assembly GCA_009806455.1. Lineage (NCBI taxonomy): Eukaryota > Metazoa > Chordata > Aves > Otidiformes > Otididae > Tetrax > Tetrax tetrax. The sequence goes on from WHYT01015792.1 coordinate 157,236, forward strand.
AAAGTATGCAAGCAAGGAAATATATCAAATTCTTAGAAGTACTGTAGTTTCAAAGTATTGAACATCTCCTTCGCAAATATTATAATCTACAAGGCTAACCTACGGACTTCAGCATACGTGGGGCACTCATTACTCTGTCTTTGCGTAGTTCCAATAAATTAAATGTGTCTCTGTAAAAACACTTATTCACAGAAGCTTTCTGAAGAACCTGACCTCAAAGTCAGTTCAGGATACTCAAATCCAATATCAGTACTTACTTCAAAGTGGTCTGTTTTAATAGAACTTCAACTCCAACTCCTTCCTCTATAACTATTTTTTAAAGTTATCATCAATGTGGAAGGGAAGCAGTAACACAAAATTTTGTGATATGCACAGGATGAAGAAATTTCAATCAAGTTGTGTGTCCTCCAAGAGCAGCTAAGAAATCAACTTTCCTAAATTACTGATTTTTTTTTTTTTTATAAAAAGTTCTCATGACCTCTAGAAAAATAGTTTTGAAATAAATTTCCCTATGAGGACTTAATAAGGAATATAGGATGAACAGATTTCAGAGTTTTATCCTACTTCTTCTAGCTTTAGAAGAAATTAAAAGTGTATGCCAACACTGTTTAAATGCCTAATTATAATTTGACTGATCTCAAAATAGACTTTTCTAAGATCCAAGTATTAAGTAGAGACAGTATTTTAATAGCAGAGAAATACGAAAGTTACACAACGCAAGATGAGAACTGTGATTTTTTTTTTAATTTGCCAAATGAAAAAAACTTATACCAATTATGCCTCATTTGACCTCAGATCAAGTGTTTGTATTACTGCAGTTCCTATTGTGCCCAAGTGACCTCACTGCTCTGCATAAAACAGAAGAATAGTTTCTGCCATTAACCGAGATGAAAGATTGACAGAAGTAGTAATACAACATAAGTTAATCAAATGATGTGATGGTTCAAGTGTTGCATTAATTACAGAAAAATATAAATATTTTAGCTAGGTTTCATTGAAGATTATATACTAGGCCATTGTTACCTATCATTCAGCCTCACTGTTGATATATTTTATTTTACTGTCTTTACCTGCCCAACAATTATTATACATAGCTGTTCTGTCCTATGATTCTTAGACCTTATGCATTTTTGGGACTGGGAACATTACTTTGTTTTGAGCTTCTAGAGAGCCTAGTGTAATGCGGTCTTGAAATATAACCAGATATCCAAAGAGATAAGTTAAATGTTTTGAAAACTGAATGTTAAACAGCTTTAATATGACATCTGTAAAAATCTGAAATATACATATTACAGAGAGGGTTACAGTACAAAAAAACAGCACTGTGAATTTATATTGTGAAATTGTACATAAGCTGCTACACAGTGTACAGGTACCTGAGCTACTTGCAAGTAAGTTGCCCTGAATACTAGAAGCAGTAAAGTTGTAGTAGCAGCTACATTAAAAAACATTACTTCTACCCCACATGGCTACACACCAGCTGTTTTCATTAGGCATAAAAGATCATCTCTACACAGTGTTATATTCTCCAGTTAGTAATTTAGATATTTAACTTTACATATTCCAAACCACAAATTGAACTTCCAAAAGGAAAATAGTACCTTTACAGAAATGCTTTCAAGGTGCTCTTCAGATTACATGATAGATTATTTTAATTTATACTAATAACTATCTGAATTTATACTAATAACTATCTACATCGCTGGTTTTTTACATCAAGTAAAGGTTTCGGTGAGCAACATAAAAGCTCTTTAGTTGTTACAGAGTTAAGACAGGATTAACCAAATGTGTAGTTCCTCTGAACTGCTTCTCACAGGTACTGTAGGAAACTACAGTGTAAGATTTTTACTATCCCAGAAGCAGAAGTACATTCACTTTAATTCATACTTCATGCCTATGCTTCCAATAAATAATTGTAAGGTTCTTATCCTAAATGTACACATCACATCAGTAATCCATAACATAAAGGCATGGACATCTATGCAATCATGCATTATCAGCTAGAAACTTGGAATAAATAGATGTCCAGGAGGAAAACGGAATCCTTTTTTCCTCTGTTCTCCAATAAACAACTGAAAACTCTGAAAGAATGACTTGAAATAATGCTAACTTTTTGAAATTTGCAAAAGGACCAATAATAGTTTTAAACATAATCTCTTTTCTATTTTGAAAAATTGGAGATTTGTTCTAATCATGACTTATTAAAAAAAAAAAAAAAGTTTAGCTATGAAAAAGCATCTAGTACTAATACAAGCCTAAAAAAAAAAAATAATCCTAAAAGTTACCTACAGCTAGTTATCAAAAAGTCATCTCCATCTCTACTTGTTTGAAACTCTTCTTGCCAACTCTTACCTCCCTGTACTGATCCAAGTCTTGTACTTCATTCAAGCTGTCACTGATTGAAATGTCATTCAAGCCACGAAGAACTCTGTTAATGTTTCCATCGACTACTCGTTGTTTCTGCTTTGATCGGATGAGATCTCCCTCCAGCCATAACATTGCTTGCTTCCTTTAGGATACAAAACCAAATCAATTCATATCAACAAATTTGCATACACACAAAAAACAAACTGAAAACAAGCTACTCTTATAGACTGTCAAGATTTGAATCTTCTGTACATGTTCATCTGGAAAAAGAATTTGAGTGTCTATCATAAAAAAAAAATAATAATTTTCAATAGTTACAAACAAAAACAACCCCCCATCCCAGAATCACCAAATAAGTCTGCAGGTCACAGAAATATTACAGGTACTAAAACTTGTACAAAACTCTACTGGGAAGAGAGATTAACTTAACAGGAATTTGCAATTATATTAATGATATTTTAAAAGCTTTTAAAACACAGCTTAAAAATCCATATAAAATAATGCTTTTATATACATAACATGTAGAATAAATGATATAATACTTTCCAACTTCTTATTAGCCTGAGTTTTCTGCACATAGATATCGTGCAGTAAAACTACAGTTGACCTGCAGTGGAAGTAGTCATAGTCATGTAAAGTTGAACAGGACTCTAGTATCAGTTTTCAGAACATGAAAGATTCTATCCTTCAGACAGGTGGCAAAAAATAGTAATTTAATTGCCACAGTGTGCATGGGCTAAGCTGGCTTTTGTTTATGAAACTGCATTATTCCTCAGTAAGGAAGTTTGGTGGGTAGGTACCTGTCATGCTAGTTCCATACAAGAACTGAGATCCTATTACATATTATTGTAGCAAAATTCAATTCCTACACTGAACAAAGAAAAAAAAAGCATGAGGAATTAAATTGGAATATACTTTCACTGGAAACTTTTTTCCATTTGAAAACAAAAACATTATGGCAAAGCTTAAGAGTCAAGTAGTCTGAAGTCAATTGCCTAAACTAAGAATCATAGTTAGGAACTAACTCATGGGAAAGGTAAGCACTTCCAGAAAAACTTTGCTATGTCTCAAGAAAACATAAAGAGAAGGGAGAAGGAGGGAGCGAGGGGAGAGGGAGTGCCACTTATTCCACTTAACAGCAGTAGCCTAGAAAACATGGTTGAACTTAAAAATACCTTTGAAATCTTTAAAAATTAATTGTATTCACAGTAACAAACTGATTTGATAGATACTTGGGTGGGAGGGCCTCTGTAAAAAACTACTCAAACCACCCTTATTAAACCTTAAAGAACCTAAGAGATCAAGCTTTCACATCTATGAATGTTGGCAGATCAAAGCTGCAAGATTTGTGAGATGCAACTTTGCAGCCCTGAGTGCAAAATATTTTATATTAGAATGATGCAACTGATGTTAGCTCCTTCTCTCTCAATCCCATTTTGACACTACTGGTTTCCTTGCCTGAATTTTGTCTGACTGTCAAACAAGGTATCTATTGCCATTAGGACAATAGAAAATTATTACTAAACAATATTATAGCTCTTAGCTACGAATAATGTAGGTATGAATGAAAAAATCTGAAGGATCTTTGCCTAACTAAAATCAAACCAAGTATTTATATGCCACTGTAGAAAAGACATGGGCCCTGTTTTTCCTACCTTTCAAATAAACAGCACTTACTAATCACACTACCTACCACCTTTCTCTCTAAATTTTGCTCGGTTGTGGAAGCTGTTTTTAAGAGTGCATCATCCAAGCATCAGCACGGCATGGAGAAGTTTAATCTGCCTTCACTGACCACTTGTGGTTTGTGAAAGTTTGTGATTCACTCTTTCAAAGGAGTGCCCATTCAGTTGCACTGGAAAACAAATAGGAATCCTCATTCATGCTCAATTTCTCCTATGAATTACAGTAATACTCCTCCTTTCTCTCTGATAGCCTACAGATTTTAAGATGCAAGGTCAGTGCATGTTTTACAGTATTTACAGTTTCTAGCAGAGCTGTTGTATTATCTTTTTTCCAAAAAGAAACAAATTTGTGGTGGAGTTTCTCAAAATGTTTTTTCTCATTACAATGAAAACTCCTCCCAACTGAATATCATCATCGTATCAACTCAAAATTAGCAGCATAACCACTATAATAGTAAATGCACAATGTAGAAACCACTATGAAATGAAACTTAATGACTATATCACTGAAGCCAGTGCAATTTTGTCATTCATTTCCGGATAGAATCAAATCTTGAATCACCCATTCAAGTTATCTGTATATTAGATGTTCTCAACCCAAAGTATACGATCAATTTTGAGAAGGCGCTGTATCAAAACCATACATTTGCTTTGCTAATTACTATTAGATCCAAATCAGAAATGCTTCATACATCATGCTAGGAATCTGACAGAGATCATAGGCTGTCCACCACGTACTTATTTAATCTTTAGCTACCAGAAAGAAAAACACATAGCAATTATACTACTGTAAGATTCATTTTAAGTGTCATCATAGGCTATATATAAAGTCTATCATTTCTACATTAATGTTTTAATAAATCCTTATTGTTGATTTAAACTTTTGTCCACACTTGGACTTTACACTTCCAACACATTTGTCTAACTCTTAAATCCCCCAGAACACAAACATGCAGAGTCTCGAGATGCTCTGCCCCTTAAGGTGGCAAAATGCATAGCACTACAGAGAAGACTATTGCTACTGAGTAAGCTTGATTTCAATCTCAAATTAACTAACCTTAAATATATTGCAATAGGCAGTAATATACGATGTCAGTAGACAGAAAGTAGATCCTACAAATAGTGCAAGATGGATACGGATGTAGAGAAGCAGTTGGTTCTTAGTAGCAAAGAAGGTATACATACTCTTCCAGGAAGTGCTGCTGGGGTCCTATAATAGATCCTGGTCGACATATTCTTATCCAAGCAATGGCTTCAGCATGTGTGAACTTGTAGTGTTTCATTATGTAACAGGCAATGAGTGTTCCTGTTCTCCCCAGGCCAGCTACAGACACAACAATATCAACAGTCACACATTAAGTCATGAGCATTTCATAATTATCAAATTAAAGTATGGGATACGAGAAGACTTCTTTGCAATGCTATTCACCACCTTTGCATCTGAAGAAAGAATTTCTGATTCAGTATCTCATTTATCATATAATTGGATTTCAATGCTGTAGATATAAGAACAGTACTTATAAAAAGTTAACAGTGTTTAAGAACGCATACAACAGTGATCAGTCTTGGCATTTATACAATTCTATTTCAAACAAAATACTGATATCTTTAAAAAAGCCATGATAAAGCTGGGCACAAACCTGCTATTTATAAAACCAGTAAAAATCAGAATCAAAGTACCTTTGAGAGGCCAACACACACAGTTTACAAATCAGGGTGCAAATACATGTGCACATCACAACAGACAGCAGCACGTGTCTTCTCAGCCAGTGACTTTTTATTTTTGCATCAGTTTTGTTGTGAAACAAACCTATAAAACTATTCAATGCTATCTTTACAAACACAATGAATGTTGACTAGCATATACTTTTATCTATCAATAGCTTAAAATAATTTAGTCCATTTACTGCCAAATCAAAAACTAATCCTAGTTTTAAGGGGAGAACAGAGACAGAAAAATTAGCTTTCACTAGCAGAAAAATCTCTAACTATGCAGTAAGAATTAATCTCTTTCTAACCCTGGTTCTTATCTACTAGCGAAGTGTCTCCCCATTTCAACCTTATTTTTCACAAACAGTGTATTTGCAATTTGCAGTCTCATCATGGCCAGCTACTGCTTATGCACCAATAACTCTCTAAACGGAAGTTCTCTAAGCAGCCAGACATCCTTGCTGACAATGCTATTAACAGCTACAAGCTCTTACATGTAACCAATGACTAAATTTTGCTGTGACTTTTTGAAAAGTTAAGATGATTCAGGTTAAAAGGATGAAGATGAAAGTTAACAAATAGTGAGATTCCATAACTGTATTCAGTTATTTTCTCTATGTACCTGCTAATGTACAAACTTTCCATAGCAATCCTTTACATTAAATTATTCTACATTTGGGACAAGAAATTTCTAGCATGGAAGTTGCGCTTGGAATACTTCTACAATAAGTGTATAAGAAAACAGTAAACTCTGAGTTAATGTGTTGTCTGTAGTTGATTTAACACTTTGCATAGGCTTATTTACAAGGCTGTAAAAAACAACAAAAAAAATTAGATTGTTGATTTGCTTATTAAATGGTCAGTCAAAAGACCAAAAATACTTTGGTTTAGCAAGCGCATATCTACTAGAAAAGCGTATTGTATTCTTTTAGCAACTAAGCCTAGAGAATGACAATCCACTCCTGCTAATCAATAATTTATAGTCTCATTTAGTCAATTAACAGATGTCCAGCTTATTAATGCTAGAATTTCTGGGTTCTAGCCACAATAAGAACTTGTTAAACTTATTTATCTTTGATATGCATGTTTATTGTTCATGGAAAAATTATGAATGAATAGCACTATTCTTCTTTCAGATCAGCAAGATGTTTGTCTCCACAATGTCCTTACACAACTTTAAACTTAAATTAAGCTGAACCCTTCAAAGCCTTTGTTCATCATTCTTGACTAAGCATGTTTTGTGTTTTTGCTGGATGATTTGCTGAAATAGGCTGGTTTGAAATGCTGGCATCACAATAACTCACATCAACTTGAAATGTGGAAGTCATGCTCCACAGAAAAATGTAGAACAGACCAAAAGCACAAAGAAAACCTTTCCGTCTTTTGCATTTCCTAGCCAATTATCATAACGCTGTGAAAGCATAATGCAAAAGAGAAATCTCCATCAAATAAAACTCATGCCTTCAAGTGATATTATGAAAAAACAGAACAATGAACAATAGATTGTCAGTTACTGTAAGCAGTAGCGTGGGACAGAAGAACTTATTATGCACATGAAAATAGCAAATATTTGTCATATATCATAAGTCAAGTATCATAAATCAGTATTACTTTCACAATCAGAAAGTGTTATTTGTTAAATGCTTTATTTCTGGAATAAACTCTGTGGATTTATACTTATTCTGAACTTCAATCTGAGAAATAAATAACTGCACATACCTTTACAATGTACAGCAATAGCACCGTCAGCATTTTCACAGATATTGAGGAACCTCTGAACTATACTGTCGCTTGGTGTGCTTCCATCTATGAAGAACAGGTCATAATGCTCAAAACCAGCATCAGTAAAGCGTTTTGCCTCATAAATTTTTTTGTTTAGTCTTATGATTGATGTGACATTATGTTTCTTGAAATAGGGAAAGTAGGCTTCAGGTGCATGAAGAGGATAACCTATAAAAAAAAAAAAGCAACAGTCATCTAATGTCATAGAAGACGTTCAAAGTCCTACTAATAAAAATTGTCCCCAAATCTTTTTTGAATTATAAACCTGCTAATACTGAAAACGTTTTAATATTTTATTCAGAACAAACACATTAAATAATATTAAAAAAATTGCCCACAAAATGCTCATGAAAACCACTATAATTTTAAAAAGGATCATAAAAAAAAAAACAAAACCACAGCATGTGTGAAACACCATACTGTCTCCTGTTTAATCCATTCCCCTCTAGAAGCAGAGTTTTACACATAAAGTTAGGCACATATATGAATTCAGCATTTCAGAACAGCTGTTTATCTATAGTCAAGCTGCAGACTGCAGATCAAAGAATAAGAACACTGTGTTTATGAAGAAAATAGATTGGTGACCTATACTGTGGACCAGAGGACTAGTCAAAGGGTAAACTGTGGTACCACAAAACTCAGAAGGTCTATCATTGACTAAATTCACTGGTTTATCTCCAGAATTTTTATTCCTGTTCAAATAAAGTCCAACACAAAACATGGGTCATTTCCAGAAGCCACATATGCAATAGCAAATGCAATTAGAGTTCACAACATATCGAGAAAAATGTAGCTTTATAATATGTACTTACACTTACTTGGGTGAGGCTTACTTGTAGCCTCATAACTGGATTTTAAGCACTAGTGTTAATTTAGTAATTTTCAGTTAAAGAAATATTAAAATAAACAGCAGATTTTCCCAAATTTTTCCATGGAAAAATTTAAGTAATTTTTGACAAAATTCTGCAAGAAGAGACTGTAACAGTGACTGGGGAAGAAACCCAAACCAATGTAAATATTTTCTCCCTGAACTTTGTTTAAATTTGTTTTTAGTGGACACAATGCAATTAGCAGCATTCAGGTCATAAAGAAAACACGAGAGCGAGCAAGTGAAAGGAAAAAGAAAAAAAAAAAAAGAGGTAGATATTCAGAAAACATGCTCACACAAACAAAGTGACATGGCACAAAGAATAAGGTGAAACTCAAAAATCTGATTGTAGTTTTTAAATGACTGATTTTCCTTTTAGCTAGACCAAATCTCTACTTTCCCTCTGTCAGTCATGTTTCTCTCTTTTTACACCCTTAGAATCACATAGGTTCTTCCCATTATCCCAAGAATGTAAGTAGTAAAGGCAAGCTGTTTTTTAAAGGCTTTCCTGGTCTTTGTTATACAACTCTTAATACAGTCTCTTTTGCTTTATGCAAGTCACCTTTAATTTTCCATACTTATTGTATCAGGTGTCAGGTTCTAGGAGAAATGTAAGGGACCTGAATTTCTCTGGTACTTTGTCAGAGAATGAAAATCACTGACCATTAGAAGAATTCTAATTCTTCTAGCAAAGAATTCCAAGACCTTTGGAATTAAGGTCTATGATTGCCTATAAAGTGTTCACTGTATGATTATTTCTGAACATGAAAATGAATATTTAAACCTCTATTATCTTCTTCTCATTTGCTGTGACTGTTTAACATTCTGGAAAAAATAAGATTATATAATAGCATTAAAACATACACCATACCATTTTCAAGTTTGCTTTTTGGGTGTGGTCCACTAAATGCCAAAAATTTTCCTGGAACAATCCAGTTGAAGTCACCATTTTCCACGCGCTATAAAAATTTCAGAAGACAGAGAAAAGCATTTTTTATCTGTACATATAAGGTTAAAAAAAATTACTCAAGATTTTATATGTTCTTGCTGCATTAAAAGAAAACACTTAGATGTAATTAGCTAGCTTACCTATACGGGATAAACTAACTAACCATAATCTGCTTCTCATAAATCTCTTAATAAAATGAAACACCAAAAGTTTTGCTAAAGTTTTCCAATAAAAGCTGAAAGATGCTATATTCACCTCTTAGAGGGTTCAGCACTTCAAGACACCTACTTGTAAAAACACTGACAAACACTAACATTCTTGTATGTTTTCATCCCCCTGTAAGGGACTGGGTAAAAAACTCAATTCACAGAAAACAAATTAAAAACCAATTAGCCTTCAAAAACAATTATCCTTTCCTTGTAGAAACTGAAATTTGCATGTTGGCATAAGCTCTGATGAGCCAGTAATCATAGAAGCAAAGTATAAATAAAATAAAATGACTAAAAAAAAAAAACCCAAAACTTTCGAACTGTGACATTTTGCATTTCTTGCTCATTTTTAAATGAAAACTTCAAAAACACTCTGCAAATTTTGTCAGTGCCAAAACTGGAAGTTTTTTTGAAAGTGCATAATTAACATTCAAAATTGCCTTTTTTTAATTGAGGAGGGGTCGTTCTCATTTGGCAACGTAACTATTCTCAGCATGACTTTTAAGGACATGGCACTCAGTTCAACTGCATTATTAAGCTTGTGTTTTTAGCTGTCAGCAAATCAAAACATCCTAATGAGTGAAAGATTCTGATAATGGACATTACTGTAATCAATTCACCAACTGTTTGCCTAGCTAAGACCATTAGGGCTGCTCCAAATGTCCTCAGGTAGTGAAAACTCCGGTAAGTTAACATGGCCTAGCGAAACGACCTTACTGCCAAGTCAGGACCCCTCACCCCCAAAGCTGTATCACAGACTGCAATCTCAACATTGTAGCGCCTCTGCTCCCTTTGAGGAAGAAGTCCTGTTCAATAAGTTGAAAGTATTTTTATATAATTGTATTACGCATTTTATTTGTGAATTAAGTAGTTCTTTGCATGCAAACAACATTTTTAAAAAAAGAGAACTTGAGTATTTTACATCTAGTCCAACAAAAGGAATTAGCTGCCTTGATAATGTAGCAAGATGAAAGAACTCTAAACATGAAATAATTTCCTTTAGCCTGCTCCCTTTAAGTCTTATGCAACTTTTCTCCAAGTAACTACACATCTGAAGACCTAAACATAGCAAAAACTTGGAACACTTAAAGTTTTAAAAGTATAGCACAGGACATATCTAAACATACAAAGCTGACCATGATGCATAAAATAACAGAAAACATATCAAAATACGGACAAAAAAAAAAAATTATTCCAAGTTCTTGCTTCTTAAACTCAGAGAGCAGGCAGTATACTTTAGACATTATTCACATACATATACTTTTCACAAACTAAAACAATGTTAAGCATTAACCAACATAATGGGATTGCTTTAGTTAATTATTTTAATACTTTTTCAGGCAAATTAACGCCTACTATATATACAGATTCCGAAGAATTCCCAACCATCATTAGTTTTTAGAACAAATATTTTCCTTTTGTATACGGAGTAAGCAAAAAAGCAGCAATTTCATACTTTAAATTTTAGCTACTGTTCACTAAATTTTGGTAATTCAGCAAAGGCTATACCAATTTCTCAATCTAATCATTATGGAATATTACAGTCTAGAGAAATCCTTCTACAAAGGCTTTTAAGTTTTGTGAATAGCTATACATTATAGTGTGCCTATCATAGCCAACATCTACTGTATAGATCTGTGTTGTAAATTGTGTTTTTCCACTGTTTGTTCCTCTCATGACTTCACTCTCTCTCTTGAACCTTTATGAAGCATTTCCTGTAGCTGTATGCTTTTCAGATATGTACTAAGTCACCCATATCTTCTTGCTTGTAAAACAAAATAGTTATCTATCAAATGTTAGAGATTTAAGAAAAGCAGTTATCCCTAAAACATATTTGATAATTAGAAATACTCAAGATAAATAAATTTTAAAATGGACATTTTCAGACTAAGCAAATTTATTCTCATTATTTCCAAGTTTTCTGAAAATTGCAATAGAGGGGCTAGGGGAAAGATTATTGGCTACAATAACATAACACAACTCTTAAAAGGGATTTTAATATATATTAAAATGTTTAATACACCTCTACTTTATATATTTTTCTCCTTAACCAATGCAAACGCAGGAACTTCAGGGAGTTCCAAAGACAAAGTCCAATACAACTACATGGCTGTCACTGATTTCAGTAAAAAAAAAAATCTTTCCCTTCCTTTGAGTGTGGGAAATGATAGACACAGATCATGCAACTGTTTTGGACCAGATGTATATACACCTTCTGTGCCTGTGATTTCCTCTGCACACAACCCAGTTCACAAGCGCAGCACAGGCACATTTTAAAGGTTCTCTGCAGCAATGTTTCTTGAGATAAATAGCTACTACTAGCAGATAAAGATATGTATGTTACAGAATGAAGTCCTAAAAGCATCTAGAGTCATCTAGAGTATCTATACTTCAGTTGCAAGAAGGCTGGCAGAACAATGAATTACATCTGTTAGCTTACTGGGACTTCATTAGGGAAATATTTTTGATGTATTTTCATTACTGGAATCCCCATATAATGTATTTTTATTAAATAAGCTCAAAATGTGCTTAATCTAGTGGCTATAAAAAAAATATAGTATATTTGTGACTAATAGCATCTCAAGAAGCAGCTCAGCAAGTGTTGAAAGATAATACATTCTGTGGGTCAGCTGAGAGACCTCGGATTGTATCCTGGGGGAAGGTTGGGAAAGCATGGAAGAGGACTCAGAAGCCAGAAAGGCTACTAGAAAACAGGACACTTCTTACATGATGCACTGAAATTGTAAGGATATTCACCCTGCATATTTTTTGCATACAGGTTTGGATGTACATACCTTACATATTAACATGGGGTTTTACAATAATCAAAATGTGTTTCCAGTATGTTTTAAGTTGTGCGATACTCTATATTCTAACTTATTTTAGGTCAAACCAAACACATTCAACTAATTTTTGAATGTACAAACCTCATAGTGTTCATATTCATCCACATCAAATGTCTTAAAGTCAAAAAATCCATGCTGCAAGGCCTAAAAGGCAACAAGGTGTCAGTTTATTCTGAAATACGATGCATAATCTCATTTTATAACACTGCACTTGAGAATCAAAACTAAATCACTACATGTTTGTGCTTTTGGCTTACTGAAGCCTCTACATCAAGACAACATTACATTTTGCACAGATGAACAACACAGACAACAAAAACTCCAACAGTGTCACTAAAGCATGTCAGGCTGATTTCCACTTCAAAGACATTACAATGGGACACAAGGTTGTTGCATAGCACTTAAATAATAAAATTTACTCTCCCCATCCCACTATGTTTTTTTTTCTGTAAAGCAGATGACAATTTAAAAAGCAATTCCCTTTTCGTCATACATTCATTCCATTATTTATATGCTGAATATATTTTCATTTAGTTGGACATAAAAAAAATAGAACACAAGGAGTTTATTGATTTTCTACACTTATTATGGTGATAAAATCAGAGTGCCATTTTAACGAGGCAGTCGTTGGTTTTGCTTAGTGGTGGAGCTTCTGTAAGAAGCTGCTGGCAGTTTCCCCTTTGTCTGGTAGACTTGGCCAGGCCTAGAGCGGATCCGCCGCCCGCCAGGGCTGAGCTAATTGTTGACAATGTTCAGTGATAAGGCCTCTGTGATAATGTATTTAAGAAGAGGAAAAAAGTAAAAAAGAAAATAAGAAGTGAAGAAGAAGTGGGGGCAGTGAGGGGGAGACATAGGCCTTGTGGCCGTCACCCTCCAGCCAGGCAGCCATCTGGGACGAACTCGGCTCGGCCCAGCTGCAAGAAGTGAAGAGAGGAGATGTGAAGAGAACCTGAGAGGCATCTGCTTGACCCAATTGTGAAGAATTTCTTGTGAGAGGAACGGCTGTGAACACCAAGGTCAATGAAGAAGGAGGAGGAGTAATGCTGCTTCTGGCAGAGAATGCCCTGCAGCCCGTGGTGCAGCCCATGGTGGAGCAGGTTGTCCCCCTGCAGCCCATGGAGGTCCCACGGAGGGGCAGAGATCCCCCTGCAGCCCGGGGAGGACCCCAGGCTGGGGCAAGGGAGGAATGTGAGGAGTGCTTCCCCCGAGGAGGAAGTAGCAACAAAAAGTTAAATGTGATGAACTGACCACAACCCCCATTCCTCCCTGTGCTGCTCAGGAGGGGAAGGAGGTAGAGATAATTGAAATTAAGTTAAGCCCGGGAAGAGGGAGGGGTAGGGAAAGTTGTTTTTGTTCTCTTCCTCATTATCCTGCTTTGGTTTTAATTAAAAAAAAAAAAGTTTTTCCCCAAGTTGAGTCTGTTTTGCCCATAATGGTAACTTTAAGGATCTCTCCTGGTCCTTATCTCAAACCTTGAGTTTTTTGTCATATTATCTCTCCCTCATTCCCTCGGATGGTGGGAAGAGTGAGTGAGAGACTACATAGCCTGGTCCCGAGCGGGGCTGAACTATGACTCATATACAGAATACAATACTGTGTATAAACTGTATTTCATTATTTGGCTTTAATACACATTCTGCTGATAGAATGAAGTTCACTAGACTGCATTAGACAGTATTTACTGTAGGACTGAAAGAAGTCAAGCTTTGTATTTGATTACTGTACTATTACCAAATAAGCCAATTTTGTACTAAAGATTTGCATATAATACCATATTAAAAACAATTCTATGAATAAGGAATTCATAGCCCAAATTTCTTAAAAGGAATACATGGAAGACAGTTCTGTAGTATAGCTTTGTTAGAGACAACATCAGTTCAATGATTGGACCTGTCACGAAACCTAAGATACTGAGTTGTTTGAACAGCTAATTTTGAAAAAATTATTTCTTTTTAGCATGGTTGGCTGGCTGGACTCCAGAATTTGTAGGCTCCCTGAATTATATGTATATGATATATGTGCACACAAACACAAAATTTACCCAGGCAGACTAAAATTTTACTTTAGATTAAGGCATAGGGTTTCTGCTCAAACTGTTTTTACCTCTGTAGTGAACTGCACAAAAATTCAGTAATAAATTTTATGAGAACAAAGCAGGAAAAAATGATTCTCAAAGTCCCTTTGCACATTTGTTGCAGATAAATTACAGTGACTGCACTGACTGCTTCACAGGGCTTCAGGATCCGTAGAATGCCACACAAATTAGAGTCTTGCTGTTAACTGACAGCTCCTTTCCCACCCCCACAGAACTAAAAATACTAAGCTGGAATGCTCTTTTTAAAATTCTTAAGAAACACTTGTTTTGCCATACTTTTAAGAATTACAAATAGTCTATAAAGTGTCTGTACAGAACTATTCATACAGCCTGCTCCTTTCATCAAGATCACTAGGAAATGAACAAAATTTAATCTTTGCTTATAGTATGAAGTATATACCATAGCACAAGGTTGCCAACTAAGATGCAAAATGACATTTTAAAAAAAGCAATACTGGAGCTTAATGTTCCCCAGGGCCAGGACTGTTGAAAGTGACACATCAAAACACTAATAAAATATATTACTGTTCATCTTTTTTAAACAATTCTGAAAATATTAGTGTCAAACACTGAACCAAGTTTTTTGGGGGAAAGTTGGGGCCAAGTACATGCAAGAACTGCTCAGATTAAATCACACCTAGGTGTGTCTCACTTAACTTTATCAATCTATGTAATTCCCTTTTGCCAATGATGATAAATGACCTGTTAGCTGATCCAGTGCACTGCCTTGCACTGTTGAGGTAAGAACTGCCTCCTAGCCAGGCGTGGTGCATTTGCACATTCCAATTCATAATGTGAAGTTCACAAAGCTGTCAAAGGCCAGTCCAGCCAGGTGAAAGTGTAACATCCTCCCATTGTCATTACTCTAACATAGTCCTCAGTAACTTAGGCCTCATGCCAGCATACTACTCATTCTCACATATTTTGCATTGAAACCAGATTTTGTTATGTATTTTAACAGTATTTTCCTTCACATTTTAAAAGTCAATTTAAATCTGCTTTTCTAAGGAAAAGTGTTATTACCTTATTTATTCCCTGTAAACAGTCCAAGATCGTAAGATTGTACGTGCAGTTCCCAAATGAAGCATCCCTATAGATTTAATAAAAATGAATTTAATATACACAGAATTATTTTAAGAACTCAGGGAAAGGTGGTGACAACAGAGTATATTCAAGTTATCCAAGTCCCTCTAAGAAATTTGAATTAAGGTTCAAAGAAGACATATTTCAGAAGCCTGTTCACGCTAAAGCACTACCCTACCAAAGATGAAGCTCAGTGTAAATGTAGTTAGATACTGAAAATTACTTTAAGTGCATATTTTACATCATCTAACTACATGTCCTTTACCAAGTTATTTATTCCATCCTGGAACAGGAAACTTTGCATCCTCTCTCAATTGTTTATGGATAGCAGTAAATAAAGTAAAACTTGCTTTAATTAATTATTCAAGTCTTAATTGAGTTACACTGTCTAGCAAGGAAAGGCAAAGACACCACTAGTTTGAATTTCATTTACTGGCTCTCGTTTTGATGCCTGATTACAGAGGTGATTAAAAGTTATCCAGATATAATTAAATTTAAAATCATTTGACCTCAGTTCTGCCACTACAAAAATACAATTTATTTTTAAAAGAGACAAGGTACCCCAAAGCAAAACATATTCAAGTAGTAAGAGACACCAACATAAAAATAACACCACTAAAAAAATAACAGCAATAAATGTACTGTGGAAAAAAAGAAAAAGTAATTTTCAAAGTCTGCTTCAGACCAGTTTGCATTTTAACAAAATTCTGCCTGGGCAGATTATTTCCTGATCACTCATTAAAGAAATCTTTTATAGTTTTGCTCCAAGCCATCTTAACCAGAACGCTAAGAAATGCAATTTATCAGAACAGCAAAATTTTAGCTTTCAGCTAGATGTATCTTTAATCTATAATTGATTCAAAATTTCAATCTTTCATTGAAAACTTCCTCTTTTGATAGTCTACTTGCTAGAAGTACTACAAAATTTGTTCTCTTGATATGCTCTTTCAATCCCAACCACTTCAAAAGTAGAATATTCTGATCCATTCTTTAAAAGCAGAATAAGTATAGCAGTTTTGAGCAAGCACTGTTCATAGAAAATGTATTTAAGAAAATTAAAAGCTGCCATTTTGGTAGTGTCATATTGTAGGCAGGCTACCCTAGAAAAGCTTTAAAATTATTAGATTATTAAAAAAATACTTAGCCACAATGTTTTAGAATGGGAACTTTGAAGTGTGAATAAACCTTCAATACCCTAATCCAACAAGAAGTTTTTAAAAATGAAAAGCCATAAAGTATTTCCATTACATTAGATAAGCAGAACATACCAAAGCTGTAAAATATAAAGTTTACAGAAAATATATTTTTGACAGGGGAAAGCTGGATAACAGATCACGTTAGCACAAAAGCATTTTAGCGAACAAAAAGGTCTCCTAAGCAAAAAATCTTAAGGCGTTAGTCGGAACACATACATAGCTGAAAATCTTTAAAAGTTGTAACAGTTTTCTGAAGGGGCTGATAGAAACAACAAAACTTAGAACAATGCAAACCACAAAATTAAGTATTTAGAGAAATATGAATGGAAGATATGATTGTGGTAGATATGTTCTACATTACATGTTAATTTGCTATAACAAGAACATAATTTTAATTTTATCTATATGTATATAAATGCTTCTTCAACTGATAAGGCATCTGATACTGCAGTACATAAAAACAATACTGGGGAAAAAAAGCCACAAAATCTCTAATCCATTAATAAGAAGCGCTACGAGAGCGAGAGAGACAGAAGGGAGAGGAAAGGAGAGAGGGAGGGGAGGAGGGCATTGAACTTGACCTAAATGTGCAAGATAAGCCTATCACAATTCCAGGTGTACAGTATTCTTAGAGTTGCCACAGACAGCTGTTACCAGGGGAGCGCACATGGGTGCTGGCAGTCTTTTGCCTACATCATCTGTGTTTCAAGCTTCTCATTTCTGCTGCTGTGCACCTAGCCATTCAAGTAGGCGTACTCTGACTGGAGAAAATAGCTCTGCTGACACTTGCCATCCACACACGGTGAAACAACAGAAAGACTGAAAGCCAAGAAATTCCACATAGGTAACATTTTTGAATTAATAAAAAGCTGTTTAAACCTAATCTCAAATTCCTAGAAACTCAAAGAATAGCAGTATTGTAATGTGTTTTCTTTTAAAGAAATGCAACACAGTTGCATTAATTTTTCAGTTAACATCTGAAAAACTCACACCTCCATCTATCTTTTGTGGCAGAATGTGGTAATGTAATGAAACCATAAACACTAGATACAAATGACAGTACAGCATGGCAGTGAAAGAACACCTGGAAGCGGTGGCTTAATATTACCTAGTTCTTCAAGGGAAAGAATGATGTTTAATGAACCTTGTCAAATACCGAGAGTATTATATCAGACCTTGCCATAACCTCTCTCCCCCTTTGCCCCTCAAGTATCTTCTAGTAAGAAGCCACAAGCTAATCATAAAAGTTCCTTCTACTGTAATTTGGAAAACAAGAAAATGGAACAAAATTTACACACTTTTTTTTTGTCCTTAAAGCCACAGCCATTTTTATTTTAGTACTCCCAATCCTTTTAAGGGTAAACCTAGGAATTTTCTTCTTTTCTAGTTTCTGAAGTACTTTCCTCTCAGCCTGGAGAAAAGAAGGCTCCAGGTTGACCTGACAGCGGCCTTCCAGTACCTAAAGGGGGCCTAGAAGAAAGATGGGGAGAAACTCTTTAGCAGGGCCTGTTTTAACAGGACAAGGGGTAATGGTTTTAAAATACAAGGAGATAGATTCAGACTGGATATAAGGAATTTTTTTTTTTTTTTTACAATGAGGGTGGTAAAACACTGGAATAGGTTTCCTGGAGAGTAGATGCCCCATCCCTGGAAACACTCAAGGCCAAGTTGGACGGGGCTCTGAGCAACCTGATCTGGTTGGAGATGTCCCTGCTCCTTGCAGGGGAGTTGGACTGGATGGGCTTTAAAGGTCCCTTCCAACCTTAACTATTCTATGATTCTAAGTACAACTGCCTGATTAAAATCAACTTCAGACACAAACACCTTTCTGTAACTTTACTGTTTTATGCTCCAGAATTTTAAGCTAAGCTATGTAGAAGTATTAAATTTTAGATGTAAGAACAAAAATTGATCTGGCAGAAATGTTACGAACAATCTATGAGGACTCTGCATGCTGGATCTATTGATTTAGTAGAGAAATATCTGAAGTACAGGTAAGGCAAGTGCTTGAGGACTCAGTATTAGGAGATGAAACTCAAGTTACCACTTTCAGAACAAACAGCAAGCAACAAAATACACTTTACAGAGCTGTTTTAAATATTAAAGCAATATAAACTAGTTTATTTATGAAGTTGCAGTGTACTTATGAAGTTACATTTTTTTTATATTCAATCTTCCTATCAAATAGATTACTTCATATTATTCCAGAAAAGTGTTAGCATTCCTTTAGAGTTTAGTTAAACAGCATTTTGCAGAAGAGAGGATAGATGCTTAATGCCAATCTTACTTCCAACTACACATCTAGAAAAGCCTTCAAATACTCAGAAAGCAAAGATTAAGAATTTATCATGACCAGATTTCCTGAATGTTTTAAATAAATTATTTAAGAAAATAACTTTTTGTTTAGAGGGAGTTGTCCAAGGTATTTGAAGTCACTAATTATTTTTGATCCTTTCTCTGTTAAAAAGCAAAATCAAAATATCTCCCTCCCAGTCACCTAGGGGACTTCCTCTAGGCTGAGGCTGAGTTATCAAGTTCTTTTTCTAGCCCAGAGAAGTCAGAACTCCTATCAAATCATTAAGAAGCTTTGTAAATATGTAAAAACCAAATTTTATCGTATTTCCTGAATCCTCCTGAATTAATGCATTTACTGGAAAAAACAAAATAATTAAAAACTAATGCAGAACAGCTAGTTCAATTTCACCCTTCTTTGTGTCAACTCGTCTTCCTATCCTACAGAAAACTAATGCATATGCTTACATTTAATACAGTAGTAATTTTTAACTTACTGGGACTACTTACACACATATATAAATATATATATTTAGGTGTTTTAACAGATGGCAACCAAGCTATTTGGATTTCAAATGTTATACCTTTTTGTTCAACTCAGAAGTGTATGTTTAAAAAAGCACAGAAGAGAAAGGAAGACCTCATTTCATATCAGAATAATAGAACAGAGAACATACAGACATCACCTACACAGCTTTACAGATCCGATTTCTGTTGCTGATCATGTTTCATTACAGTATTCTTCCAGTCTTTCATGGCCAAACACATAACCACCTTGATTTTCAAACAGTGCTTTACTAATTATTACCTGATAGTACTCTACTTGCTTTTAAAAGGAGAAAAATGTGAATATTTCTAAGATACAGATGTAGGATGAATCCGAGCCCACACTACAGAGCTGTAAATCCCACATTTGACTTCACAGTTACTGTAGCTGACCTCAATACTGCATAATGCTTTCCCTTTCAACAAAACTCTAAACACTGGCAATAACAAAATAGTTTGTTTCTCCAGCACTTACCAATGAAGAAACAAACTCCAAAAGCTACAAGCTAAAATCTAGCTCTGAAACTCATGTCATATCTAGAGACTAAACATAATAATACTAACATGTATTTGTTTTTTTTCCTTTAATATAAAGTCAATACAGAGTAATTTGAGGTAAAAATTTAAAACTTAGTTTCACAATAGGAAACTGGTATTTATGATGATTTAAAATGGTGTTAGCACCCTTTTCTTAAATATAAGTGAGAAGATACAGTACAAGATCTGTAGAGACTAGAGCATCACCAAGTGACAGTGAATCAGCCAAAAATAAAACTAGTGTCTCAAAGACAGTTAGTACCTTATCCTTCTGCTTTGTCTTTAGTTTTTCTATTTTAAAAATAAAGCAAAACAAAAAAAAATCAATGTATCTTGTAATAGGGGTATTCTGTTTTCCTTTCATCCCTGAACAATATTTGCTGAAGCTGTCTTTAAACGAAATACCAGCTGAAGATCTAAGCTGATTAACTGCTTTTTGAGGTCACTGAGCTAGATGAAAGTAGATCAGTTTCCCAGTGATCACTTCATGTAAACATACCTCAACACTCCATAAAGAATCTGACTATCCTGCAGCTTCTACTTATTTAAAGTTGTATATGAAGACGCTTCAGATATCAAATTAACAGACTTGTTAAATAGTCTAGCTGTAACACTTAACTGATCGTTACGCACTGATAAACTCTTACACTTTAAACTATATATATATATAGTTTAGATATATAATATCTAAGTTTCAGGCTCCAAGAATAAATGCAAGTCAGTAAGTACTGAATAGCAATGATTATTATCTAAAATTATTTCCTTCCTAGACCGTAGAACAGAAGGGAAGAGGTAAGACATATGGGTAATGGTTTTCATTGTACATAAGATTCATTTTAGTCTTTTTCAAGACAATAAAGATGTGGAAGGAGTGCAAACTTTCTCATAGCACCAATTTGTTTCTTCACAGTATAGCTCAATGCCAAGCAGATATACTACCTAAGGCAGCGCTACTGCTTCCAGCACAGGTTAATTTGCTAGAGCCTCTGTATCATACTATATTTTGCACTGGAGATGTCTCAAATGTCTTAGAATGGACGGGGAGAAAATAAAGTCAAAGGCCTTGGAAAACCAGGGAAGGAGAAATAAATTATTTATTTCCCACTCCCAGACAGAAAAATGTATAGGCACCATTTCTGTGCTCAGAATAATAGAGTTTGCTTCAGAGAACTTGTAGCAATTTTCCAATAGCCGAAACATCAGTAAATGGAATGTAACTAAAACTAGGAGAAGATCACAGACCAAATAATCTAAAAGGTGGATAAAACTATAGATTACTCTTTGTTTAACTTAGATCATCACTCCTGTATTTTATATAGAATTTGGAGATGTTAAAACACACTGACGTGTTTAAAATAACTGTTGGGTTTTTTTTTTTAACACATTGTACCAAGTATCTTTTGTAATTAGCTGAAAAAAATATGGATATCAATAGCTCAGTAAACTTATTGGGCTTTGTAAAGCTATTGATGACCAAATGAGCGTATACACTCTCTGCCAATAAAAGCTCTCACTGCTTTGATACCTTTTTAAAAAATGTGTTTGACGATATAACATTTCGAAGTCAAACCGGTCTTTACATATAAATCTACCATCCCAATAGTTTATACTGTATCTGGCTCCTGTACAAGGTATGAGTAGAGAGACAATCTGACCTTCATCTGGTGAGTGGATGTAGAATCAGATTAATTTGATATAGACCAGGTAGGTCTCGATTTACAACTGCATCGGCTGACAGTGAACACTACTTGCAAAATACTGACTCCTCTAAAAAAAGAGGACATTGACCTTTTTGAAGTTGCCTTTTATTGCCAGAGTTTGCATAATAATAACATAAGGTATTTTCATTCATAAAGTCCAAGGGCATTTCATGATCTACACCGTGAAAAAAATCTGTAAGTCTCATTATTAGATAGGCATGATAGCTGAAAAGTCCTCAGATTCAAATCTCAGTATGACCCTCATACAGAGAATGAAGACAGATTGATAGAAATTATCTGTGACTCATTGAAAACAGAAAGGTAAAGCAGTTTAATAACTGGAGCACCATTACTTCTTCTGTAAAACAGAGAAAATACAACATAAATCTCCCTTCATTCATGTAAGACTAGCTGGTTAGGTACTAGGTAATTTAAAAGATCTGAATGGCTTCAAGATAGTAAAACATGATATATCACAATGAAAAGTTTTAATTACTAAATGATAAACATGCTAAGAACTATTTTCTAAACCTGACGGTTTGCAAGACTGGGAGTGTTACTTAAAACTTAAATAAATTGAAATGGCTTTATTATACCAACACAGAGCAAGTAATTCCACCAGAAGTAAAAAGTATTTTTTCCTGGAGATCAGTCATTCTATACAACACTTGTATCAGACATGAAACCCTTTTCTGGGAAGGCAATCTGAAAAATTTATATTTAGCAAATTCCAAAACAAAAGTTAGGCCCATTTCTCATGTTCACATACCTAAATGGAAGATATTGTGGATTAGATCCAGACAAAAGTGTTCTGTAAACTTCTTCTGGTGTTTTCTTCAAGTATATTACCTAAAGTGGGTGGGGAGAGAGGAAAAAAATTAAGCTCTGAGCCTGAAGTCATTAACCATACATATGCTTCCCCTGGCCCACTAAACTCTTAAGAATGTATACTGTACTCCTTTATGACCAACTCCTACGCCATTTATAGGTCAGAAGAGACAGAACTACACAAAGTAAAACATTCATAAGTCAACAGAAACTGGTATTTCTGTTTTGTGTCATTTCCCCCCTTAAAAAAAAACAAAACAAAACAATACACCACATATTGCTGCAATTGAGAGACTTTAAGACAGACCGAATGTCATACTAAGATGACAAACAGGTATCTATGTAGGAGTTCTCTGTCCAGCTTCAGATGAGTCAAAACATTATCATAGCAGCTGACAAAGGAAACATTTCTCCACCACAGCTCAATGGAAGATTTTCCAACACAAATAATTTTTGATTCCTAATTGTTGATATCAAACTACTAATTATCAAAAATATCCAACTCAACAAGTTGAACCTATGAGACCAACATACAGTTAATGTAGCGTCCTATGCCAAGGCTCATTCTGCTATCACAGAACACTAGCAGCTCAGCCTGCTTAATTAAGAAATTAGAACACAACCACATCCTGTTGCATTTCAACTATTATTTGTACAGTAAAACTGGTCCTAAAATAAATTTAACTCAGAATACGTATTAAGTAAGTGCACTATTTACAAAGAAAAAAAAAAAGACTTCATCCATTGTGGAGCGGCATATTTCATGTGCACAAACATGTTTTGTAAACGAAGCCACACAATCTTCCAATTAGCCATTTCCCCCCAACTCACCTTACATCTAGCACCGACATGGCTACTTTTTAGCTCCACATATAGTAAATTGTTGAATATAATTATTTTCCTAACCAAGACATAGGCTAGTTCTTGATCTAAAAGATTTATTCAACTTTTGACCTTGAACACATTAGAATATAGGTAAGTGGTGGTCACTCCCAGAATATTTGCAGTTTGCTTTATGTCTAGAGTAATATCTCAAGTTAATGTGATTCTTAGTATTCTGCAAGATGTCAACATGGCAGGTAGGTATTCTCACATTTCTTCCTCAAGCATGGACAAGGCAGAAAAGATAAGCATAAAACAAACAAAAAAAAAATTAACTCAAGTAAAACTCTGAAAAACTCTTTGCCACGACACAATGGAAAGAGGGTCCAGAATCATCTGTTTTTCAACTACCAACTATTTAACTGCTTTGAACAACTGGCCTAATTTGGGATCAAAACCCTCTACACAAACTGATTTGCCTTCAAATGATCAATTTCCTAACACAGAGCTGTATTTCAGTCTCAGCCTCCAACATCGCTGCTCCACTCATCATGGTCACACTGACAGCACAGATCAATTTAATAAGTACCCAAAAAGAACAAACCCCACTTACCTTCAGATGTTAAATCTCAATACTGCAACAGTGTCAATATTGTTGCTTCATTTAGCAAGTGCCCAAATTACATGTTTCTCAAAGTTATTGTCTCTGTATTTGCTCAAACTTACATATTCCCTGCTCCTGAACCTCTGAAAGCAAAGGTTTCCTGAAACCTTCCACCGTCAAAACAGACCACAATTTCCATATGAATATAAATTTATTCTGTCTTATCTTTAATTTACAAAGTGGAGAGGCCCATTTCTTTTTATTTTTTAAGCTGTAACAGTCTGTCTACAGCACTGATTGCTAACTAATGGCACCAACTTTATGCTTTCAACCTCTGTGGCACAGCAATGCTAGTTTGTTTTCACACTCATTTGTAAAAGATTATTTTAGTATTTGAAAGAAATCTCCTTTCTATTTCCTTTCTAGTCCCTCTCACCACACAGGTTTTGCATTTAAGAACAATGCATCCCGTGCAACAGATTTTTTTTTGGGGGGGGAGGGTGTATTTCAGAGAAAAATACTGACTCTATTCATGTCAATGAATATCAATAATCACATCAATTAGTTTACTTCTAAAGCCTAAATTCCTGCTTGTAGTAAAAAGATCCTTAGATTGTAGTTCAGAGGACTTCAGAGAAAGCTGAATTTCCATCTCACACAGTAGGAAGTCAGAAATCTGAAGTAGGGCCAAATGTTTTCCCAGTGCTGCAGTTTTTATTTCACAGAAGTTATGGTACTTCAAAGCTGTCTCTGCTCAAAGACACATATACGTGACATTTTGAACTAAACACTGTTAGTGCTAAACACTTCTCTGTCCACAAAGCTCATAAAAGCTCATAATAAAGACATCAGGGTGGAAAGATGAAAAATATATTAAGAACACAAAAGGAAGGGGAGACGGAAAGAAACACTGAAGAGAGCTGCTGAAAAAAACAAAAGTATCACAGATGTCAAGAATAATGCAATAACTGAAGGAATAATGATAATAAAATGGAGAAGGAAACATGAAACACTAGAGTGCATATCTTTAGTACCTAAAAAGTAGTGATATCCATTAAGAAAAACCCAAGAGACTATTTTCTGACTCATCTTTATCAATGAAAACTCAGCAACTGACACTTAGCTTCATTTTTTAAACTATTATGATGATTTTCCAGAGTGCTTTCATTCTGCAACATCTACAAGTAAAAAAACCCCAACTATTCTGTAGAGAATAGTTCATATAAATTGAACCTGTATCTAAGAAATAATGTGAGTAAAAGCCTTTAAAAAGAAGTCACATTCCAGATTGTAACTGTTCTCTTACAAGAGCTGTTTTACATGGAATAAGGTTGTTCTCCCTTTCCCCACCATCACTATTACAACATGTGGCACTGTTACCTGTAAAAAACAGACTCTGCAAATCTTGAAAATTTTCTATTTTTTTTTCTCTGAAATTTCCATTCTTATGTTCTCAACTTCCTGAATAATGACATGGTTGAAAGATAAAGCTCTCCACAGGTGGGACCCAGTCATTTGATGTGATAAAACTACAAACTTAAGAACTCAACAGCCTTTCTCCCTTATTAACATTACAGAAGTCTAATAAAAGCTATTACTAGCAAAATACACACTTACAGTAATTGTGAGAAAGAAACATGACCAGCTCATCTGCTATCTACAAGGAAAAGGAAAAAGAGCTCACTGGCTCTCTTTTCAGAGGTTGTCACAGTATGAGCGCATTGTGTTTCACCAGGACTGCTCAAAAGTCAGATTTTGGTCCACAAATCAAGAGATTACTACTACTTGCCTGCTTAAGGGTAGAATTCAAGCTCTAAGTTTACCAGGAGGGACAAGTGCCATACATATACGTTCTCTCTTTCCCCTGCCCCATTTCTCTAGAAGTACAAGAGCAGTCACCAGTATGAACAGACTAGTATTCCGCCTGCTCTTCTCCCCAGGGAATTCAAACCTTATTAGATAGCAGAGTACACAAGCAGGTAGAGGTGCCCTGGTTTACTACCAGAGAAGAAACATAACAAATACCTTGAGAATATGGAAAGCAGGACCCAGCCCGCAATTCATCCATGTTATCAGACAGGAGAAAATGCACTCTCCTTCACAATTTCTCTGAGAATTAATTCTTTGATGACAACTGGGGAGTTGATACAATCACTTGAGTGCACTCCCTCTCACCTCTCTTCCCCCTAGAAAGTACTAGGGACAAATCGCATCAAATCAGGCTACTTTAGTTTTGGTATGCATGAAAGTACTTTTAATACTAATTAAAAAACATTTAAAAAGACTTTTTTAAAGTTAGTTTTTTATGTAGTCTTCTACAAAAGTTAACAAGTAAAATAAGTCTCCAAACAAATGAAGGGAAAAGCAAAGCAATACTAGCTTCAAGATATTCTCTGTGGCACCTGGCAAGACTTTGCAAAACCTAGTAGCACCCTGTTTCTGACATCACTGAACTGTATGTGTTGCAGCCTTGGCCATTTAGGAGAAACTCTGAACTTCTTTGTAAGATTAAAGTAGTCTGCATGTTGTTCTGTTCTTGTAACACTTTAAATATTTTTTTCTTCTTAATCTGAATTTTATGACAGAAGTAATTTTTGCAAAATTCATAAAAGCAAGGATAATAATTTAGCAACTGGACTTGATTAGCCCAAATGTATTGAAAGTCCATTGTAAAGCTGAAATTTAGAAAACACATCTTTGTGAGATGCAATTTACAAAGAGGTAAACTATTGCCAATAAAGTTTTAAGACTTATTTTTTGCTTAAACTTATGACTCATTAAAATATTGTAATAGCTACAGGGTGTTTCAGTTCAACATGTCTAAAAAACTGTTTAATGGAACACTACTTTACATAATCACCACTGGAAACCCATTCCTAGAACCTGATCCACTGTGTTCCACGTTTCATTTTACACTTAATTCTTAAACACCAGGACAAATAAAACAAGCCTTCTCAATTAACTTTCACACATTGGTAGAGTTCATAGCTATAAGACTTTCTTGTCTCAAAAAGCTTGTATAATCAAAGACAAGATATAAAATCTAGAAGATTTTAAATCAAAGAGACATTTCTGTCACAATTTGGATATTCAAATTGTAGTAAGATCAAATTGACAAACAGTTCTTTTACTGAAGAAAATGATTAGTTTCCTTCAGGTCAGGAACCGCCCCTATCATGTAACCCAGGGGTGTACACCTGCTGCATCTGACTGAAAATAGCATTTACAGGTAAAACGCTCCAAAAAAGCAGGCATTCTTTCTTGAGTGTGAAATGAATATGCCTGGATTATAAAAGCTAAGCTTCTGCAACTAAAAACCAAAAATCAGAATATTAGGTAGCTCATTATAAACATTTTTAGAATAAATAAATATTATTTTAATGAATTTATTTGCATTAGTATCAATCAGAAGGTGAATGAACTCTGATAACACTTGCAAGTTTAGGAATATGCATCTATAGAAATAATTCTGGGATGACATAAGCATGTAACACTGCATACCTTCGTGCAAACTGTTTTCCCATGTTGTACTAAAATGAGATTAATTGGAAAGTGACTAAGGTGTTTTCAACAAGAGAATAAATACTTATTTGAACTGGTAACATTGTATTAGTAAAGAATTATTCTTGGTAATAATATCTTCAATAATCAGAAGATATTTAAAACATCTTCTAGCCTGACAGGTGAGTAACAGTATCAAATGCAGATGTGGGTCACTTGTATACGCTAGCAATTAAGAGCTATAAGCAGCTTAAAACTGGCTAAGCAAGGGTTAAATATGCATCCAGTTGTGGCACATTGTACACATAAGCTACCAACTTGTGATGTGCCACCTGGTATCCATTACGGAGCACACACACAGTCACATCATGGTACACATACTACGTGCTCCCCCCTCTTGATTTTCTTTAGAGGCATTTCTGCTGCTCTCCCCTCAGTGCGTGTCCTTATCCCTAGCTTTAGCTGCTGAGCAGCTCCTTCAAATAAGGACTACCAAATATACCAGACTGTTCCCATGTTTAAGTCTTAAATATTGTAAACGTGGCATAGTCTTACTTAGCTGAGCAGTCCTCTGCTTGGAATTCTGTCTTGCACCTTACGTATCTCCTTACCTTTCTGTTCTGACAACCTGGCTTTGCAAGAAATTCTCTTTGTGGACAGTAGTGCTTTCTCCTTGGGTCTAGCTAATACTGTCATGCAACAATGACTGGACAAAGGGGAATAAAGAGAGTCTCATCCTCTTCAAAATGCCAGTGTCCTACCCTCTCCAAGGCTTCTAAGATGTACCAGAAGGTGAAGGCAGGATCACACAAGGGCAATCCAGTGAAGGCAATTAGATGCTGTAATCTACATACGTGCTAGATAAGTGTTCTCTAGCTATAGGCTTACGTAGATGAGCTTTAAACCATAAAGTGAATCTTTCTAAATACAGAACTGGAGATATGATGCAAACAGAAAACAAAAAGCAGTCCGAATGGAACAAGTGAAGCTTCTTTACAAACTATAATGTGGAAATCACTACTGAAGATGCTACAATTCAGACAGATTTTGGATGTGAAGGACAGTAAAGCTTATAAAGATACACTATCAAGTTTGGAGACTCCTTAAACAGCATATAAGACACAGATTTGGAAATTAATTCCAATATTATTAAATATAACCTTTAAAAAGGTTACTGTAAAAACATTAACAAACTTAGAACATTTAAACTCATTTGTTATTACTATTCCTTTCTCAGAGTTGTTCCACCAGGTCTACTCCCAAGAGTTAAAAATCTAACCCAAAGATTTTTAAAATTTGAACTTATCCCCAATTTTTTTCCATCTTTAAATTTAAATAGATCTTTCTCAAGAGCACGTACACACTATCCTCATACTTGCAGTAAAATATTTTGTTTAATTACAAGAATCTGCTACCTAAATTCTTTCAATACTATAATCTGCACTTACTGAGCTTTGCCTTCAACATGACCTCAGTTCGGAAATCAATATACCACCTTTCATACAGCATAAAGCCTGACTTAACAGAGACTTCCAGAAGTCAGCTGACCACGTGGACATCACCTCAGCACCAGCAGTTTGTTAGTTTCAACACTTCATCAGCATAAAACATGCTATTGCAAAGACTCTGACTTTTCCACAAGTGTGCTCCAATTCTGGAGAGTAGAGGAGGAAGGTGAAATTGAAGTTTGAGCTACACTGCTATGAAGACACACGAGTAGCTGTGCAAGTGTCAGCTTGGGAGTATGAAAACTTACAAGCTATCATAATAAATTTGACTTGTGTAAGTAAGATGGCCCTCTGTATTGTCTGTTATATGCAACATCAGAAGGCTGAAATACCTAAATTTTCCCCTTATTCTGGGTAGGCTATTAAAATTAACTGAGAAAAGAAATCCATCCAATAATCACTATGCCTCTGGTCTAGTAACTTTAAGAAAGGCTGTGAGAAAAAGCCTTCTCCTCCCCAGTTTGAATCTCACTACTGCCATGAGCGGCAATTGATCCTAAGACAGATAAGTTTAGGGGTAAGTTTGTGGTTTGCATTTTTGACATTCAAGAAAATGGTATCCAATGGGAAACATGCACATGACCTGCCAAAGCCACTGCCTGTGTAGTAAAGTAAATGGATTGAAGTGCCAAAGACAAGGCTCCCCTAAAACTCATACAGCAATACTTCCAAGGACAGCTTAGAGAAGAATCAAATGACAATCTGTTTAACTCCCTATAGGACCACCCCTTGAGATGCTATTTTACACATAGCACGTACCTCTTAAGGAAGGTTAGAGGTATGCATGTGATAATTAATACTTACAGCATATGCACCTATTAAAAATGCTGCATTTGCTCGTTTCCGCTGGTCAAAACTCGTATAGTACACTATCTTCTTTCTTGATAGACTGAAATACTGTTAGGAAAAAAAAAAAAGGCAGCATATTTATTGAGAGAAGAATACACTTTAAAAATACTTTTAAAAGTCACTTCCAAAACTGAAAAATAAGTCAGAAAAAAATTCTTATAGAGAGATTTTAAAATTAAAGGAGAAAAATTACTGATACTGTGAACAATCTTCTTAAATTACAGATAAGAGTGCAGGGAAACAGTCACTGTATCAGGGCAGATCTCAGATTGTTGTACAAAAATATCCTATAAAATGCAGTTGAACCAAAACATTCAACATAAGATACTGCATTATTTCCCTGTTTAAATATTTGAACAATAGCTTAGCACGTTGATTAAAGACGTTGAAATTTTCAGACTAAAACATCCTCCTATATGTTAAATCTCTTTAGCACATAATTCTGTAAAGAAGAGAAAAACCAAAGCAATCAGTCTTACAGGCATTTTGTAAGTTAAACACCACTCTTCCATCTATCCTACCCAAAACCAGGGTGATAGACGTCTTTAGAAAGCTTCAACAGTAGGAATTTATAAAAAAAGAGAAATGATTGCACAAGCGAAAAGCCCGAAAAAAAAGGCTAGGCAAAGACAAAACCAGTAACACTTGCAATTCTTCTTTCTTTTGGAAGAAAAGCCGCCTCTGTCAGAATCCTGTGGACAAAACTCCTATTGAAAACAAGACCACAAGCACCACAAAAGAACAATAATGACAAACTGCAGCAAAACTACTTAAAGCCAGAGAGAGAAAATTGTCACTTAAAAATGGCAAGTCGCACAGTTTGTTGCATTATTTTTTTTAGCTTCATGAACTGCTACACTTTCATTATATTCTGCAACACTATCACTCATATTTTTTGTGACACATTTCTACAGCACTACTACAGTTTTGAAAAGTCATCATCAGACATACTGGATTCTGCTTCTAAATATTGGAAGTGTACTTCTATTTCTACAAGTTGCACATTTTATAAACTGCCTTTATACCAGTGCTGCTGTTACCCGACTTCAGCTTTTTAAGTCCAATTTGACAATTTTAATTTACTAATGGCACTAATGACACTAGAGAGTAGGAGATAAGGTAACTGCTGCGGAATCGTGTTTTGTTTATTTATGTAGTCCCAACTGAATTTCACTTCCAGAAATCTGTAAATGTCAACTCCAATTGTGTTGCAAATTTTAGGATAGTTTTAACCACAGAATCAAATTTTGCAAAAAAAAAAAAAAACCCAAACCAAATAGCTGATAAACTGAGGAGAAAACCAATGTCTGTATCGCAGCAAGCTTCTTACTGCCACCCCCCAGACACAGCGCCTTTAACAGCAGTTCTAACTGTACATTCCAGTCTGGTCTTATTACCCACAACTTCCATCGGTGGAAGGAGTGAGTGTTAATGCACCTGAGTATATTTAAACAGGACTGTAATTCCAGAGATAGCTGGCTGATTGGAAGACAGTGTGTCTTGAGACCAACAGCAACATCTCCCTCAGTGTATATGCAAACATACAAAGCACAAGTAGTTATTTAATTAGTGAAGCATTCAATTATTATTAAAACTTGACAAAATTAACCCCAGTATTTTAAGATCTCTCCTTTCTTCCCCCTCCTCAATTTTTTAATTTTAGTGTTCTCTAACTACAATTCCACCCATGATGTGTAGGTGGGATAAGATTACAGTAGTTACGCAACAGTGACAGAACCTCAATTATAACTCGTTGACTACTACTTATTTTAAAGTGAAGTTCTTTGCAACAGTTTACAGTTCACCTGAAATACTATTTTAAACTGCAAAAAGCATATTCTGCTAGTTAGCCAAAAGTTCTATATAATAAGACCCTATTTCTTGTTTTATTTTACAGAACGGACTTTTAAAATCATATGAATATATCAACTAATTAAAATTTTGAAACACTTTCATACCTGAAGTAGCCAAAAAGTGACAGCTCACCTTAAAAGTTCAAAGAAAATTTAAATGAAAGCAATATATGCTTTTAATTGCTTCATTTTCAAAATTTAATGGTTTAATCCTTATGACCCATATTGCTATATGAAATATTTAAGTGTTTTTTGAATCCTAAGGCTTTAACACAAAATTGAAAATTGACATTAACTGTTTATTAGCATAGCAACCAGAGAAAAACTGCATCAGGATTTGACTTTTCAGCAGCCTATAAAACAGACTATTATTTTTATTAGCAAACAAGCTACAGAAAAATCAAGTTTTACAGGAAGTGTTTGCTGGGGGGTCAATGCAATGCCTCTGTTAACATTGGCACACAAATTCTCAACTCAGTACACTTTTAATTTCAATACTAATCTATATGATCTTATTTTCTAAAAACTGATTTTCTAACCATGTTTAATAAGTTAAGTCTAGACTCAGTTACTAAAGTGTCAAAGACAGTTATTTAAGGTGACTGTTTTCACAGCTCCAGAGCTCCACCTGAACAGATTCGGGCTTTAGTTCCCTTAGATATTGTGCAACTCAGAAGAATCAAAAAATGTTAGAACAAGGAATTTTTCAATATAAGTTCTTTACAGAATAGCTATTAATAGAGATAATATAACAACACAGTTGCAAATAATCTTGTACCATTTATCTCAGTTACAGTCCCCCTCTGATTACCCTTGCTTCTGATTTTGAGATTCTGTAAGGCTATACACACATAAAACACAGCAGGTTTTTAAAAAAAGTTTTTATGAAATCAGACTTATTTAAATACAAGAAAAAAACAAACTTGTTTTGTAAATGAATCACAGTTGCATATTCAAGCATTTTTTTTTCCCTAAATAGAATTCAAAGAACAAGTAGGAAGATAGCACAGCCAAGCATTTTTCTTGCTGTTGAGTTGGCTAGTCAAGATCATCTCCATAGCAATCAGCAATCAAAATATTACAAACATAACAAGGTCAGAAAGGTTTTCCTGTAAAGCAGAAACAGGACTTTAGCTCCAACTTTCTCAGCAAAAGGATATCTGAATAAATTCTTCAGCTCTTCAGAACTATTTATTGTTTTTAAAATCAGCCAACATAAAATTACAACAGTTTAAAATGTTGGTCTGCCATTAGCACATTTCAAACTGGCACACTTTCTCCTTCCTCACCTGTCCTCCAAGAAAGGAGAGGGGAAAGCAGAAAACCATCTCCACATCTAATCCATCTCTCAAACCAGAAATAGATACACATGAAAGACTTGGAGGGGAAGTTTGCGGGGTTTGGGACTTTTAAAGGTCATCTAGCTCAATCCCCCTGCAAGGAGCAGGGACATCCTCAACTAGATCAGATTGCTCAGAGCCCCGTCCAACCTGGCCTTGAACATCTCCAGGGACGATCGACCACCTCTCTGGGCAACCTGTTCCAGTGTTTCATCATCCTCATAATAAAAAAAACCCCAAACAATCTTTTCTCCCCATGTCTAGTCTAAAACTACCCCCTTTTAGTTTAAAAGCATTACTCCTTGTCCTATCACTACAGGCCCTGTTAATATAAATCTTATACTCTCATTTCCCCTGTTCCTAGTCATAGAAGTTTTAAACCTAATAAAAGTCTAAGTCTTAAACTCCTTTTGAGATACCAAAAACTGTCAGATTTTATGAATAATTTATTTTGTGCCATGCTTCTCTTAAAGACTCTTCTCATAAGGAAACTATATGAAGTGCATACCAAACCAGTATGATTGCATACTCCAAATCATGGCAGGAGTCATCTGAGCTTAATCACTGTATGCCTCAGGGTCCCAAAAGTGTTGCAGTATGGCAACAGCAACCATCCAGCAGCAGAGGTTGGATTTCCAGAAAATTATACTCTGCAGTGCCTTTTACTTCTTATGATCAGCCAACTCTTCCTGTTGGTCATTGGGCACGGTTACCCCGAATGCAAGGGTATGCAAGCAGCAGGGTGTCCAGCAGGACTTTCTCCATGTCTTCAGTCCAACTTACACTTCCCATCTCTGAAACGCTGATCACAGGCTCCCCACACGTCCTCCCGGTGCTAAGTGAGAATTACCATATTCCTGCTGCTGCAGTTGCTCATTGCATCAATGCCTTGCTGTCAGGTAAGTCACAGGTCATTAACTTCTGTCTTACACTTGTTCAGGCCTCAGGAATCCTCTCAGGGACACTTGTGAAGGACAGACATGAGAAGGTGAGGGGTAGAACGGCAGAAACTGTGAATCTCTGATTCTCAACTAGTGAAGCTGAGCAGTAGTCTTTTGCAGCTAGGTCTATAGTACAGATCAGATGCATGTTTCAGCCCTGGGATTTGGTCTTAACAAGCCCACTTACCCGCTGCAGATAGTATCTAAACCAGGACAGAGTTTGGCATGTATTTTAACTATTAAAAGAGCAAAGCTTACATTAGCAGGTACTGGCCTACCTCAGGGGTAGTGCCAATCAGCCAAACTGAAATCTATTCATGTACAAGTTTCTATACCACTCAGATGGTATTGCAAACTTTAGCTTGATTTAGTTTGATTTCAGGTATTACTTTCAAGTGGTTGCGCTATCAGGTTACCCTTCTCCATTATGCACTAGCAGTTTAAATTAACCCATTTGGAATTAGCCTCTGGTAAGGTAGCAGCAACAAATACCACCTCCTCCTAACCGACACTACAGCTGATCTGCATGAGAGTTCTCCATCCTGTTCCTGACCATCTGTACTCTTCACCCTAGCACTGTGAGTGTGTTTGCTTCTTTCAAAAAATATAAGAATTACATTAAAATGACATCATAAATTGCCAAATCAACTTTGCAAATGATAGTTACTAATTTAGTTTCAATTTAGCTCCCTTGTGTATTTTTTTTTTTCCATTGTAATATACAATTTCTGTATCCTCGCGATTACAAGCCATTTATCACAAGCAGCTTGTCTCATTCAATACTGATGATAATCCTATAACAAGACTAAAGACTGTAGAGTCACTTCTGGTTTATATTGAATCATAACCACCACCCCCCCCCATCCCTCCAAGTCCTGAGGTATTTATTAGTTGTGTTTTTATTTTCTGGGTGAAACTCTCGGTAGGTAGGGTCCAGTTTGAATGTATTTTAGTTCAACTACAAAAATACCCACATTGATACACAAGACTGTATTCAGGCCAATGTGAATCTGGAAAAACCAGAATTAACATCTTTAGTTCTCATAAAGCCCAGTGAAATTTAGAAAGGTAGATTTTTTATTGGTTCTTCTCCGGAGCAACAACTTCACAGAGCAGAGTTGACCATCTTTAATAACTCAAATATAAGGTCACAAACAGCAGAATTAAGGCCAAAAAGACCCCAGATTCCTAGTGAGTAAGCATCATTGGTAATGTGCTCAAATGGGACAGTGGCACTGGAAAACAGAGTGATAAGATAATGTATTTATAAGCTCTATTTAGTTTAATTTTATTTCTAAATAAGCTTCTGTATTAAGCAGCAGTGTAAATTTTTTACTAGAAGCACTTTTTTTTTTTTTGTAGAAAGGTTACAGCAGCTCCACAAATGCCTCAATCTGCAGAACCTCCTCTTAAGAGCAACTAAGTCAGTATGCTCCTGGAAGCAGCAGATAGTGTGAATCAACTCCCATAATAGTTTCGTTTGTGCAGCAAACATTAGTCCGAAAACATGTCATTTTTATACAGGAATCCTCTTAACAGCGGCCAATGTTATCACATCTGTTGTCCCATTTTCCCTTCTGTCAGTAACAGGTCTATATTTTACATTATTAAGATTTCAAATCTGTAATATTTAGTGAAGGGTCTCCTTGATATTTGCACACAAATTACAGTAATTAGTACTTTGGAATTAAAACATCTTTTTCATTTGTGCAGTTGATACCTTTTCTATACATGCTGCAAACTGCTTTTTCCCAGGCATCTGGAGACCAGGTTAAATCTACAGCTATGTGCTCAGCGCACTGAGTCTGGGTGGGATGGAGTTCAGTTTCCCTCACGGCAGCTTGCATGGTCTGTGTTTTAGCTTTGTGACTAAAACTGTGTTGGTAACACAATAACACACCAATGTTTTAGCTATTGCCAAACAGTGCCTGTACAGCATCATGGCCTTCTGTTTCTCACTCTGCCCCCTCAGCAAGCAGGCTGGGGTGGGCAAGATGCTGGGAGGGCACATAGCCAGGACAGCTGACCCAAACTCACCGAGGGATATTCCATACCATATAACACCACGTTCAGCAACAAAACTGAGAGGCAGTCTTTCTAAGTTAGCAGTTGCTCAGACTTCCAAGCATTGGTCTGCTGGTGGGAGGTGGTGAGCGACTACCTTTGCACCACTTGTTTTGTTCCCCCCACCTTCTTATTCCTCCACTTAAACTGTCTTTATCTCAACCCACAAGTATTTCTTGTTTCGCTCTTCTGATTCTCTACCCTGTCCCATACTTGGGGTTGGGTGGGAATGAGTGAGCAGCTACCAGGTGTTGTTTCTGGACAGGGTCAACCCACATCAGGCTTGCGATTTTATGAGAGGATAGTGTTGTTAAAATAAGCCTCAGTCATGGTGATCTTCACAATTAACCGCTGTGCTTACAGATTCTACACAACTTTATAAAGGACCAACACATCGCAGTCAAAAGAAAAAGCTGCTGTGGCAGCCAAAGAAGATAGAAAATTTTCATATCCCTAGTGAAGAACAACGCTTATTAGAAGCAATATTTTATTAAATTGAATCAGATTTAGAAGTTTTAACTTTTCCACTGAGTGAGATTGAGTTTAGATAATGTGATTTCAGGGCCCATGTTTTGTTCCTGTTCATGGGTATGAGGATTTTTGTTTGCCTGGTTTTTTAGTATCTATTTTTTCAGTTATTCATACTAGCATACCCACTTCATTAGCTGCAAACCCATGAAATATCCAGACTGTTTTTTGTTACTCTTGTCTTGAAACTGTAAGGTTATGAAAAAAGGTAAACACATCCTTCAGTGCTTCACCTGCTAAGCAACAGTGAAAGCATATTCATTTTTTTCATTCTTCAGAGGGAAAGGAATTCAGAACAGAGCATAACCTTAAAGCTTAGTATAACCATCCAGATAATGAGCACCTAACAACTACCTTCAAACTGGGTAATAAGTTTTAGTTGAATTTCAAAACAAACAAAAATAAGAACATTGTTTTTAAACAAATCTTACCTTTAATTTCTTATTTAGTTTACAGCAGTATCTGTATAACATTGCCAAATTTAAAGGTCCAAAATCTCCATAGAAACTGGGAGAAAAAGAACAAAAATGTGTTATTTATACAAAAGAGCTAAGCAAACTTCAACATGCATGCTTTTGATAGTTAAAGCTGCGAATCTAACTTTTGGGGGATACCAAGTAGCCAGTATATATGGTGCAACAGATAAGCCCTTTATCAATTAATTTAAGAGGACAATAGTAACAACTAATTTGACAGCGTTTGTAGCTATAGTTTAAGATGCTCCAGTAACTCCTTTTCCATTATTTATGCACAATAACTACAGAACATTTTCTTCATGCCATGATATGCATTTTGCTTTTGGCCAAAATTATAGAGTTAAGCACTTCAAGACAAGCTCTAGTCCCCTTTAAGCCATGCTGATGTCATTCTAGACAAAGATTCTACAACTGTGTAAGATGAGAATATATCATTAGATACTACAAAGAATAAGCTAAACAATTTCTTATGGGTAGTAATATTTATTTAATAACACCCAGTCTGAAATTTTCTGTCTGAAATTTAAGCTTATTTCTTTTCATCCCATCCTCCACTATTCCAGAGATTACATACTACAAATACACTTCACACATAATTATGTTTCCCTTTGTCCTCCCAATCCTCTTGTCTCCAGGCTGCTCTTCCAATTTACTATTTATTTCATGTCTTCTGATTGTTCTTGTTTCTCTCTTCTAGATTCTTCTTAAGCATTCATATTACCTTTGAAGCAGCAATCACTGTCCTCAGGCTAAGAGCTAGCAGCAGTAGTCTGTACAGGAAAATTATTGCACAATAACAGTTCCCGGTAAGGATTCACGGCACTCTTCCTAGCTAACCCTTCATATAGGCATCTTTACAAGTAATAGCAACCTTTGTGCAAATAACTTACAATGACACCTTCTAGACCTTTCTCCTTCCCCACCCATTGTGCGAAATCGCTCAAAATGTAAGTTGCAAGCTTTCTCCAACATTTTTCAGGTTTGTGTGTAGAAGCCTATCTTGTCGATGTCAGGTTATAAGTTACAGTGAGAATGGACTATAACTTAAATTGTTTTAATTGGCTCTGCCTGAAGTATTTTGATAAAAGACACTTCTCATCTATTGACAAACAAAATGGGCCATCAGCATCTGAATGGGTGTTATTTGGGGAATGACAAAAGAAAAAGGCAACTGTGTTCCAGGATTTACTAGAATACAGAATACTTTTTTTTAAACCAGTATGAGCAAAGTAGCTTTGATCAGCTCAAAGATATAACCGAATATACAGTTAAAGCACTGAAGAACTACAGCCATGCTTTAGCACAAGTTTTTATTACTTTGCTATTATTCATTTGCTACAAGTACATCAATATGAAGTCATACATCCACTTCTACTTTCCCACATGATTAAACTTAAACAGAAGTATAGGAAAAGCACATTAAAATGAATTTACAAATCAATTTATTCACGATAGACAAATTACTATTTTGGTGGGGATAAGGAAAAAAATACATTTATTTAGTCTAACCTTGAAATAACTATATTTCCACGAGATAAAGCTATTCAGATTCTCTCAACCACCAAGCTAAAGCTGTCACAATCTTATTTCTCCATCATTTATTCCCATTAAGTATGCTGTGCTTCTCTTAACTCATGGGAAAAAAGTATCAGTGTTTAAGACTCTAGTACTACCACTGTTTATCTATGCTGCAGAAACAAGATACTTTTCAGAATCCAAACACAATCATAAAGGAAAAGCACTTTTGGTCACAGTTACACCAGCATTATTACCCAAACACCAGCAACTCCCAAGTTATTTACATAGCACCACGTAGGCAGTGTAAACCAGCCATTGGCTTCATTGATAAAACACTGTGCTAGATATGTGAGGGAGAAAGGTTGTTACATGTATATTTTTAACTTTCTCCATTTAATACCTCTAAATTGGAACAAGTGTAAATGTCTTTTTTTTTTAAACAGGGCTACATGAAACAAGTGCTTTACAAGACTCCAAATCAAAGAGTTCTCTGAAAGATAATACAAGGCTCTGTATTGAAGTCAATGAACTCTGATCTACAAAACCCTTTTTCAATTTATATCCTTAGAACTAAATACAGTTTTGAACATGTTTAAACAGAAGGGTTTAATCTTATGCACTCATTACTTTTAGTATAACAGGCCATTTTTGTACTCGAATTAGAGACACTTGATTCTGACTCACCCAGAGGATTTTCTTCTTAGGAAGAGAATTTTGACACAGAGTTAAATATAAGCAGAAGATGGGAAATGGGAGCTACAGGGAATGGGGAAGAAACTACATATCAAGTCATCATTGGAATAAATAATTTTATCTGGCAAAAGTTGAAGCAAAAAAAAAAAATCTTATTATATAATGATCACTGATAATCACCTATCCAATATTATTTTACTTCCATCTCTTTTAAAGGTAATACTTACTTAATATCTAGATGTTTTTATAAGTATTTATACATAATAAGAGATCAGGATGCTTCTGAAACTTAAGCCAGTTAAGAGAGAGTAATTTGCAACGGAGGTGGGAACCAGATATGAGGAACAGAAGGCAAGTAGGGTATTAATCTACACTTAATTATATTTTGTTTTAATCAAATACTTAGATGATAGCTTCAATTATTCTTCCCCCTCATCCCATGGAAATTTGCTATCCTTATGCTTCTCAAACTAAGAAGTAGCAAAACCCCAGAATATACTAGATGAATATTTAAACACTCTACTTCAAAAATACTATCATAATGCTACCTGGAAGCAGTAGCATAGGTTTCTTATAGCTGTAATCTCCTTAAAATAGACTCCTAGAACCCCTCCTTCCTATCAGTTCTTATAGCATAAGATCTGAGGTATTTGCTGTGTTGTATCATAGGAATTGTCATCCACCTACAAAGGCCAGCCCACAAAAAGCTCATTGGTCTGCTCTGTCATGCAAGCAGTTACTGTACATTCTTCCAGGAAATTTAACGGTGAAAGAACTGTAGTCCACAACTCTTCATGACAGCAACTCAAGGTGTTTGTGACCGCAGTTCCACGGGAATCCATGTGAAGGTGCCGTGAGCCAGCTCTAGCCATAAGCACCCCTTCTGAATGCTGAAGTCACTTTTTTACTAAGCATTTCAATACCACTGACCCTAGTACAGCACTAGAATGACAAGCAGCTTTCATATCTTGAATATTGGATATTGGAGCCTGGTTATGGTCAATGAAGGAATACTATAGCCTGGCAGACTTTGAAACGAATCGATAACCTCTATTTTAACATCGCAGTCAATCTACTTATGGCCAAGGTGCCAAGTCATCTTTCAAAGATAAATTGCACTACTTCTATTTTACCCCAGAATCCTGACACTTTCTCCACAGATGAATACACCAGAGCAGTAGTTTCATACTGCCGTTCACTCATAAGTTTTGTGATACAGCAACAGAGGTATAGATGAAAGGATAGGACATTTCTATCTGAAAAGCTCTTTCAGGTTTCTTTTCTTCATAACAGACCAGTGTAAGTTCAGTGTTATTGCTACACTGAATATGAAGGTATGCGTACATTCTTACCAGGCTGTAGACATTTCCAATAGTCTGAATATGGTCCAAAACCTAATTATGGGGGGGGTGGGGGAGGAGGGGGAGGGACAGAAACACTAAGCCACTTCTAACAATGCAATAATGCTCAGAGGGGAGCATTATTTCTCAGAAGGTATGACGTTACCTGGTTTAGTGACTCAAAAAGAGGCAGTTTAACAATTGCCATTATTTTCTTGATTATGTACACCAGAATTGAAGTAAACTTCTCCTTTAGATAGGAAGCTTGCCTTCTTGGAGGCTAGCAACCATATAGAGTCCTTTTTCTGCCAAAATAGGAGCACTTGAAGCTTGCAGTTACTCCAACCAAAAAGTTTAACCACAAGAACTTCAGAAGTTAGCAGAAATACAACTCCCTAACTGCAAAGTTAGACTAATTTTTCAGCATTTTACAACGATCTAGCTTACTTCAAAAGTTAAACAATGTTTTTCTTCTCATTCTAATTCAGCCTCATTTTCTACTTGCTTTTCTCTCTCCCTTTGCTAGAATGGATTACCGGAACATTCAGGTCACTGCACTGCAAGGCACTTGCTGCACGTGCTCTGAATCTAGCCATCAAGCAGTACAAGAACCAGCTACTGCAGAAGTGGCCAACTGGCTACTACAGATAGATGCTTCAAATCATAAACTGAAGACATCTTACAGGCAACAAAGCTTCTGCATGAAAGCCAAGAAGATTAGTCCACATCTTCATTACAATGTAACTGCTGGTCAGGAAATCTTACCTATTCAGTCTTCTTTCTCCAGCACCTGTTTTCTAGAGTGTATTTCTCCTTCTTAATTCTCAAGCACATGAACAAAGGTGGGACGCTCAATGGCACTGTCTCCCCGCCCTAACCCCACCAACTCTAGTAACACGTGAGTTGCTAGGAGCTTTTTTATCTGGGCTGAGATACAATCCCTAACACTTAATACTACTTAGGGATTGCACACTTCTGAATAGATGAAGGATGACACAGCAAATATAACCCTAGAAACAATACATCACCTCACTGCTTGCATCTGAAGGAAGGAATAATGTAGAGGCTCCGGATCACAAAACACTGGGTATTCTCTCCATTTCCCCTTCAGGGTTCCAAATAATCCTCAAGATTCCAGTTCTTCAAAATCCAACAAAAACTCATAGGTGCAAATTACAGATAATTAAATAGCCATTCCAGACATGCATTTTTGACAGAATCTCCTTGACATCAAGAACAAAGTATCAGTGAAGAGGTTCTCCCATAAAAAGTTTCCCTATAGAAGAACCTTCAGGTCATGTTAAAACCTACTCTCTATGGAAAATAAATCACCTTAACAGAGACTAAGTTTCTCATAAGGGGTTTCCTATATCAAGCTATACTTCCATTCAATATTAAACTGGAGCCTAGAAACCAGATTTGCTTTATCCTGGTCCTCATTTACTGCAAACAAAAAAAAAAAACCTGCCTGAATACTTTTGGTAACTGCTTTTATCTTTTCCATACTAAAAAGGGAAGACAGACATGACAAAGGAATGTGAGCAAAACAGCAAATTGCAATTAAAGCAAAACATGTACTAGGTATGGTAAATTCATTTCACAAATAAAATTTATGAAACTGTTGGACTGGAGAGAAACCCACAGGTGTT
This sequence comes from Tetrax tetrax, assembly GCA_009806455.1. Lineage (NCBI taxonomy): Eukaryota > Metazoa > Chordata > Aves > Otidiformes > Otididae > Tetrax > Tetrax tetrax. The sequence continues at coordinate 199,615 of WHYT01015792.1, forward strand.
AAAGGATACCACTTTAAAGGTTTCAGTATAAAATTATGTCAGTAGTTCATGTCTGAAGGAAAAGCTGACACTCTCAGTTCTTAGCTCTTCTGATTTTCTTATTTGCAGTGAATTTAAAATCTCTTATTTTAAGATGGAAAACAAAATAAAGCTGGAGTACTATTCTTGATATTAATCTGCAAGAGCTAGACATACAGAAGCTGATATTAATATATCAAGTTTTTCTACTCTGTATTTACATTTATATCGATAGAAGTTTGGAAATTTCCAAATTTTTTTTCGGACTTCAGCTTACTAAGTTATCGCGGTCATCTGATAGTGAAGTTCAAGTCTTCAAAAGCTACCGATATGAACAAGGAACTCCCTGTTCTCTGTGTGAAGCGACAGCTCTGTTTGTTTTAACAAGGCTAAGTTAAACTTTTCTTTTTCCTTTCAAATGACATAAGTCACAGAACAACGGAGAAGTTCAGATTTCCTGTGCAAGTACTGCCACTGGATCGCCACAGAAAAGAAGCATTTAGCCAAAGTGAAAATAAGCAAGTTAACCCTTACTCTTCTCACAGGAAAGAGAAACTGCTTCTTTGCGTATACGCATGCAGCGAAGGAAACAAGTCCTACAAGTCAAAGTCCAAATACTACTTACTGAATATTGTTGTAGCTAAGCATTTGAGTCTTATTCTACCACTCCTTGAAGTCAAAGAAGCAGCTAACATTAAGATAGCTGTGAAACAGACAAGTAACATATCATGGCCTGAAATAAAGTTTTAGCATAAAACACAGGATGTACCATGAATATCATCTCAATTACTTTTACAGATGCTCACAAGATGTCAGAGGCTGGATCTGCAAAAGCTGTTTATACAAGAGATCCGAAGTCAGAACAAATGACTGACTAAAACCATTATAATTTATGAAAGCTGCCATTATAATTTCAGTAAGAGATTACTGTTTCTCATTATCTCAATTTTAATTTTGTTTGAGAAAACTACTCAATAAAAAGGACAAAGTTGCTTTGATAAAAGTATGTGAAAGCCAAGTTAACCAGTGAAGTGTAGTATTCTCAACCCAGATCTGTTTACTGAAAGGTGAAACATGAAAGACACTATTATTAGAGAATAAAAAGCTTCTTACTAGTGCCTAACTCATTAATTGAGGTCTTGCCAAGGCAAGGCTTGTCTATTTGCCAAATGACAGTCTTCATCAAGCTGGATTATTTCTCATTAACTCCATTTTCCTGAAGTAACAGTTACCTGCACTACATGACTCTGAAAGATTGTTTTCCCTTACAAGCAGTAGTGCAGACTTGCTCAGGAGGGATCTCAGAGTTTCAGAGACTGACAAAATCTTACAGAAACAGAACAAAAAAAAAATTCAGAATTGGATAAATTCATTCAGGCTCCTTGTTCTCTCAGCTGAGGAATTCACATACCATTTCCCTAGCATAATAAGTTCAAGGTTAAATTGCAGCACATTTAACTAACACAGTGACAGCTCTAACAGTGAGTTCCTAGTCAGATAGCATTTGAGATGTTCTTAAAAGCATTTAAGCCTATCTTTATTACTTTTAAAAGTGTGAATGTTTAAATAAGTGAAGACAGTGTTATGAATTCATTAGAAAAGTTGACAGCTTCAAGCGAAAACTGAAGGCTGAAGTACTCAAGATTACATAACCACACTTTGTGTACAATTTAGGGATAAATCATGTGACAAACTGCAAGAGCAAAACAGCATTTATCAGACCAAAACTTCCAAACCCATTAAGTCTAGGACTACAGTTGTTTTGTTTAATACGTGGAGTATACCATTAATATACGTTATTACTTCCTTATGTCTCTTCAAAAGTGGGGAAAAAGAGGGAAGTAAGGCAATGAGATTTTAAGTACTATCTGATCCAATAGCATGCTCTCTGTCATGAGACAGCCCCAAACCTACATATTCATGAGGTTTTCAGATCATATATCACTTCAGCAAAAGCAAACTGACACCTCAGTAGTCAGCTACACAAATTTCTGTAACACTTCATACTTAAGAGTTATCACTAAAGTTAACAGAGTAACAGCCCAAAGAAAAGCAGTTTACTTCCATGCACAACAAAGTATCTTTGTCTTGTCACTAGAACGATGCATCTAAAGAAAATTAAGTAATTTTGTTAATACAGCTGTTTATTGACTTATGTACCTCACAGGTGCTGAGGACTTTGTGCTTGGGGAGACACCTCCTATCCTCCTTCTTGTAACAATGTGACAAACTCATTTGATTAAAAAGCAGAAGTGGCCATGAAATTCTGATCAGCAAGAACAGCACAGGCAGGCTATTTTGTATGGAAACTCTAGAAACCACTGTTTGAGGTATAGCACTTCAAAACTCACTTCCAAATGTTTAACCGCTTTCTCAGAAAGAAGGCTGAATTTTTGAGAAAATGAACAGAAAATCTCCACTACTACTTACAGACAACTCCTAATGTCAAGCCCCCTGTGAAACATAACAAACTGATGTCAAGCTCACTGATGAGCACAAGGAAAAGGGAAGCTATAGTAAAATCACTTCCCCAAGAACCAAGAGTCTTGCATTCTGTTCCTCATTTTACCTTCAGCTTTCCAATTTCAGAAAGATATTGAAAAAACATAAAATGGTAACCCTACTGACACCTGCTTTTACTTTCCTGAAACAATACAAACTTCCTTGGAGATTAGAGTGAAAAGAGGAGAAAAAATAAAATTAAAATCATGTATGGTTTTACTACTAAGTATTGCATACACTGATAGCAAGTATCAGGGGAAGTTTAGCCCTGTTATGTAAAAAAAGTTAGATTATTACACAAAATTCATCCATACCATCTAGTAACTGTCTATTTCTACTTCTACTGTCGATTTCTACTTCACAGTATGTTTTAGTATTTTAATTTGAGAGCACAAAAGGGAGGGCACTGTTATGGTATCAACTACAGGGTCATACCTTTAAAAAAAAGCCAAAATAGATTAGAAACTATCAATTCCAAAAATATACCACAGATTACATGTCCAAAAATCTTTAGATGTGCCGATGTGTCCTAGAAGATAAAAGAAACTTTGCTACCTTCCATTATCTCGTCATTGTAATTGGTATCAAGTTACACCCTCACATGTGGTTAACAGGTAATTGGGTAAGGACTATATACTAACTGAATTTCCTTTATACATGCTAAAGAATATTACTTCCCATCTCCCCAAATTTCCGAGATGTTTTGCTTTTGAATATGACACTGTCTTCACAAAAAATACTCCAGCTACAGTCCTTGGTTACTACAACTGTCTGTAACTAATGGAGTACAGAATTGCTTCTCTTTCCCACCCTCAATACTAAATCCCACATAAGACTCCTTCACCATTCCTAGAACCATATGAAGAATTAGAAACATAAGACTTACGTATGAGGTATTTCAAGAGATACAAGATCAAATTTTTCTTTTCATTAAAGAAAGCAAAGCATATTCATATAACATAAATTGCTCAGGACCTTCTCAATTTGAATTCTGCTTTTAATACATCAACCTTGCCCTTAGGGTATTCTTGAGGTCCCTTCCAACCTAAATTAGTTAATGATCATTACAGAATCTGCTCCCAACCCAACCAGTAAATTACAAAAGTCAACTCCGGGAACAAATCATTGGAGACTCCAGTAGAATACACACAGCTGAAGATAATACTCAAATTTGTGTAGAAAAGAAACCCTAAAACCGTAAGCTGTAAACAGAAAGTAAGATAGTAATCAAGGAAGATTGGTTTACACCTTCACAGAAGCAGTTTTGAAGTCACTGGAGAAGAGAAGGAAGAATGGTTGATGCCCACAAGCTCTACAGCTCATATGAAGAGAAAGTTATATTTAAAACAAGACGACATTTTTTATTTTACTGCAGCTGCAGCAAACCTCTTGACAAGTGGTTAGATACATCATCACACATGAAAGAATTGATCTGGGAACACAGTGTAGAGCAACTATGTTTTAACCACAGCATAAAGCAATTACTTAGTTATAGTTATGAAAAGGACATAAAATACACTGTTGACCTTCTATGCGCTCTCAGTGTCTTCCAAACACGTGAAGCTTTTACTTTGCAGAAAATACTTCTACTGTTCTAAGTTTACAAAAGCCAACAGGAAGTGACATCTCAAAACCCGCAGACTTATTAAAAAAGCTGCAAATGTTCCTTTAAAGTGCACTTAAGCTTTGCATTCATATGCTTCTGTAAAAAAAAAAAGGTGATCACTTCATAGTCTCTATACGGGAAAATATATATAAAGTAAACTATTGTTTCATTTATTCACACTATACAACAGCCTTCTATTTAAGACACGATTTAATAAGATGTAATTAGTCTTAAGAGATCTTCTCCACCTTATAAACAAATCTTACAAAGCTCAGGTATCCTTCCCCTCACTCAACGACAATTTAAGCCATTTAACTGGTCTTGTAGCTGTTTTTGTGTTCCTTTAAAACAGCAGTCTTGTTAAACTAGTTTCAGCTAACGTATAAATATATTCGGGCTAACTCGTGCTTCTCATGCATTCTGCGAGTAGCTAAATAGTAGGTAAAGTAGGCGATAACGTTGTCTATAGCATTAAAGTGCGTCGGGAAGAATCTCAGGTGATGACTTGAGTATGCAAACCGCAACAGATCACAACACTTACTTTTCATAGACCAGCTCCTCATCGGTACAGAAGTAGTGCGTGTTTACGGTACTTTTCGGTTTATTTCGTAAAGTAGCAAAGTACAACCGATCTGAAAAGACAGATAAGGGCAACAGGGTAGGACGCGCAGGGCGGACCGCCGCTCCCCACGGCGCGCCCGCCGCCCCGCCAGCGGGCACCGCACCGCGCCCCGCGCGGCCCCGGGGCGGAAGAGGCACCGCTCGTCCTTTTTCTCCTGCGTGAGCGGTGGCGGGAGCGCCGGCGGCCGCTCCGCCCGCGGGGCCTGCCCACCAGAACCCCCGCCCGCCCGGCTCTGACCGGCCGGACGCCCCTCGGGAAGGCAGAGATTTCTGACCCAAAACACAGCAACACGTAGCAACAGGTGTCGGCCCCGCTTCTTACCGGAAAAGAGAGAGGAGGAAGGAATCGCTTAGGCGTGCCCCGCGGCAGCCGAGGGGCAGGCTGCTCGCGAAAACCCCAAGGCAAGGGGGGCCGAGGCCGGGCCGGGCACGCAGCAAAGCCCACGGAGCCGGGGCAGGGAGGTGGGGAGGACGGGAAAGAAGCCAGGGGATTTCCTTCTCGAGGGAGGCTCCGGCGAGGGGAGGGCTCCCTGGCCCGCTCTCACCTTTCACGAACTCCGAGGCTCCCCCCAGCACTTCGGAGGCAGCGGCCGCCGGCTCCATCTTAAAGAGGGCGCGGAGCAGCGAGGCGCGGGGCGGCTCCGAACTCATGGCGCTCCCGGGCGCGCTTGCTGGGAAGCGACTCGCTGCCCGCAGGGGCCGCCCGCCACGGGCCACGCTGCTGGGAGCGCCGCTGCCGCAGCCCGCATAGGAACGGGAGCGGGGAGAACTAGCTACGGGACACGGCGAGCCGCCGGGCGGGCGGGCGCCCGCGGGGACTTCAGCTCCACCCCGCCCCCAGCCAGGAGACGCCCCCGGATAAAGAGGGAGCGGGCGGTTACCAGGCGACCGGCGGCGCTCAAACAACCGCGTTACCCAGCCTTTGTTTCGCCCGGCCCAGGGCCGAGGCGTGCGAGTGACCGGCCGGCCCTCCCGGTCCGGCAGCCCCGCCCTCCGCCTCACCGGCGGGCAGCCAGCGCCCCTGAGCCGCCAGGGAGCGCTGTGCACCCGGCGCGGCTCCGCCCTCCGCCTTGCTCTGCGCAGCGGAGGAGAGGAGCAGCGCTTCCGCGTCCCGCGGCGCTTTTCGCTCAGGCTGAGAGCAGCCCGTGGTGAAACGGAGACAGAGGGGGTCTTGAGGCCCGCCCTGCAGGGGCCTGAGGCGGCAGGAAGCAGACCTGAGCCGGAGCGAGTACCTCAGCAGCGTAGGCCCGGCTCAGGAGGGAGGCGAGCGAGCCGCGCAGGCCAGGCGGGAGACCACCTCAGGGCAGAAGGAAGGCGCGGCGCTGCGGCGCGGAGCTCCCCCTGCCCCGCCTGGGACGCTTACTCGCACAGGACCAGGCCCAGCCGCGTCTGCGCCGCTGTTTAGCCTGATAGACAAACCGACCCACCAATCAAAAGCTGCCTTCATACGTCCCCAGCCAATGAGCGAGCGGTGCCTGGTAAAGAGAGGGCCGCTGCCGGGCGTACCCCTCGAGCGGGGTTCTGCTCCCTCGAGCCGCGGATGCGGCCCCCCGGTGCGGCCGCCGCAGTTTCTGTCACCGGCGGGGCCCGTCCTCCCAGCCTTCGGCGAGGAGTTGTATCTGGCGGGCGGCGTCCTCTGCTGGGGAGAGCCGAGGGGGAGCGCGATCTCGGGGGGGCCGCTGGCGAAGAAGAGGGACGGCGCGCGTGCCTGTCGCATGGAGCTCTCCTGGCTCGAGCTGCGCGCTCTCGCTCTTCCCGAGAAGGCATCCAGCCGTGAGGCGTTTCACGTATGCTTCTAAGGCCGTCTTAAAACTACCGTAAATTACTTGTAGCTTGATGTTTTAAAAAAGTGAAAGATGGACTTTCTGATGGTTCATTTGCAAAGCTGAATTAGCTTGTAGTCTGCAGTTCGCTTACTGCCAAAGAAAAGGAAGCATCAAAAGTGCTAAAAATGCCTTTCTCCTACCACCTTCCCCTTCAGAAAGAATTAGTGAGTGCCAAACAGAACAGGTGGTCTATCTCATTTTTACAACTAAACAAGCAAGAGGTACCTTGAGGAGAAAAAATAGGATGCTATTCTTCCACAAAACAAACAAACAAACAAACAAAAATCCCACCCTTGAAACACCTTAAAGACATTGTCATACAAAGTGGTATGGCCCGTGGTGCAGCCCATGGTGGAGCAGGCTGTCCCCCTGCAGCCCATGGAGGAGCAGAGATCCACGTGCCGCCCAGGGATGACCCCACGCTGGAGCAGGAGGCTGTGGCCCATGGAGGGGGCAGCTGTTCTGGAGGGACTGCACCCTGTGGAAAAATGACCCATGCTGGAGCAGTTCATGAAGGACTGCAGCCCATGGGAGGGACCCCAGGCTGGAGCAGGGGAGGAATGTGAGTAGTTCTTCCCCGAGGAGGAAGGAGCAGTGTAAAGCAACAAGCGATGAACTGACCATAACCCCCATTCCCTGTTCCCCCTGTGCCACTCAGGGCTGAGGGCAGTAGAGAGAATGTTAAGCCCAGGAAGAGGGAGGGGTGGGGGGAGATTATCTTGTTCCCTGTCTTGTCATCCTGCTTTGGTTTTAAAAATAAATGAATAGTTTTCATACAATCATAGAATGGTTTGGGTTGGAAGGGACCTTCAAAGGTCATCTAGTCCAGCTCCCCTGCAAGGAGCAGGGACATCCCAGACCAGGTCAGGTTGCTCAGAGCCTCATCCAGCCTGGCCTTGAATGTTTCCAGGGATGGGGCATCCACCACCTCTCTGGGCTACCTCTTCCGGTGTTCTACAACCCTCAGTGTAAAAAATTTTTTTCCTAATATCTAATCTAAATCTACCTCCCTCTATTTTAAAACCGTTACCCCTAGTCCTGTCACAACTGGACTCCCAAGATGAGTCTGTTTTGTCTGTAAAGGTAACTTTAAGGATCTTGCCCTGTCCTTGTCTCAAACCCGTAGCATCTTTCTTATATTATCTCTCTGTGTTCCCTCAGAGGGTGGGGGCAGTGAGAGAGAGAGTGCATAGCTTGGTCCTGAGCAGGGATAAACTACAACACCTAGTAAGGCTCAGATCTTGCTGGAATTGCTAACACCTTGTTTCTCTAGAAAAAAAAAAAGGTACCCTTGCTTTCAAGATAACTGCACTACACGTAACTGAAAACATACAGGCAGATAGCTGAAAAAAAATCTTCCTTGAACTTCACTGAACTATCAAGTATCAATTACAGTTACCAATGCTAATAATATGTCCTTGTGGCAAGGAAGGGGAATGGTGTCCTGGGCTGCGCAAGGAGTGCTGCCAGCGGGCTGAGGAAGATGGTCCTGCCCGCTTACTCAGCACTGGTGGGACCACACTGGAGAACAACATTCAGTTCCGGGCTCCCCAGTGTGAGGGAGTTATGAAGCTACTGGAGGGAGTTCAGCAAAGTGCCATTAAGACGATGAAGGGACTGGAGCATCTCCCATATGAGGAAAGGCCAAGAGAGCTCAGGCTGTTTAGCCGAAATAAGGGATGGCCTGAAGAAGGGTAGTTAGCCTAAAGAAGGGGGCCTCTGGGGGTTCTCAAACGTATACAAAATACCTGAAGGAAGAGTGCAGATAGGACAGAGTCAGGCTCTTTTCAGTGGTGCTCAGTGCCAGGATAAGAGGCAATGAGCACAGATTGAAACACAGGAGAGTTGTCCTAAATTTCAGGAAACCTTTTTTTTTTTTTTTTTTTTCCTCACTGTGATGATGACTGAGCATTAGGACAGGTTACCCAGGGAGGTGATGGAGTCTATCCTTGGAGATACTCAGAAGCCCTCTGGATATGCTCCTGGAGAGCCTGCTTCTGGTGACCCTGCCTGGGCAGGAGGGCTGATGACCCTCAGAGGTCCATTCCATGATTCAGTGAATGCTTGTGCTCAGGGACAGACTGGTGCAGCCTGTCATTTACCTACCTGAGTACAACCTCAAGTGGTCTGCTGGTCAGAATGGCTTTCTCAGACAAGCGTAGCATTATGATTGTGTAAGTGTTGCAAGAGTTTGTTAATGAACTAAACCATATTCTGTCTCGGTTTTCTGAACAGCCTAAACAAATTGTTTGTACCATCCACTTTAAGTGAAAGTCAACCACCAAATTATTTGTCTGATTAGTGTTTCCCAATGCCCTTTTTATTATAAAATGAAATACAGTCTCAAGTGAAAGCAAATCAAAGGCTGTACAATCACATGTAGGTGGTGTGGTCCACTTCTTCCCTACTTTAGAGGTAGTTACTAGTCATCTGGTAACAACACAACATGGGTTCATAATATTTCTGCATTTTCCTCTAATGACACACGAGGAACCTGGGAACCTTTCATATGACATTTCTGAAAATGATCAGAAAGCAGATGTGAACGAGCATAGCCTTTGTTTACGTGAGCCATTTGTAACACTTTGGCTGCTCATATCGGTTAACTGATTGCATCCCTGCCTCCGCCCAGAAATCCCAATTACTTACAACACAACATCTTAACAGGGCCTGTAGCGATAGGGCAAGGGGTAATGGTTTTAAACTATAAGAGGGTAGATTCAGACTAGATATAAGGAAAAAAAAGTTATGAGGGTGGTGAAGCACTGGCACAGGTTGCCCAGAGAGGATGCCCCATGCCTGGAAACATTCAAGGCCAAGTTGGACAGGGCTCTGAGCAACCTGATCTGGTTGGAGCTACTCCTGCTCCTTGCAGTGGGTTGGACTGGATGGCCTTTAAAGGACCCTTCCCATTCAAACCATTCTGTGATTCTATGATTATGATCTTGCCTTTCCAGCAAATGTCAGGGAGGCTCAAGTCCCCCATAAGAACTAGGTCTGTCATCTTCCACGTGTCATTTAAAGGAGACTCCGCTCACTTGCTCATCCTGGACAGGCTGTCAGGACACTCACATCTACCATGACCCTAGGGTAGTTTCCAGGCAAGCACATGGAGCAGGCAAGGCCAAACACACTCTACTTGCTGATGATCAAATTACCTGCAGGCTTTAATTCTTGTCTCAGTATGCCACCAAAGCCAGCCTATTTCAGGACACAATTGTAATAAAAATAAGAGTGAGATCAATACAGAACAGATAAAATGTAAGCACAACCATTCAGATGGAGAGAATGTAAACACATTTTCAAAATGTAAATACATTTACAAAAATGGATAAAATATGGATTAAATGTAAAGACAATCATTCAATAATAAAAACAATAACAAATTTCAAGACAGAAGATTGGCTAAGCTGCAAACAAATCACAGCAAAACAGGAAAGGCCAGGAAAAATTGAGCTTAAATCACGGGGTTGGTTAAGGAATGTTTCATTTCCAAGCTGAGCTCCTTCATGCCATTTCCATTTATCCAAATACTCCTGCAGCATAAAGAGAAAAAGGGGAAAAGGCCTGAAGACCAAACCCGACATACCACAGTAGTTCCTCAAAGCAATAAACAGGCAATTTCGGAAAAGTTGCCTCCCACAACCTGCCTCATGTCCTTGGCACTGAGCACTTACCTTTACATCTAGGATACTCAATCACTCCATCCTGGCACACTGGTCTAAATTTCTCAGGGCGTGAAAATTGCCAGTACCACCGTTTGCATTCAAAGAAAATGTAATCTCCAGAGCGATAGGTGTGAGAGCTCGACCAGCTTGATGACTGTAGTTGAATATTGTTGTTTTCCATAATCCTCTCATTCACTGTACAATTCTCTGGAAAAAAAAAAAAAAGTACTTTCATTATTTGCCTGTAAACCTCACACTGGACAACTGATGCTCTGAAACTGTTGGTAGCAGCTGAGAGTCCCTGAGAGCCCTTTCTCCAGTAGTCTTTCCAGCTCAGGTATGCCGGTCAATGGCTTCTTGGGAGCACTGCCCCTCAACACTTGCAGCTTACAGGATGCTCCCACACCCTTGTGCCCTAGTACTACCTCCCCAGGCACTTCCCCAGGAAAGCTAAAGCCTTTCCCCTCGGCTTCAGCACTAAAAATGCAACAACACAGCAGCTAAGCTGTGGCTGGAGTGGAGATGACTTACTTCCTGGCTTGCACCATGGATATTCTAATGTCCCCTCCACACATTGAGCTCTGAAGGGGGAAGATGCTGGGTCCTTTAAATATCCTCTTTTACACTGAAATTCAATGTAGTCACCCGATCTGGAATACAGCTTTGTCCCTATGATCCATTTCAGCTCAATATTGTTTGTGTCCATATCTTCTTCAGATGCTGTACAGGCCACTGGAAAAAGGCAAAGGAAGAACGTCATCACTTCATACAGATGCACCACAGGTACCTTTTTTTCACCTTAGAACCTACAGAAGTTCTTCACACCACAAAACACTTCCAGCTATTTGGTCTGGCTCTCTGTTACTGGCAACAGGAAAGACATTCACATGCAAGCTAAAGGGAAAGACAACCATGGCTGAGACTCCACGCAGAGCTGTGGGGAAGCCTTTTCACTCTGACACTCACACAGGGCAAGATCAAAGCATGGGTAGGGGAAATCATCAGGCACCAATGAGCTTCCCCATATCCTTTTTGAGATCCCTCCTTCATCTCTGTCCAGCACTTCTCTAGATTCATTTCCTCATGGCCATGTCACATATGCATACCCGGATTTCCCCAGCACTGCACGCACTCAGACCCATCCTCCCCGCTCACAGCCTGATGACTGTAGCAGCGTCCCATACTCAGGAGCCCTACACAGTGATGGCAGTCACCTCACACAGGGAAGGTCAGCTAAACTCCCCTCCTCCCAAACCCATTGTGGTGGCAAGAGATAGCAGGCAGCAGATGGGACCACAGGAGCTAATGTCAAGAAACTCCTTCTGGATACAAGAAGGACTTGTCATTTTTCTGCCCTGCTGGCACTGCAGCCCCAGCACAAGTGCTGCTGGCACAAGTGATGGCCTCAGGATCTGAGAAGAAAACAGGAGCAGTCACACAGCCTTTGGTCACCCAGCATGTTCTTCAACCTACCTAAGCAAACTGGGGGACTTGTCCATTGCCCCTGAGCACAGGTGATATACCGAGATCCTTCCAGGACATAGAGACTTGGGCATTTGTATTCCAGAGTTGTACCTTGTGGATATTCTCGCAAGGGGAAGGAAAGGAGGTCTCCATTTTCAATAACTGGAGGCGGGCCACATTTCCCACCCTTCCCTGGAAGAAAATTCCAAATCAGAGAGAAAACCATGAGAGCTTAATTGCAATGGAGGTCTGGGCACAAATACTACTGGACGGCACATTAGCAGTAGCCTGAAACACTTGGAGGAAAGCAGAAAGAAAACAAAATACCTAGCGTGTTGAAAAGGGCAAGAGTTTTTCATTTCTCCAGTGCTGGGACTCACAACTGACAGTTCTCCCTGTTTGTTAGGAGCTGAAGTGCTTGCAGCTATCTGCAGCACTTCCTCTCATCCTGCATAACGGTGTAGCATTTGGCACAGCTCTTTCTGCAGAAGAGCCCGACAGCCATCTCCTCCCTTTATGGCCTGAGCAGTGAGAAAAGTAGATCTGATTGCAAACGATAACCGCTGTCACTGAACTGCATCACTGCAATCACTAATGGGATAGTCCTTGGGCTCTGTGGGACACTTATGTCCACTGCGAAGTTCACACATGCCAATGCTAAAGCTCTGCAACCTCACAGATTTTTGTACCTATTCAACCACTGCACTGCTGCCGAGTCTGGCCTTCCAACAGACCACTTGCATTGGGAGATCTTTAGAGAAAACCCAGATCCCTCAGTACCAGCAGTGACACTCTTTGCACTTGGCATTGTGTTCAGGAGTCACAACAGGGAGCCTGGTCTGAATTCCTCCACTGTTTCTGTAACCCTTTCAGCTCTCAGCTGTGTGGTGTTTGAGTGAAATGCTGCTGCACTGCTTCATGTGCTGAAACTTTCTGTATGTCTAATGAAAACAAATGAGATAATTCAATGTGCTCTTGAAATCCTAGGAGGCACCAGCACAGTACCAAGGTATTGGCTCACACATCAAATTCTACCCTCAGTTGATTCAACAGTTTATTTGACTCTATGGCATTCAATAACAATGCATCATATGCATTATCTGGATGTCAACTAGTAGGGAAGCTGTGGGCTCTTCTCCAACACAGACAGCAAAATTTCCCACTCTTTTCTCATTGGACAGACACAAAAAGTAGATTCTAAGTTGTCCAAGGGTTGCGTCCCAAAATTCAGCCTGGCCAGCAACTGCTCTCAGCCTCAGGGTAGTTTTCCAAATGGGACCCTCTTGAATGAAGCCACCTGGGTCACTCAGCTGGTAAACTCATCAGAATAGATACCTGGGAAAGTGTTTTTTTCCTGAGTGTAGCAGATGTTACTGTGCACAAACACAATGTGAGACTGAAATGTGGAGAAGTAAATGCCACTGAGTCAGCTTCATGACAGTCAACTGTATGAAGAGAGAGAGAAATTACCTTTGCACTTGGGCAGCTCTGTCCAGGTCCCATTCTGACACGCTACGGTTGAAGCCCCAGTCATCTGAAAACCTTGCCAACACTGATAGCGAGCGCTCTCCCCAGGCAAATACCTTGACTTTTTAACACCTTGAACTTTACCACCAGCAATTTCTGGAGGAGGTTCACATGTCACATCTGAAAAGAGACACTGCTGCAGTCACATTTGCAGGTACACAAAGAAAACATAAGTGAAAAACCTGAAGTCTTTAGAGTATTTAGGTAAAGAAACAGTCCCCTCTATGCTAACAGGCAAGATGAAAGCACAGATTCCTACCTCTGCAGGTTGGTGCCTGTGACCATTCTCCATTTGTACAAGTGACATAACTTCTACCCATCATTTGAAAATTGCGTTCACATTCATACTGCACTCTGGCACTGGGCAGATACCTCTCCTGTTGAGGGCTTGTAATATAAGCATTGGGAATTTCAGGCGCAGTTCCACAGGTAACATCTGAAAGGACAGGTGCATTTAAGAACACTAGTGCAGCAATATGGCAATCACAGCATATTGCATTCCGGACCATTGTCCCTGATAAGCAAAAATTGATAGTGTAATGCAGATCATTTTGTACAGGTAGAAAAGGAAGATGTTATGGTCTTCACTCTGCAACACTTTGCTACACAATTTTTTTATTTTTTTTTTTTTTTTTTGCCTAGAGTGACTGAAAAGACAAAAGGAGTGGCAGAGATCAGCTGAACATGCAGATTGGTGCTGTACAGCATTGTGTGCCAAAGGGCTGGGGAGTGAAGTGATTTCTTTACTAGTTGAAGGTAACTTTCAGAAACTGACATTCTTAGTGATGTGAAAGAAAGATACATTACCCTACCAGTTACCTCCTTCTTTGCAGCCAGCATCCATTCCCCCATAACCCTCTCTCTGCTTGATTTCAGCAGTGAGCTAAGTTTCAGCTACTAGCTTCAGCCCACAGGGGAAATTATTTCTTTGCTCATCTACCCTGCTTGTTGTTTCTCAGGAACCCAAAAAATAGGTGTTGCAACAGCTTGTTCAAAGCAAGCCACCTGTTAGCTCTATTTGCCTGACTCACCTGCATGCCTGACTTGATATTATTTCAATTCACAGCATGAAAGACTAAGAAGGATCATAGGCTACTTAGAAGTGGAAGCTATACCTTCACAGAAGGGTGGTGCTGTCCAATTTCCTTCTCTGCAAATAATTTCAGGTGGACCCACAATCAGGAACCCTGCATCACACTGGTAGCGAATTGTTTCACCAGGCTCATAAATTTCCTTCTTCCTGCCTTCAATTTGAGCATTGGCAACTTTTGGAGTACTTCCACATGACATTTCTGAAAAGATAGAGAGTTGATGCTTGTGCTAACGTGATACACATAGAATAAGGGCACTGTTTCCACGAAACAGATGTTTTAGAGAGCTTTTTCTAACATCAGCACAGTCATCCACTGACAGTGGACTTTATGTAAAAGGTAGCATATGGAAGATTAAATAAGTCATTCCCCTAAATAGGCACAGGCTTCAGTCACTGAAATATTTAGATCCTGTTTCTAACTGTGCCAGACGATTTTAATAAAGGCTTCTGTCCCTTACTACATAGAAGTGGTTTGCATCACTGACGCACCAAAGCAACTTCTAGTCACTAGTAGGCTCTGCAGAAAACAGATCCTTGGATTATGAGGATGTGCCCAGGACTCACCTGGCAGAGATATAAACTGAACAAAGACTGCAAGAATACAAAGGAATATTTAAAAACTAAACTGAATTCAAAAAGTCAGCCTTGTATCCAATCAGGATTGCTGTGAAGACATCCATTGAGGGATGATAAGATTCCACAGTACAATATGGAGTTACTAATTCTTACTAGTCAGCATTCAGTTTAAAATTCTTTCAATTTCATTGCTAAATGCACTTCAAAAAACATATTTTTTTTTTCTGTTACCCAAGCACGTAGGAGCTGAAGTCCAGTTTCCCATAGAACAAGTTATCTCTGATGGTCCGACTAACGCGTATCCAGAGCGAGAAACATACTTAAGTCTAGCACCAGCCAGATAAATTGTTTTCCCTTCTTTTTTAATTTTTAAGTTTTGATTTTCCAGTCTGGGAACATCAGCACAATCTATGGGTTGCGGTGGCAAACACGGACTTTCTATAAAATACAGAAAACACAGGAAAAAACCAATAACGCAAGACTATTAATATTCCAATGACATACAGAGTCTACAAGTAAAAAGAAAAAAATACAATAAATCAAACATAAATTTAATAGCTTGAAAGGAAAATGAAGAAATATTTAAGATACACAAAGCAAAACCTCTCTCTGCTTTCCCTCCTACGTAGGGTTTCTCTCTTTTCCTTTGAATTAAATTAAAGCCATTTTCCAGTTCATATCAAGGAGATACAGTTACAGTTTAGCATCAAGAACAGGGAAAATTTCATAGGCAGAGAAACAGAAGAGACATTATCTTGTTTTAGGATACACAAAGTGAATTTCTAGAGTGTTAGCTATTAATTTTTTCCGCCATTAATAAAGTTGTAGCAATGTCTTGAGGGGTTTTGTGATGACATGATGAAAATGAAAACAGGACAGAACTTACAAAGTATTGTAATGTCCTTCCTGATAAATACAATGGATTAAATCTCTACAAAGCCCTCCTGAGTCAGGGCTGTACCAGTGCTTTCTTCTCCTATACTACCGTAAAGTGGGTAGGCTTAAATTATATGTTACTTGCATTTTTAGTTATTAGTAAACAAGGTTTTATTAGTTGACATGTCAAGTTGAAAGCACGTTTGTACTGAATTCCACAATACAAAAGATCTAATTACAGTCAAAGTTCCTGTTCAGCAAGTAAGATTGGGAATTTTATTTCAGTAAAAGCTGTTTTATGAACAGCTCAAACTTTTTTTTTTGTTGTTGTTGTTATTCTTCTCTATATTTGCCACTTATCAGCAGAAAAGGAGACTCACAGGCAAGCAAAAGAAGAGCAACCACATGGCATCAGAATTTTGCAGCTTAGAAATACAGGCATGGTTGGCATTTTGTGCACATCAGTCACCAGCTGGCATCTCGTTTATGCTGTGCTCATCTATTTCCTATTAATTTCTGAAAACACTTTATTCTATCTCTTAATGAATATCTGCTTACAAGATATCACTTGCATCAGTAATACGTTAACAACTGTATTACAGATTCCTCAGTATTTCTTTTAAAAGATGGCCTGAGCTATGTCATATTCACTTATACTCCTATCACAGGAAGAAGCCACAAAAAGAAAAGAGGAAAATCAAGAAAGAATAAAAGTTAAAACCCCCGAAGATTGCTACTACAACTAAATAATAAATAATACTGATTTTTTTTTTCCACCAGGATGCTATCAAAGGCCTGCAGTCAAAAGTGAGTCTCCATTCTCCAATACACTAATCAGACAAATAAACAGCTTTTGAGGGACTACCTAAAAGTTTTTTATGCCATCTTAGATAAATTTGTGTAAATAAAAAGACTGTCCAGCAGATGGTTAACTGCACCTTCTTTAGCAACTTACGTTCTACTGCTTTTCTGCAGTTACCTCTTCATGATAATCTTAACATAAACAATATCATCCTCCTGCTAATGATGACTGCAAATGTATAACTCAGAAATTCATAATAAAATAAATAGAAAAATAGAATCCACTACTGACCCACACAGTGAGGTGGTGATTGCCATTTCCCTTTTATACATGTTATTTCTTTCACACCGACGAGCTGGAAACTCTTCAGACATGAAAAAGCTATTTTGCTCCCATCCTTGTAATTTCTTCCAACTGTTACCTGTTGAGCACGAGGCACCTGAGGTGGAGGTGGGCATGTACTCTCCTCAGCTAAAGGCACATACTCATGTTATAATAGAACATAAGATAAAATTTAACAGTTCATCACAGATTACAACACTTACAACCAAGAAAACACTGGCGATAATTCTTCAGTAGCTATCTCAAGCTTTAATTAATATTGTAATAATTTTGTTCTGCTTCAGAAACACCGGACTTGCCTTCAGATGCTCATATGCTTTCAGCCTTATAGAAAAGGCAGTCACAGTTGCCTACACCAATCCAAGCTGGAGTTTCTTCTTCCTTTCCCTTACACACAGCTGCACACTCCTGTGTGCTCTCCCTGCTCTGCTCTCTGTGGTGAGCTACTTTAGAAAAAAATGGACCAACTTTTGGTATTCTTGTTTTGTTGTTGCTTTTTTACAGAATCATAGAATAGTTTGGGTGGGAAGGAACCTTTCAAGGCCATCCAGTCCACCCCCCCTGCAAGGGACATCTCCAAACAGATCAGGTTGCTCAGAGCCCCGTTCAACCTGGCCTTAAATGTTTCCAGGGATAGGGTATCCACCACCTCTCTGGACAAACTGGGCCAGTGTTCCACCACCCTTACTGTAAAAAAATATCTTTCTTCTATCCAGTCTGAATCTACCTCCCTCTATTTTAAAAACATTACCCCTTATCCTATCACAACTGGCCCTGTTAAAGAGTTTCTCCCCATCTTTCCTGTAGGCCCCCTTTAGGTACTGGAAGGCTGCTAGAAGGTCTTCCTGGAGCATTCCCTTCTCTAGACTTAGCTGATTACAGAGCTAAATGAGCATCACAAAAGGAAACAAAAACATAAACTTCAATTTTTCCACTCAAGGAACAAAGGGCTGCTCCTGCCAAAGGAAAGAAAAAGTGAGGGAAGGAGGTAGATCTAGGATGGAAGAGACCTCAAGAGCTTGGTTTGTTGCTTCTAATGGTTCCAGAAAACTGAAAAGGTAGAGACACTTAGTATTGAAAAGGAATGCTCCCTCGACCATTTGCCACTCTGTGTACTTTTCCCACTGCATCATTTCCCATTAATCTGGCACAATCAAAGTAGGCAATGAGGCGATGATTGTTTTACAGTCGTGCCTTCTACAGGTAATATCCTGCTCTGCTATACATAAGGGCAGTCCTTTGGTGTGTATTAGATAAGGGCAGTCTCCTCTAGGTCTGTGCTTTTGACTTGGCCAACTCAGCTTTTTTCTTGTTGTTTCACTAGGAAGCAATTCGAAAAAATAGAAGGGAAAAAAAGAAAAATCGGGAATAAAAGGAAATTTGATTGGAGCTTGAGCTATGTGCTACTCATTTTCACCAGGGTAATGACCTTTTGAAGAACTGACCTTAAATTTATCATTGCATCTTTTCTCACATCAGAAGTCACAGTGGCAACTGTTCCAGTTGTCAGAGGAGAGATTATTGTGTGCCTCACTAAAATAGTGTGTCTCTAAACCTTGTTAACTGTTCAAATGATTCCCATAATTATTCATGACTAGCCTTTAGCATATAATTGCATATATATAAGCATGCAAGTATTTCTATTTCAGACTAGTGACATAGCAATGGTAAGAAGCTTTAATAATGAGCATCTGTCATTCCTACATAAAAAGAACAAATTGTATGCAAATATAAAAACATACCTGTACATTCAATCTCTGGTGACCATTTTCCAGACACACAAGTTGCCTGTTTAATATCACTGCCATCTGATTTACATTTATAATGTATAACGCCCTGGAACCGAGTCTCCTTTTTTGGCTTGTAAAGACGACCATTGCGCACAAGCTCAACGTCCATTGGAAGTGCACACTGAGGAAATGGATCTAAAAAAAAAAAAAAACAACCCAAAAAACCCAAAACAAAAAAAAAAACAACAAAAAGAGATTAAAAAAATAGATTTAGTTCATAGCACATAGAATTAGTGCATAGTGCATAAGCATTCACCAATGAAGAGGTCAGTTTCCTAATGCATGTCCATGTGAAAGTGTTGGGTTTTTTTTTTTAATTTGTAGTTTGAACTAACTCCTAAGATTCCTAGATTACAGAAACAGAATGATTTTTTTTTTGTTCCTGCTATCTAAAGGAGAGACTGTTCCCACTCACAAAGCAATTATTTTTATGTTGACAGAATCCCTTTTGCTGAGCATAGTAAATACAAAAAACTAAGCATTTTTTTTTCTTCCGTAAAACTATTAAAAGATAGTAAGATGGGCAAGAAGAGAAACCTTCTTTTGCTTGTAAACAGGCGCATAAAGGAAGTACTACTCTGCACTGAATATGGGGTATCAATCTCCCACAGAAGTATATCTAAGCCATAACCAGGTCTTGTGTCATTGACTGCTGATTCTGAGAGTCAGAACACAAGCTACTTGAGAAAGCTAAGCAGACTGTGTTTTGTGTCAGATTCAACCCTCAACATAATTGTAAATAAAGGTACAGTGTACTCAAATCACTGATGAATATAAAATCACTTCTGAAGAAAGGGCGAACCAAGAGTTGCATATATCATAAACTGTATTCTGTTAAACATAAGTGAAGTGCTGCAGTAATACAGCCCAGACAAGAGGACTTCTTGTCCAGTATTGCTTTTTCTTAAATTACTGACTTCAATGTGACTTTTTTTTTTTCTTTTTCTTAGGAAAAGACTTTGGTTTATATTTTTTAAAAGACATGAATTTAATTTAATTAACTGCAAAACTAAATGAGATGAGGAAAAAAAGAAAATTACTGATCAGAAATGAAAAGGACTAATCCACATAAAAACAGTGAGGATGGCATAAGTCTAGCACATTGTGGCTGCTAATGTTATCTTTAATTCCCAGTAGAATTTTAAACAGTCAAAGTAGTATATGGTGACATAAAACTTCACATAATTAATGCAACAGGCATGCTACTTTATCGTGGGTATGTCCCAAGGCTTCTGAACGGTCATTACCAGGGAGGAACACTGAAAAATAGTTAAAAGCTACCATATTCCAAAGACGTACCCCAGATTTGATTCTACCCACTGTGCAAGTGTCCGTTTCCTTCCCCAAACCTACTCAGAGCACTTATAAAGTCGTAATCTTTCCAGAATAAAGGATATGTTCACATTTAAAAGAGGAATAAATTAAAAAAAACTTAGTTCAGATGCATAAAACTATAGTATCTCTGGCTCCATACTGGTTGCTGAAGTCCTTGAAATTTTGAATAGAACTATGTTACACTCATGTCTGAAATATTATGGAAATAGATTACCAGCACAAAGAGGTAAAGGCTTCCATTCCCCATTAAGACATCTTATTTTCATTTCCTTAGAATTGCCAGAGCGTTGTTTACATCCACAAATTACTTCAACACCATGTGAAAACTGGGTCTGGTCTTCCTGATGAAGAACAACATTTGGAATAGAGGAAGGTGATCCACATGGCATTTTGTCTTCTGTTGAAAAGAGCAGAAGTGTACCACAATAATATTGGAGTCATATGTGAATAGTTGAAACAACTTAATTAAAAAGAACTGTATTTGCATTTGGTGAGTCAAACCTGCTCCCATTAATTGTAACAATTTCAACATAGCTGGAATATGTATATGTTTTAGTCAGTTCACTAAATCCCTCTTCTGTCTTTTCCCTTCCTTTTCCATTACTATGGTAACTCCACAGCATGCTCCACAAGTGGTTTCAGTTAACAGTTTCTCAAATTCTTTTTCATTGGTACATGAACTCTAAAGTGTAAGAAAATCTTCAATTAATCCAACTTGCCTGGATTCCTAAGTGGGATCAATCCAACTCACCTAGGCATATTGCCTGCTCTTAACATAGGAGACAGAAGACCCATGATAAACTAAAAAAATTAAGTCAACAACTCTGCACTCAAGTTTGGATCACTCTTTTTTTCAAGCCTGTGCACTGAAACTATTCTCACTGGATCAAGGATTGAAAAGATGCAAGCTCCATGCTGTACATTTTTTAACCATTAGTGCTGCTCATGGAAGATGTGTCAGAATGTCTACGTACAGGAACAGAGTAAACCAGTCAATTAAAAACACCATTTATTGCTTCTGCTGTTAGATCATCTGGCGTCATAAGAACGCCCTGAATTATTTTCTGTATTTACAGATTTTCAGCTTGAATAGCCCATTCTACTTCAATTCTGAGACACTGTCCTAACAAACAAATAGCAATTATTCTTTATATATTGTATATTTATTTTCTTAGCTCATTTGATCTGGACTCACAAAAATTCTTTGATTGGACTGTTAAGATTTTAATTATACTACTAATCAAGTCTTGGCTTTACATATAGCGCGTGCTTACTTTTCATCCATAACCTGAATTTGAATGTAACATGTTATACCTGAAAGCATGTAATTTTAATAGTGAAAGTAACTGTGAAGTATTAGCCTACTCTTACAAGTAACAGTTATATAGATTACCAATGCAAGAGGGAGGAGATGACCATTGTCCATCAACACATTCTATTTCCCTCGATCCAACCAGTTTAAATTCGCTGTTGCATTCATATTTCCTTCTGTCCCCATGTCGATACTGTTCCACAGAGCCACCAGCAATACTTCCATTGGTGATCTCAGGTGGAGATCCACAGTCTCTGGCATTCACTGAAACCAAGAGATCAAATCTATGATCTGAATGCAGTACTTTCAGCACAGTTATACGTTAAGTGCAACACAAAATAAATCAAATTTGTTGTTTAAAGCAAGGAAAAAAAATCAGTAAAAACAGGTTAAACATGTCATTGGTTTATGCCATTAAATATCTGTATTTATGTTGGGCTGGAGATCACAAACAGATATGCATGACTCCAGCTCGCTCTAGTGTCTTACTTCCATGTACTGTCAATCATCTGCTATGATAAAAGAAGTGGCTAATAAAACCGATCCAGTTTCAACAGGGAAGATGTTAGATGGATGACAACTTCAGTATTTCTAAAAAAAAAAAAAAAAAAAAAAAAAAAAAAATTCTGCAATTAATAATAACCTATGTTATAAAAATCACCCAGCAAGAGATATGTACTGTATATTAAGGGAATTAACTTCTGATGGAGTGCATAGAACTCTTGTTCGGGAGCTTAAAATGTTTCTGAGCTAAAGAGCCAACTATATGAAATATACTTGGTTTTAAATGCAAAAGAGAGCGAGCAAAAAGAAGGATGAAAGCATGGAAGACAACAGGAAAAGTGATCGAGTGGAAAGGATGCGAGATGAGAAATATTATATCCCCTCATCCTCTCAAGCTGCCTCATGAAAGGGCATAGCACCAGCAAAATAAACTTTTCAGACGCCACTAAGTTGTGCTCTGTCTTTAAAAGGATAAGAAGAAAAGTGTCATATATCTTCCCTTCTGTGTGAGTTAGTTTGTTCATTCTATCAGCTGAGGAATTTCACAGGGAAAACTCTTCCTGAGTTTCTTTTCCTTGGATCCAGCTCTGCATCATCTCCAAAACAGTTTTTTTTTTTCTTCTGTATCATGTGATCAGAAAAAAGAACATAGGGTACAATATCTAATGGGTATCAACATTAGACAGTGGCAAAACAGTAAGAGAGGACATTACTCAAGTTAATCACTCCTGGCTGCCATATTGCACATTATTTATGTCTTTTTGAATAATAATTTTTTTTCATACATTACAGTCAATAGCCTGAGTTAAATTTTGTGCAAGCCATTTACCAGCTCACTTTCAGTTACTGCAGAACTCCAATTGGCATAACTAAAGCTAAGTGAAAGTTCAACATGCAGAGTCTTTCACATAAACCAGCAAAACATTATGATAGGATTCAAGAAGGACCAGTTCCTGCCCTTTTAGAGACAAAGATGGGATAATTGTTCTTGGGAGCAAGATTGGCTTATAGGAGGTGTCTGCAGAGGTCTTCAGGAAGCAGGCATTTTCATGTGTTTCCTACTACAATAAAGTTAACAGGAGCATTACCTTTACACACTGGTGGTGATGGAAACCATCCAAAGTAATAGCACTGAGCAGAAGCAGGTCCCACTCTCACGTAATTTTTTGCACAAGTAAATTTCACAACATCTCCATTATGGTATTGACCCTCCTTGGGAGAAAAATCTCCATTGGGCAGTGTCAGCATTTCACATTCTATTGCTACAAAGACAAAATATTTAACATATAGTGCACATCCTACAAGAAGTACATGAAATACTAATGATTAGAACAAAATAAAATAAAGTCTTAAAGAGAAAAGCTTTACAAAGTGTATACAGATTTACACTGATTAGGAAATACAATGATATTCACCAAAACACTGGGGTGTTGGACTCCATTCACCATTTATGCCACACCTTGCAGTACCAGTTGGCATATTATTTGCAGTTTGATATCCCTCCAAACATGCATACTCAATTGTATCTTCAGGCATGAATACAGTTTTATTTGTGTGGTAATTCAAAATGTCCAAATGAAGTGTTTTACATGATTCTGTAGAATAAAACAAAGTTAGTGCATTTTGTGATTCAGAAACACCGTCCTATGGAATGAACCATCATTTTTGTAGGTGCTTTAGTATGTGTTAGTCTACTGCTCAGTATATTTGAAACATTAAAAACTCTGCATTGCCAGAATATGAATGTAGAATATCATAGGTAGCATATTCACATAATACCTATCGCATCAATCTTAAAAAATATGTATATAGAACTCATAGCTAGCATAAAAATGTCTTCCTTATATTCAATTCCTTTCCTTCTACTACATATTATTATTGGTGTCATAGCAAACCATTTGTACTCCTGTTCCCCATGATAATTTGTGAGAGGGGCAGAAAAAAAGTCGCAAAACCCTAGGCAAAGGCAGTTTGAAATAAAAAGACAAGATAAAATATCAGCTAAAGTTGGCCAATATTATAAGCCTCAGTACCATAGCACTGGAAGATTAAGTCTCTTTGCTATCCTACACCCCTTTTCAGAAGAGGAAGGAACTTCGAAGAGGAAAAAGGCAATAACAGTATGGAGGCATTTTCAGGAAAAAGCACTCCGGTGTTTTTCACAAAAGTACTTTTTAACACCAGGGCAGACACATGCATAGTGGTTTTTATGCATACTGATAACATCTTTCCAAATAATGAACTCCAGTTTTCTCTAGTTTGGTCACATTTAAAGAAAATTCTTGGCAGAATTCCTTGGTTCATAAGCATTTCTTCATAAATCTTCCCTCAAATATGTGAACAGTGGGAGAATTGAGAGTAAATTTGGGCATATGCACCTTGTATCAGATAAGAATCACTGGAGATGTCAGCGATTACTATCTACTTCATGCTAGAGCTCCACAATGATAGCTCTTGTAGAAGACAGCAGATATTTTTCTGCCTTACTCACTTCCTTTATGTTCTCTCTCTTTATTTCTTGGAGCCCCAGAAAGGTTAATCTCTGGAGGATCAGTTCTCTATTTGGTGTCCCTCTGCCCAATAAGAAAACTCTACCAATCTGGATGACAAAAATAAGAGTACATCATGTCTGCACCAGTGACAATGACAGTGAGCTCTGAAGCCTCCATGATACTCACTGATGCACTTTGGAGCTGGAGTCCAGCCATTCTCTTGACATCGTATCATTCCTGTTTCTTGCCCTTCTGGAGTTACAAAGCCAGTATGACAATTATAGCTGACCTCCTCCTGTAAACGGAATGTTTCCTTTTGCGAAGTTAAATAACCACTGGCAAAACTGATACTCTGGCATTTTTCTGAAAGAGACAGACAGAATTTCTTCCAAGTAAAACACTGCTAAACTACATGCTTATAATACACAGAAGGAGGACAACTGAAAGAGTGGTAGGATTTAGAATATTTCTAAGACAATATGAATTTTTCCTTCTGCATTGAGCTCTCTTTCTGGGGGACAACTGGAAAGTGAAAAGTCAAAGTTCAGTTACCAACTCGTGCAGCACAAACAGAGATACACAGGGGTTTGATTTGCAGCAATCCTGTAAGCTTCCAAAATCATATTGTCCACATTTGGTCTTCACTAGAAATGACATTCATGTTGAGTATGCACTGCACTGCGTGTGCATAAGAGGACCTTCTGTCCGTATCGCAAGGGGAGCATGCCAGAGATCACCGTGGTGTGCAAGGAACCACCGGAGTTCTACTAAAGAGGAATCATTCTGAGTGCACATACTGCAGGACTAAAGCAAATCTGTACCAAAGGATCCCTTCTTGCACACTAAAAAACTAGTGCAGGCAGACCCAATGTTGTAACTGATTTCATATCATTTAAAATACATTGTTTAAGCTAGTCTAAATAGATGGAAATCAGTTGTCTTAGTTGGATGTTACGGTCCTATATTCTGAAAGAAAGTTTCTGTGGTATGTTAAATTCTTTACTAATAAATTATTCCATGAAGGAGTTTCTTCATTTTAACACTACAATAATATTTGCACATTAGAGATTCAAGTAAATAAAGATATGAAAAGAAAAAAAAAAAAAAAAGACTTTGAGGAACAGTAGAGGATGTATTTGAATGCTGGGAACAGAGTTAATCATACTTTCATGCAACAGCTTCAAAAGTTTAAATTTCACATCAAAGTTTTTGGTGTTCATATCAGTAATGCCCATGATTGCCTAACATTAGGAACCATAAAATTTTATTTTCCTTACTCATTGCTATGTCAAAATCTCTGTGGGTGGTGGTTCAAAACATTCTCTGATCAGTCTTTCTGACATGGTGGAATTATTTCCTAAAAAAAGACATTTCCTTAGTTTTCTTACCTTCCTATTCCTCTCTTTTTCTAGTATGATGCCGATTGGAAGGGAAGCAAGACAAACACGGATCGGGTGGCATAGTGAGAGGGTGAAAGAAGACAAGAAGTTACAGATAGGCTGCATTAGGGAAATGATTAGTATTTATTATATTACTGCATAGCTATGTTATAACAAGATTTCACTACTGAAGACAAAGGGACTAAGAGTCCCGTGCCAGAGCTTGCATTCTAGGAGATCTGAATGTGCTACGTGTGGACGTTTTACAGGGTTAGCATTCTGCATGTTT
The DNA here is from genome assembly GCA_009806455.1 of Tetrax tetrax. NCBI lineage: Eukaryota > Metazoa > Chordata > Aves > Otidiformes > Otididae > Tetrax > Tetrax tetrax. The sequence goes on from WHYT01015792.1 coordinate 225,637, forward strand.
GTATAGTGACTGACCTCAGCAGCATACAGGCACGAGAGCTGCATGAGCCAGTTGAGAGAATCACAGCATTGAGCTTCAGTTGTAGAGCACCTAGACTTAAAGTTACCAAGCAGTGGTGACAGATTAATGTAGGTGACGCGATGATGGATTTACTAGTTTTAGCTAGAAACCTCAACAAAATACAAGCACACCCACTTTTACGGATACATCTTGGAGGAGGTGACCAGTTATCCTTCGTGCATGTGACTTCTCCATCTTCACGTTCAGCATAATAATCGTTGTTGCAGACATATTTAGCTCTTTCACCTTCCTTGTAAACACTCTTCCGTCTGTCTGAGAAGTAACCATTTTCCAGGCGTCTGACATAACATTTTTCTAAAGAAGGGAAGGAAGCACATTTAACCACAGTAATTTGTACAGCAAGAACTGAGGTAAATCAATAGGAAGACAGTTACTAAAAAGAGGCCTCCTAGCACCTTTCTGTATCGTTCTATCTGAAAATAATATTCATGTTCAAACATGAATGAAAGCATGATTTGTTTCACTGCCCTAAGATTAACAAATCACATGAACTGGAGTGCAAGTCACTACATAAAGTGCTAAGTAGTGGTCTAGTAAACAATATCGCTTACCTAGGGTTCATAAGCAAGGCTGGCTAACTTCAGTGCATTTAGCATCATGTACACCAGCTCTGGTTTGGTCTGCTGTGTCTCTAAAATACCGATGTCTGCCCTGAGTGATTTTCAATATTCGCCTGCAGATTTTATCATCTCTGTGGAAATGTATCAACTTCTCAAACCAGCTCAAGAGATTTTAGCAACAGCTAAGCATGCTTGCTCTACAGCATTCTGTGCTCCAAGAATTTGTACAAGGAAGATGGCTGAAGGAATACTATAGTTGTGTTACTTGATTAACTGGTCCTTTCCTCTGGGACGGACTCCACTCATTTCCTGCACTGAGCACCACTCCACTGAGGGCAACAGGGAAAGATCAACCTTTTGCATTTCACTTCCAAGCCCTACCAGTAGGTAGGAATTTTACTGTGACTAAAGATGCATGTTAGGAGAGGAGGCCGCATCTCGCTGCTTTAAATCTATTTCTATAGTTCAATCATTAAGTCAATGTATCTGGATCTCTTATTGATGCCATGTTCATTTTCAGCGTATTGCAAAAGTGTGCCACCTTCTCAGCTCCAAACGTTATCCAATGGGACCAGGCAATGGATCTCAGAGAGGAACCTCTAGACAAAGTGGCCAAGCCATGGAAGGAAGAATATATTTACATAGAGTAGAAATTCTCTCTTTGTATGTGCAGCTGCGTGCACTGATGAAAGCACACGCATGCATGTGACCCAGAAGTCAGAGAAGATAAACATTTCCTACATATTTCTTCATCTCATGGATACTTTCAGGAGTAAAGAATCTCCAAAATCCAGAAGTATCATTTCAGCCTTACTCCAGAGTGTCACTTACCAGCTGACAGTTTGAGCTCTGCAGATAGGATGATAGTCTGGGTGCAGCTCCAGGGGTCACCTAAAGCAGTTCTACTTTAATAAAACTGTTCTTTGTTCTGCCTTGTGCTCCATTGGCACAATTTCTTCTGCACAGACCTTTGATAATTATAACAGAATAGAGCATATAGTGGAAATGTACTTACTGAGGCATTTTGGCTCTGGAGACCAGCCCCTTTCAGAACAGATCATTCGAACCCAGTATTCTCCACTGGGGGTTGAATAATCATTATTGCAGTAGTAATCGGCATGCTGCCCAAACCCCATTGGAAAGTAATAGTTTTTGTAGTACTCCAGTGCTCCACTTAACTTGCCATTTTCTATAGCCGGGTAGTCACACGGTTTCTCTTGAAATAGAATTTAACAGCAACAATATCAACACATGCATGACAAAAAGCTCAGGACACAATTAATTCAGATTCAATTGTTTTTTGAAACTGACAGAATCAGGACTGCACACCTCAGTAGATCCTAAGGAGTGTAGGAACAATTGCACTCTGCTTCTAGTGTCTTTGTCATTACCTATACCTATGTTGGCGCTCTCCATTTCCATTGCAACCAACAGAAATCCAGTCAGTATTCTCATTGGACCCCAACGGCTGATTCATGAGACCAAACCTAAGTATTTATTCTGCAGTGAGACAACACTGTCTTTGTGCAGTGTCTTGACTAAATTTACTATACTGACCATGATAGGAGCCCAGACAGCTTGGATATAGACACTGAACTGTGGACTTTTAAAATTTAGATGACTCCTGTCATCATTTTCATTTGTAACTTTTGAGATTCTGCACCAAACACTCTTCCTAACTCTTCTCATTTTTATTTTAAAATTACAGTGTTTTTCTTTCATTCTCTCAGTTCCTCAAAAGAACCGACCCTTTTCAGGGACAAGTCAAGGATAGAAGGAAGAGATTCCCAGAAGCTTTCATTCAAGTTTACCCAGAATGTCCTACCCAGCCATGGCAGGTAGGTTCCTCCTGAAGTGCTCTGACCCAGAGCCTACATACTGGGGCCATTCAATAATGAGTGAGGTGGTCTCAGAATGATATCTGAATTTTAGACCCCACACATACATAGAAAAAAAGATTAATACAGATACTAAGACTGCACTTTTGGGGAATAGTTCAAATAATCCAAAGGTTCATTTACAAGACTGATTAATCACAGTTTCTCTCACATCCTGTTTTTTAAGTTTTCCTTTTCAGTGACAAAAGATTAAAGAGTGCTAGATTATGAAATTAATTGCTAATTTATTTATTTATTTGTTGACACTGTGCTTACTGGGCAAAACTATCATTATAGTTATGGGAAGTTTAATCCAAGAAAGAATTCATACAATCAAGAATATCCTGTTTTGTTATTTGACAGGTTATAATAAGTAGAATAAAACTGTGATTGTTCATAATACACCAACACACAACAGCAAGTAAAAAGCTGTGATAACTGCAATGAAAGATACCTTCCAACCATTGCCTATGTTTTGGTTTGGTTTTGATACTTTAACACTCACTATGTCCTCTTATCTTGACTATCATCCTACTTCTCACATGAACCACAAACCTTCCCTAGAGGGAGCTGAATCTAGCACTTTTTAACACATACTTTCACAAATACAGTGATAGATAATACCTGTGTTTATAGACATAATGTAAATGTAGATTATACCATTGTTTTTATAGATGGTTTTTCTAAACCATCAAATTAAGCTTTACATCACGAAGAAACACAATGAATAAGCAACTCATTTCTCATGCTGCTTAAGTTTTTCTCTTAACCTTGTTTTTACCGAGGTATTTCCAACAACTCTATATGTTGTGTCTTCATTCATGAGAGCTACTTACGGGTACAACCTGGATCAGGCACCCAGCCATTCTTGGTGCATTCAGCTGTGTTTTTGCCAGTCAATGATCTAAAATGATATCCAGGATTACACTGTATTGTGATTGTATCACCTACTATGTAGTTGGCTTCTTGAGGTCTAAAGTTCCCATTGGAAATTCTTGGAGGAGAGCAAACAATTTCTAAATAAAAAGAGAAAAACTGGATGTTACTCTGAAGAATATGTTTATATTTATTGCATAAGTTCTTATTTTCATAGTATATTGGCCATAACTGTATAAAGCTGTTTAAAGTGTTTCTTAGGGCAAAGAAAAGATTACATTTCTCTCCCACTCTTAGAAATGTATGGTTCTATAAGAGGAGAGTGACAGTTGTTACTGATGTCATGCTAATTAGAGGATTAAAACTTAATTGCAAATAGAATGGGTGGAGTAAGAACTAGAGGTGGTCAAACTCAATTTGATCAGTCTTCCAATAGGTTATTCCACAGCTGGAGCTCAAAATTACCTAAGCTGGGCTCATAGCTCTCCTGGGCTGGTTTATGGACACTGTCCCAAAGGAGGGCAGGTTCACTGGCAGGTGGACTAGCTATACTTAACTAGGAACTGATCATTCAAAGGCTGTGTGATTAAGATTAGGGTCTTGCACTGACATTGGAAGTATTTCAACAACTGAGAAACGATGAGAATGTCATTCTAAAAAGCTTATGATATTTTTATGTTCAGAGAAGCTAGGCAAACATATTATTTATAAACTGGAGCTTGTATTTTTGATTTTTTTTTTTTTTCGTATTCTACTTCCAATTTCGAAAATATCACCAACATCCTAAGGGCTAGGAGGGATGACTATAAGGTGACTACAGTTTGGCCCTGCTATGGAGTAAAAGTGGGCAAATCAGCTGTATGCTCGTACTGCTGAATCATCTAGGTTCAGTGGTGAGCCAAGTAGGATCCAGAACCCCTATCTGAATGTACCTCAAGTGTCAGAGCCCAGTATGACAGTGTCTGGAAGAATTTTTTTTTGGCACTTCTTAAAAGAAGTATGTTGCTAAACCATAAGCAATGCATATTAATTAGTATCATTACTAATCTTCAGGCAGGAAGGTTAAGAACTGAGTGGGCACTAAGACTGACTACTCTTTATTTCTAAAGGAGTCTTTCTGGAAGATGTCCCAGGGAAGTGGTTGGTACATAACATCCTACAATACTGCCCTGTTGCCAACATTTTTTTTCCAGTTTCAAGTGTTTGGCAATTTCTTGAAGACAATTCAAGGCACTCATGATTTCCCTGACATTTACATCGAACTATTTCAACTGGGACATAACATGCATATATCTGTTTGTGGGATTTAGAGATTTAACTAGTCTTTAAGCGCAGTAGTTGATTGAAACTAAAGAAAAATCCATGACTCAGAGGGCTGATGTGAAACAAGATTAGCCTCAGAAATTATGGATTTGTCAGAAGACATTTAGAAGTTAGAAAGCAAAAGGGAGTTTCAGCATTATAAATACATTGATTTGTAGAGATTCTCAGACAATTTCTGATGGGAAGTTTGAACACTATAGATAATACGGTTGTGCAATTACAGTTCCGGTGACATTAAACAAATTGTTGTATTCATCCTAGACTAAGGGTCATGGACAGTGGCAGGATTAATGCATATCATGCTACTTTGGTCTCTGTTTATACAACACTTCATGACCACGGTTCTTAGGGTTAGTGAACTTATCTACGTTGTACACAATTCTTGACATAACAACTGTGTAGAAAGTACTATTGTTTTCAGCTTTATGTATAATCCAGCACTATAATTCCATTTTAATTTTCAGCTTTGACACTTATGGCCATCAATGGACTACCTGTCCTTCTGAAATTCAAGTACTTCACGTTTCCTCCAACTCCTTTGGCCATGTCAACTTGAGGTTATTCTTCCTACAACACTACCTTACTGTTTCAGAACTCTTGAAAGGCAGCTTACAAACTTAAGTCAAGATTTTCATTTGAGAGATACGTTGAAAGATACTTTTGTAATTTCCAGTTATTTCTGAAAGGTTGGACAATACACCAACAATTTCTTACTGAAGTTCCATCAGTGAAACGGGGATCATTTTTTAATTGTTCCTTTTTGGTTGGAGCTGGATGATCAGAACTAGTACTCTGGAAATTTCAGGAATGGATAGAATGACTACAACCAAGTGCTCAGTCTGCTCAAACTACAGTAAGACTCATCAGGACACTCAGACAAAATGCAGAGGTCCAGTCAGTAGGTCAAGAAAAAAACCCAACTTCTGTTGTCTCAAATGTTCATAAACAGTGAGATGTTGAGTAGCATTTTACTGAGTGCTTAGTCCTATGATTACAAATAGCAGAGTATTGGCTATAGTGAGACAGCCTCTCAACTACTGCATACAGAAGACCTGAAGATGCATTAACTTGTACCTTCCTCTCAAAGAACTGCTTGTGATTCTTAAGTACGTCATCAAGCTAAAACTATTAGCTTTCCCCAATTTTATTCCTACTGTTGCAATTCATATGGTATTAAAAAAATAATTCTTTACTCATTCTTCCAACATACAGCACAACCACTGTCTTGTACCAGTTATGTTCATATTAAACACATTTAAAAGGGTATCAAGACTTGATGCAAAGACAATATGACTTCAAAAACTATACAGCTTCTCTAAGAAACTGGTTTCAAATGTTAGTTTTCCCATGCCATTAAAAATGTCAGATTCCTTCTATAGTCTGAATTTCTCTGGTATTAATGTATTAATACTTTTTTCCCTACTTACTGAAATATTCTTTTTAGCATCTTTAGTAGTTTTCTATTCCTTGGATAAAACATTTTAATCATATTTTGTAGAAGGCAAAGAGGTTCAGCTTTATCCTTCCTATTTGTCCAAATTAGGACTTTTTTTTTTTTTACAGCCCAAGAAGTCTTTTTTCCTATGTT
>WHYT01015792.1:231961-245375 GCA_009806455.1 Tetrax tetrax
AAAAAAAAGAATAAAATAACAGCAACTAATGTTGCATGATTATTTTGTCATCAATCTCATTTATGCAGAATACTGGAGCAATTGTTACTTCATGGGCCTATTTAACTACACTCAAGTAACCAAAGACAACTATTTTTGCTACTGCTCTCCGTGGAAAACTCTTATCCAGTTGTTTGGTCCCTTTAACGCTTAATCCTTCCAGATCTTCATGGGATGTTGGTCACATGTGGATGGATTTCTTTTCATATGAAAAAACTAACTTTTGTCATTACTAATTTCTGAAATTTCTTCCAAACACAACAAATGTGCAAAATAACTTAAGGCAAGGCTAACCAGTGCAATAGGGAGTTGGATTCCATCCTGATTCAGTACATTGTACATCTGCTCTTTCACCATGTTTGTATCCTTCATCACAGGCAAACTGTAGGCGTTCAGAGTCCTTGTAAGACCCCTTTGGAGAATGTACATATCCATGCAGAATTTCTGGCACATCACAGATAATCTCTGAAATTGAGGAAGACAAAATTCATATATTTCTATTTTGATTTGCTGAGAATAAATGCCTATTGGAATATAATATAGGATTTTGTTTGTTTCACTTCACAAAAACATTTGCATGTGGAAACTGTTTGAAACTTATTTGAGAACTCTTCAATAACCTGATTGTCGGTGCCAGGTAGAAAGCATGGTGTAGTACAGCATCAACAGTAAATTGGTTCACAAGACAGATTTCATAGCTTTGCTTTGGATTTTAATGGACCTCAGAATCAGTATATAAGGCACGGGACATTCTAAAATAAGCAACCAGGCTAGCTGAAGTTTAGGATTTTCCATTTTTCAGATAATTTCATTTCCCTGTAATTTGCAGCAAACCTAAAGCTCTCTCATAGCCAGTAGACAATTAGTCAAATCATGGCATCTACAGGAAAAATGAATTAAACTTTGGAAAACTTAGAATAGAATGCTTCACTCTCTATAAAAGAACCTCAGCATTCTCAGCTCCTTGCTGAGAAAAATCACTAAGATCTTGCAGTTTCCAAAAAATGCATTCATAAAGCCAGAAAATATTCAAAGCTTTGTTTCCTAAGCTACTGAGCAGGACACCAAAGAGTCCTCTTGGATTCCTTAGCTAGATTTACTTTGTATTTAGGAAGAGATATAGCTCTGTGAATCCATCATTGTTTAATAAAATTCACTATATTCTGCAAATGTTACAAACACGTGTGTTTAATGCCACTCTGTGCTGTTCAAATTTTAATAAACGGGGGTTTCAACTCAGCAAAATGTAGCACTGAAATTGTGAAAAAACCATCCATGCATCTGACATGCTGACATATATACTTTGCTCTTCTAAACACATACTTCCTGATCAGATAACACAAATAATCTAAGAAACTTGATAAACCAAATATTTAACAGCGATTGTTATCATAAGATTCTTAGGATTCAATTTTACATACTGACAATCCAATCCCATACAATCTCTACTTGCAAAACAGGAGGAATAGCCCCATCCACCAGTACAAGCTGAGTGGGGCAGGGTGGGGTTGACTGGCTGGAAAGTACCTTTGCAGAAAAAACATTTTTACTTAACAGTGGTCAAACACTGGAATAGGTTACCCAGAGAGGCTGTGGAGTCTCCATCCTTGGAGATGTTCAAAAGCAGACTAGACATGGTCTTGAGCAACTTGCTCTAGCTGTCTACTTTGAAGGACCTTCTGAGGTCCCTTTTCAACTTCACCTATTCTGCAACTCTGTGATTCTGTGAAATACTAAACATGAATTAACCCTCTAATTTGTCAAAATACATTAGTTTAAAGAAAGAAAAATTAATCATGATTTCTTTTATTTTATATACTCTAACAACGTGTGAACTAAAATCATACTTGTTTTTTAAACTTGGTTCACAGAGATTCAAAATTGTTTTTAGTTATTTTGGTTAAATCAACACTGAAGTAATTGAATCTTATGTTGTGGTTTACCCCTACTCAGTAGCTAAAATACTACACAGTTGCTCACCCCCCTCTCACCACCCTCTCACAGTGGGACAGGAAGGAGAACTGGTAAAGAAAATAAGGCAAAACTCATGGGTTGAGAATAAAAAAAAAATTAAATTAAGATAACAACAGAGGAAAAGAAAACAGAGATGGAAAACAAACAAACAAAAAAAACCCCCTAATAACAGAAAATACTTCAGCACATAATTTACAGTACTATAGCTCACAGGAGATCCTGATACTTAGCTTCCTCCCAAGTAGCAAGGACCTCCCCTCAGCACCCTCCTCACTTTATATACTGAGCATGATGTCACAGGGTATGGAAGAGCCCTTGGGCCAATTTGGGTAAACTGTCCCAGCTGGGTCCCCCAGTCAGGTGCCACCAGCTCCAGCTCCTCTCCCAGCTCAGGTGAAAATTAACTCTGTCCTAGCCAGAACCAGGACATATGTAGACATACCAAAGCTAGTTTCAAAGAAATTGACTGCAGCCTGGCAAACCATACAGCCTGTAGTGAAAATGGAGAACAAGGAGATGGTCCCTTATGACTATATTAGCATCCAATATTCTCTGATTTCTCTTTTTTTATCCTACTTCTTCTGCATATATGCAATGGAGATTGTTTACAGACAAACTATGCTTAATTACTGTGAAAGCTTTGTTGTCTCCCATATGGTAACCAGTCCTTAGCTTCTTAATTACAGATAATAAATAGTGTCCTTTTTACCTTGGCACTGAGGTGCATCACTGTTCCATTTTCCATTAGAAGAGCAAATTATTTCTTTAGATCCAACAAGCTTGTATTTTGCATTACATTCAAAATTTATAACCTGCCCAAAGGAATATTCTCGACCTAGCTCAAATGTACCAGTCATAATTATTCTTCCATTTTCTGGTGCTTGTACAGGAAAACACTTTGCCACTGGAAAATAAAACAAAACAAAAGGAAGGGAAACAATCAGTCATTTTGAGGTCTCTTGTGTAAAATAAATTGACACACAAAAAAAGTTAAAATACAGAAAACACTGTCATTTCCTTACACATTTTAAAAATATACACTCTTGTTATGTATTCAGATACCATTTGCAACAGATATAACACAAAACCCTAAGCAAAAAGACAGGCTGACACAGGAGAAAGCTTGTCGACCAGTTCTCATCATCCTCAGGCTAAAGACAGAACACTCACTGAACTAGATGACCTCCTGAGGTCTCGCCCAATCTAAAATATCCTATGATCCTATGAATTCTAGGGATGGTTAGATGAGCCTTGAGTAGCACATAGGGCAATTAAACTTTGTTAAAATGGGTTAATTTACTTTAGAGTTATGCCAAACTGCTATAGACAAGTGTCTGGAAAGGGCTGTGTTATAGACTGACTACAACAGCTCAGTTACTAACTAAAAATCCTAGTTAAGGATATTGGAACAACTATATTACTAAAGTAAACAAACAGAATGTCAGCCATTTATTTAAACCTCTTGTATCTCCTAACTTTGTAACTGCAGAAAAAGGAAGAATTAATAAAGTGTGTCATCACATATTTCTTATTAAATGTGAAATGACAATGAAAGCTCTTTTGGAAATGTTCACATAGATATCTCTGAGCATGTACAGAAGTGGCTGGTGCTTTGCCTACCATAGATCCCATTTCTCTCTGACAACATTCTCCATCTTATAAGCCATCTGCCTTTTCTATGAGCTCACATGCTATCTTCTAGGTTTCCCACAATTAGGGCATTATACAAATACTTTCTTTCACAGGCAATCATACTTCAGCCTAATGAACACTCCTCAGTCATAAAAGAAAAATCTTTAGGACTTTGAAATTGAAGTATCTTAGTGACGTAACAAAAAATGTTGGAAACCATTGCTCTACACTGTGTAGATAGATACCTGTATGCCTAAAATTGAGGACACTCAAAAACCTCCAGGAAACTAAATGTGAAATATCTGAGACCAATGAAATATCAAAGCACAGATAACAAACTCTAGGCAAGAAAAAGATATCTACTTTCATTTGTGATTCTTTACTTAGAGACCCTTTCCTGACATTAGATGCTTAAGTGAATGAGATATTTCACTGCTGCACAGATATGTTAAAATAGATCAGTGAAAAATTATCTTGGGGAAATAAAAAGCTTATTTTCATAATCATACAGGTTTGAAACTGGTGAAAAGGTTTCCAAAATCATGGAACTATCATCTGAGCCATCCAGTCTATTAAGTCTTGAGGTCTGGGTCTCTCTTACTATCATTCTTACTTAAGTTCTTCCACAGTATGCTAGTAGGGAGAAGAACTTCTTGCAAAATCTTAATGGCTAGGATATTCACAAGGGTGGAGGAGAAAACTAACTAAAACCACACGTGCTTTCACATACATCCAAAATGCCTCATCTCACCTGTCTTTTGTAACCATGTTTTGCAGACATCTACTCTATCAGGGCCTTTAGGTGAGGCAGAGCTTTAAGCCAGTCTAGGGATGACAAGACTCCATTTTGTGAATGCTTTTCAACAAAAGCTTGAGTGTTTATTGGACTAAAATGGCCGAGCAGTTATTGTAAGAGTCTCACTGCTGCATAACTTGAATTTAAACATATGTGAATTAATACTAGTAGAGAGATCACAGACTAATCCTAGAAAGTATCAGACAGATAAAAAACCGGTTTGATAAAGAATTAAATATCAAACTCTATTTACCTTCACAGTGAGGGATGTCATTGCTCCATCCATCTGCCTGACACTCACGGTAATTTCTTTGGCTGAGCATCTGGTATCTTACCAAATAAAAAGTAAATAATGCTAAAATACAGTCTAATTATGTGACAGAAACAGCAGTACTGCTGTTTTTGAAGCAAAAGAAGTAAGTTTCATATGTTCTAGCATAGACTAACCAAAACATAAAATCGAGTAGGGTTTTGGCCTGCCTGTCCTATTTTGTTTCTTTTAATGGCATATGGTAAAAAATATGAAAAAAAAATCAGAAATTAGGAAGTCATCAATAAGATGGCTTCTTCATTACAAAGACAGCAAGCTTTGGCTACATAACAAATAACCTAGGGGTAATTTACACCATCAATAGTAAGCTGAGTAAAATTCTTGTTGCCTGTGCTCTAGCATGACTGAAAGCCATGCAACAGCATCAAAACAGGACTTAATCCAAACCACATGTATCTCATGCTTTGATGAGCTATCATTATCTTAGGTTTGAGGGCAACATGGCCACAATGCCATGGCTTCTGCTTTGTCTGAAATGTAGTTAGAGGAAGTATAGCTAGTCTGAAATGACAGTGAAGAACTGTCTGAACTTGTAGGGATTAAGGAGAATGTTGATTTTTAACTCTTTTTGTGGAACTCAGACTAGATTCCAGCAATACAAAGACTGCAAAAGCATGGCTAAATTACTGTACCATGCTTATAGCTGATTTGCATTTCAAGAGGAAAGAATCCAGTCATAGGCATACTTAACTAAGCACAATCCTATATATTTGTCTTGCTGGAGTTTTCATTGGAGAAGATAAATAGAGGAGGAAGAGAGAAGAATTTATTCAAGCAGTCAGTGAAGACATGTTAGTGAGTCTACCAGAAATGTCTTCTTTCAGACATTTTTTACAATACATTTAAATTCATAATGCACAAAAATGATTTAAGCAGGAATGATGAGTTGTGGTTCTGAATAGGAGACTGCTAACATAACTGCATCATGACTGGCTACTGAGAGCACTGATTCCAGCATACACAGCTGCATTTCCATCTGAACTGGCTGGCTAGTGGAGTCATGAGGCAGCTTTACAGACAGTTTGCTATTTTTGTTTTCTGTTCAGACAGCTATGATTTCAAGTTAGCTATAACCTTATGTACTTTTGACATTTGGGTGACAGCCTCAGGCGCATGAGTTCAGTTAGTCAAATGGCACCAGACATAAGAAAGAGTTATCTTTAGTATTACTGTAATTGCAGCAATTTAAATTAAACAATAACCAAGCATTAAATATTAGTAAATCGAACTGCATTACAGACAACAAATCTGTTACCAACACTTCTTTTAATGTTCTTTTAACATTAACACCTTATGTGAACTCTAATATCGAATTAAATAAGTATTACCCCTCATTACATCTGTACTCAACTCTGGCACCAAATACAAATTCACTTCCACTGGTAAGTTCAAAGACACCAAACTCTGTATCTCCAGGGTGTCCACAGGGCTTATCTGGTAAGAGAAAAAAAACATAAAAGAAAAAAAAAATTACTTGCATCATACATAGGTATGTGAAAGTGTGAAAGCCAGCACTTTTCTAGTAATTAGTAGTGAGTATGGGCCTTTCAAAAATTCAAGCATTAGCTTGATTAACCTCCACTTTTTAAATTACTACCTACAATGAGAACATATTGCAGCAAGGATCTGCCGATTTAGAAAAAAAAAAAACAAACCAACACAACAGAAACATATTAGCAGGTTGTATTCCTTTAAAAAGGCTGAGCTCATCTTGAGATTTATGAGCAAATGCAACGGCAGGATGTAACTTCAGCTTTTCATACACCTTGTGACATCAACTGGTTCAAAGCTTCCACTATAGAATCCAGACATGATTGGAAATGAAATTTCCTCAATCTAATGGGGACTGCGCTGAGTAAAGAAGGATGATCTGAGGCCACAGTGTCTTTTGGTCCTCAGTACTTTCTGCTCAAAGTTCCCCACAGTACTTTTCTGGTGATCTGGCACTAACTATTTGCCCTGGATTCCCAAAAGAACTGCAAAGATGAACACACCATCCCTCTCACTCATCCATTTTTGATGGTATAATATGGACTGCAAAATAAACTGTATAGCTAAAACCTATTAAGCCTCCTCAGAAAAAAAATTATTCTAGTCTCTGTCAACCTAGGCATTTTTATTTCTTGGAAAGTATCAACATCCTTGTTTTCTCCAAGGAAGAGGTGTTTGAGTAGGCCCTAAACCTGCTCCAGTGTGATTCAGAGAATTTTGCTTTCTGGCATGGCCTATCCTGCAAAGGGAACGTGATGACTTAACCCATGGCAGACCATCCCTTTTTCCCTGCCACCTGCACCGTGCCAATGTCGGTATCTGTTCACTGGGTGGCAGCATTTACTAAAATATGTTATTAAAAAGCAGCACCAAATTTTGTCTAATTTGAGATTCATGTTCACTGAGTAGTTATACAAATACATCTAAAAATCGAGAAGGTGACTAAATAAAAAAATTTACAAGAAACTAGTAACGACTTTATTAATTTATTTTTACTCATTATTTGTATTCATCTCTGTTTGAATGACATCTGGAACTTAAATTTTATATTATCAAACCAAATATTTATATTCTTCTATTAAAATTTTTGTGTGTTAGGTATGTAAGAAAAAAAACCTCATAAGTCTAAAATTTCTTTGTGTTTAAAATTTGTTTATTACAGAAAACAAGTATCTGCTAACAAGAATAAACCTAAATTTCTTCACTAATTAATTCTGTATGAGGTTGTGAGATGCTTTGAAACTCTTAACACTGTATATTAGAGATAACAAACAGTACTTTTTATCTTAATAATGGATTTTCTTTCACAAATTAAAAGAGAAGGCAGGGAAAAATAATTTCCCACTTCCAAGAAATTGGATCTTTCACAGAACTAGTTGAATAAACTAAAAAGAAGACAATACTGTCTCTTGACTCATATTCAGAAGCTAGGTTAGTGTTTTATTCTGCTTAAACTGTAAATTTAATCTACATTAGACTTTCTCTAAAATTTTGGAAGCAAGCTCCTAATAACTTAATATAAATCAGGTTAATAAAGGCCTAGAGTAAGATCTTCTCCCATAAAGAAAAAAATTTATAATTCTTTGATCTGAAGAAAAGGAACTTCCAAAAATGTTTTCTTATGCATACATACTTTTTGGATGATATTTTAAAAGAGAAATAAGTTACAGGTAAAGATACAATGGCAATTTCACATTGACATCACTGGCAAGGAATGTGACCTGTCAGGTGAAATGTTTGCACATATTTTGCATAAATACTTACTTCTGCATTCTGCCCCTGGGAGCTGTTGCTTCCATGCTCCATCAGCACACTCAAACACAATTCGTCCAAATTTTATATAACCAGGCCGACATCTGTATGTTACTTGAGTACCATGTGGATAGGGAGGTCTGTCCCATCTTTCAGTAGGCACTTCTTTAATCCTCCTAGGAGGAGGTTCTCTACAGGCTAAAAATTGTAAATAAAAATACTGGTGACTGAAGCATATGCTACAAATGCCAAAATAACTTTACAATAGAAAATGTAGCAAGAAATCCAGGGGATATTTGGGATCAAAGGAGCATACATTTTCTACTTAATCATTACAAAATAGGAAACAACCAAGAATCCACATTTTGTAGGAATATGAATAGACGTTTAGAAGGACATAAGAATAGTCAAGCAGGTGCCAAGAAACTACATGAGACAGTCATAATTTATGAAATAGATTTCAGTTACAAAGACTGAGATGAGGTTAGTGCCCTGGTTCTAACCACAGACATCTCTTACGCTTCCGTCTGCAAGAGCTCGACCATGCCTGTCCTTCCAGTACCACAGAGAACAACTCTGTGCACTCTGTAGATTTTCCTTTCAAACTATTTTCTTCTGCAGCCTCCACCATCCTTACTGACACTAAGTTCATGTATCATTTGATCAAGTTCTGTCAAATCTCCCCTCACGTTTATATTGACTAAACTTTCTCTCCAGACTGACATCAGCTGATATTCCAAAACTTATTTCCTCCTGTCCAGGAGATTAATTCTTATGGCAAGTTACTTATCACACGATGTAATTAATTCTGGATACTCACTTCGACCTTTGTTAGCTTCAAAGCATTTTGACTCTATTTGGGGGGTGGATGGTGTTGTCTGAGATTTCTTAGTAGCTTAATATTATACAGTCCTTGCCCAAAAGCTCCTTCCCAGGCCTTCTTTAGTGTCCATAAAATGTACAGCCACGCCCATGTGAATTACAAGAAATGAGCCTGAATTAATTTTATTAAGAAGTTCCTCAACAGCTTGATAATGAGAAAAATCAGACTAAAGGGGAAAGAAACAAATGTTGGGAAGCTGTTAACGAAAGACTAAATGATCTTTGTTAAGAAATATTTTTTGTTGTTGTTTAAAATAATTGACCTAATTTCAGTGACTAATTCTCTGTGCTTGAGTGATTGATATGTACTTATTTTAAAGGCTGAAGCTTTACCCAAGTAACAGAGACTGGACAGTCTAGCTAATTAGATGCAATGAAGTCTGTTTTATATCTGAACATGAAAGGTGAGAATTCATCAAGAATAAATAAAACAACCTCTGAGAAATGAAGCCTTGGAAAAGAAATGAAGCCTCTGTACAGAAAATAAATGGGAGAAGAAATGTCCACCAGGGAAGGAAATTTCTTGCTGAGTAGATTCATTACTTAGCAGAGAGCTGGCACAAATATCCCCTCACCAGTTTAACTGCGAGGCCATGGGTTTGAGAAAGCAGCAATTCTCTTGCTGGAGCTTTCCTATGGATTGTCCAGGTGCTGCCTGAAAGTGGGACTACAAGAAAAAGATTTAGGATCTTTCCTCATGCAAGTTATGGCTTCTTGAACTAAACTGTGGAGATCACAACCACAGATGAAGTAGCTGTGATTTTTAATACAAAGTGAGCAGATTAAGTACTCGTTCTTCCATATCAAAGTGTGGCAAGTGAATTTTACTTTAGTTGTACAAAAACGTACCCTTGACCACTCACTGTTTTTATTATTTCAGTCAGTGGAGTAACTGCCAAATTAGAGGCAAAATTTAATAAAATTGGTTGAAAACAAAGAAAAATATTTGTTACAAGAAAAAAAAAACCTGTATAATTTTAAGTGATTTCTATCTATGGTGTTTTGAAAATATAAAGAAAATAATGTTACTTGTGAGATCCAATAACATTATTTTGGCTCATCAAGTAGCCAGAAGAAGTAGATAAGCTTTGGTGATACTGGTGAGGTGCTGAAGGAAGGGTACGCCCACACATTCACATTTTTTTCCAACTACTTTAATACAAATGATCCCTCCCACGAATTATTACATTTGAGTAAAAATTACTGCTTCTATCCACTAGAGGGTATTACCCTACTATCAGAAAAGGTAGTAGGGACTTGACTTTTCTTAGCAAGATTAAGACACATTCACTTTTTACCAACATTTTTGCAAAATGCAGGAATAAGCAAAATGAACAAGACTCCTCTAGCTAGTTCTGTCTTTCAAATGTGCTAAAAATGGTTAGTTTACAAAAAAAAAAAGTTATTTGTAATGGTGAGAAAACAAATTTTTCTAATATATTTTTCATTTGAGCTCATTAAAATTAGTGCTTTCAGTTTGCAAGCTGAGAAAGCACACTCCAAATTCTTTGATTTTAAAAATAGGCTATTTAGTAGAGGGAAAGCTTCTCTGCTCTATTCCTCCTTTACTTCTGAGTTATATTATATTTTTATTGTCTGTTGTGCAGATTGAGGCCTCCGAACTCCTCCTTGTTTACATTTATATTTTTAAAAAAAGCATGAAAGATAATCTCCTGATAGTCTCTTCATCATTAGTATGATATGCTTCTTACCGAGTTTTATTTCAGCGCTCTCTGATTGTTCTTTACCACTCCTGCCCTGATGTCAAACTATGCGTTACCATCAAGTGTCACAGTATGTAGATGTATTTCTGACCACAGCTAACTATTCTTTTTTTTTTTTTTTAACTAGAGTTTCTTAATTGTTTGAAAAGAAGAAATCTGCTGACAGAATGTACTTCAAAACTATATTAATTACACCATGTGTACTCACCAAAACTGGGAGGGGTTTATTTTTATAGTAGAAAGCATGCACTAAATGCATACTTTCAAATCTTTCAGTGAGAGACCAGGAGAGCTGGAATGAATCATTTAGTATTTACATGTGACTTGACCTCAGTTAGAAATAGCTCAAGCTGCTTTCTTGCCATCATTACACTGGTAGCAATTTCTATGAAGTCAAGCATAAACTACGAATTCAGATAGAAGTATTTTTCAGCTCTTGTGCAAAAACCCAGCTCTTGACCAACTCACACAGACTTTCAATATGAAGCTTGAACAAAGAACCCTCCGTGACCCATGGTAATAGTTGTCCCAGATAAATCAAATATTGCTACATTCACATTCCTTTGCAATGTCTCTGATGGAAAGAAAGCATTGTGAAAAGGAAGTGCAAATTCAGGCAAAATTTCTTTAAATGCCAGGACTTTTTTGGACTTCTTTGCAAACAAATTAGACTTTATTAGTTGCTTTGGAGCAGCATTTATTATAAGTATATATAAAAACCACAAAATGTTTTATTAATGTCCTGATTTTTCAATTTTTCAGAGTAAAATCCATTAGATAGCTTTGATTAATAAAGTCTTCATAATCTTAACCTAAAATTAAAAACATCTTGAAAAGACACACTAGCTCAAAACTACATAGCAGCCTTTAAGCAACAGTCTGTGTAAAGAAACCCAGATGGAAAGTAAAAAAAATAAATTACTAAACATACATTGAACAATATAAACACAAGAAAAATACAAACATCAAGAAAAACAAATTGAACAGAGAAGCAGAAAAATATCAGAGGCTTCTGAAAAGATACCCAGAATACTAGCTAACACTTTAAACATGTATGAAGGCATACCTGTATACATTTATCTCATTTAATGGATTAAAACCAGTCTGTCAGTCAACAGGTATTTTTTTTTCAGTCAATTTGGTAATCATTCATGTTTCTCAGATTATCTCACAGATTACTCCAGACAGAAAGAAATGCACATTTATTGAATATTTTCTATTTTAATCTGCCAGCTGCTTACAGGTTTTAGATGTTAGAATAATTAACAAACATAATTAATAGCAAATTAGTTGTCTGGCTTTAATTTATAGGGATACTAACCATTTTAAAAGTTGTGCAACAGATTAGTAACAGCAGTAGTTATCCAAAAAAATAGGTGAAATAATACCTATGACAGGACACTAAATACTAAAGGTGCTAAATACTGCCTGAGGAAATCTCAATTATTTTTGTCAGAAGTTCTTTAAAATAGGTGACAATGCAAATATTTTATTTACCTATTGTTTTAGTTAACATCCTCACATACACTTTAGGAAAGGCTTGTTTTTTTTTCCACATTAAAGCTTACCTGTTTCTGCAGTACAATACATCCAACATAAGAGCAGAGCAGTACAGCCCAGGACCGACATCCTAGAGATTCAGAAACTCAGCAAAAACATTTAGTATCGTAGCCTACTTTTTAAAATTGCTTTTTGTTATTTCCACTCCTATTTTACTCACTAACTGCTCCAGCGACTGACCTTGCAAAGTATTTATACTCTGATTTCAGCAGTCACTTCCCATAATCCTCTTGCAACATACAAGTGTTTCTTTTTTTTTTTTTCTCTCTCCAAACTTTGCTAAATGAATAAATAAATAAATGCCTGGCAATTTTGTTTCACACAGTCCTTCCCTGTGGTCTGCTTGTTTTTACAACATACCTCATTTTTTTTCATATTAATCCCTTCCATACTCAGGTAAGCTTATTTCTTTTGGTATCCAAAAGAAGTTGTACAAATAAATTATTTTTTTGATTCCTCGTGTCTTACATGCTTAGTAAAAAACCAGACATTCACATTAAATGTGTATAAAAATGAACTTCTCTACAATAGGCACATGATTCAGGCTCTATGTAGAAAACAACTGGAAAAAAAAAAAGCAGACAAAAATACAAAGTGACTTACTAACCCACTGGTTCTTGTATAACATAACCAACTACCCAGAGCAGAGGAAATGTACTTGATCAAATACTTGATTAAATAAACCTAGGTGATATTGAAGTACTTGTTTCAGTATCACATGAGAAACGGTAAGATGGAGAAGATGTGAATGAATTGTAAGATGGATAATGAACCAGCCAAAGAAAAATAATAAAAACTGTGCTAAAAGAAGAACTATAGGGCAAACTGAGGAATTTCTCATGGACTCAGGTAAGCAACAGTCTTATTAATATTTTTATTAAATGTCTTGGCTTTATTAGTATACTCCAGTGGAAATATGGATCATTTGAAGATAACTGTTTGATACTGAGAATTAGGGAAAAAATGTAAGAGTACAAAGTGCTCTCAGGAGGCAGATGCAAAACAGCTGCACACCAGATATCCTGTAATGGTGATGTCTGACTGGCACGGAGTATACACAGATCAATCTTGGATATGCTCCCAAAAGACCACATAACACACTCCTAAAATCTCTGGCTTAAATATAGGATAAAAAATAGTGTGCTTAGAGAACAGAACTCGAATCAAACCTGAATTCCAAAGCATCTAAAATACTTTTTCTTCTCAAAATGCAGTGAGAATTACAGCAGGGGG
>WHYT01015792.1:253569-288450 GCA_009806455.1 Tetrax tetrax
TCCCCCCCGGCCCCCCACCGGGTGTTGGGGGGGGTGTGACTGGCGGCTGGCGCTCCCCTTCTCCGGGCAGGATGGTGGATCTGGACAGCGAGGTGCCGCCGCTCCCGCCGCGGTACCGGTTTCGGGACCTGCTGCTGGGGGACCAGGGCTGGCAGAGCGACGACAGGTGAGCGCGCGGCGGCAGCTCCGGGGCGGGGGCGGCGGAGGGGTCGGGAAACTTTCCCCGGAAAAGGGGTGCGAGGGGCTGCGGTGCCCCGCCCCGCAACCGGGGGCGAGTCCGGGGCTGGCGGCAGCGGGCGTCCCGCAGGCTCCGGGGTTCTGCCGCCCCTGCGGAGGGGCCGTGCCCGCTTCTTCCCTGCGGCTGCGGTAGGAGGAAGAGCGGGACCGGTACCGCACCGTCTCGGGATGATGAGGCGCACCGAGCGGAGACCCCAAACAACATCGGCTTTTTTTTTTTTTTTCTTCGCCGCGTGGCGTAAAGGCTGACGGCCGGAGTCACTGGATGTTTTTACTGCCCAATATGCGTGCTTCTTTACATGCCGTTTCTTTCCATGCTGGGTCCTAGGCTTGGATGTAACTACTATTAATGTATTCCTTTACGAAAGGACTGCCAGAATCTTTAATTACAAACAGCTAGAAAAAGGTATTTGTCTCAAGTCGAACAATGCCTTTAAAACGACAACCCCACACCCCTTATATTAAACAAACAAACAAAAAAAACCAAACCAGGAATGTGCGTTTAATTTCAAAATGCTAAATGGACAATATTCACGAATAGCACAGAGCATCAAGGCACGCTGTTTGACCATCCAGCCTGGTGTCAGCAGGTTGTGACACAATCCCATCTTGCAAAATTCTGTGTGAGATCCACTTCGTAGTAGCAATTTATCGTGGTCAAATGACAGAAAAGCAAAACTGTCTGGCGATATGTAACAGCATATTGGATCGATTTTAATTCAATAGATTTACGCTGTCAGAATGAGTCTTTAACTCAGCAGTCAGAAACTTTGATTTTAATGCTGCTTTACATTGTTTGGATTTTAGCTACTTTCCTAAAGAACAATAGGTTCTCATTGACTGGCAATCACAAGATCATGCAGATATGTAACTAATTATTACCTTTGTTTAGGAGAATGTGCTATACATTGAACCAATTAAACAAATTATGTTTGTTCAGACAGTTTTGAAATCATGAATAACATCTTAAGATAGTCACAAAAAATAAATGCCGTTGGTTGGAAATGACAGCATTGTAACTACATAATGGAGAGTTAAAAAGTATGTTTATCAAAGCATGGGTTTATCGTTTAAAAATATAATTGAACCATAAGTATATTCTGTACTCAACTTCTGTTGCAGTGTTCTTTGAGATTTTAGAAAATGTAGATCTTAGCATCTTAGGCCTACATTTTATTTTCTACTGGAATAGGAAAAAAAAAACCTGGAACCTTTCTTATTTTATCAACTTTGTTTCTTTAGCTAGGGTTTTGATGGCTGAAATAAAGAAAATATTCTCTAGACACCTTTTTAGACCACTCTGTGGCTTAACACTTTTGCCAGCTCTAGTGTAAATTTCTGTCAAGCACTTCCCTGACAGCAGCTGTTTGACTTGAACTTGGTAAAGTTACAGAAGCAGCACGATCTGGTTTCAAATAGGAAATAGTGTATAAGCAACTGCATAAACCATAGCATCTATGTAGCTGTAGAAATGTCTATTTCAAGTCTATGTGCACTTAACAAAATGAAAATAAATAATCCTTAAAAAATATTGATAGCAGAATTATAGCATAACAGTATTATAGACCACGATTATTGTTGGAAAATTACAGCAAAGGACCTAGAGGAAAATGAATAATTACTTTTATTTCTTTCATTAATATTCATACAAGCATTAAGAGGAAGATCTCTGGCACATCTGAAATACAAAATATGAACCCAGGACTGAAAATGGCTAGTGGAAATAGCCCTCCAGACCTTCAGGTGTTGTCCTGTGCTGGGGCTGGACACAGCTGCACCCTGTCAGGAAGGCTGTGCAGCTGTTTCCCCACAATGCAATCACGTCTGTGTTTCACATGGGGCTATGATAGATGCACTCTCTCCTCCAGCTCTTCAAGTTACTGTAGCAGTCTCTTTTGGTACTAGCTTTCCGTTAGCTGAACAAAGTCCATTCTTAAAAAATCTTGAGTATTGTGTTTTTTTTGGTCCACCTTACATTAGGGTCCTACCCACATTCTTGTTTTCCTGTACTGGAGGATATAACTTTTAATACTGAAATATTAATCCAATCTCATGTTGCTAGTATTTTGCTACTATCCATTATAGAAAAAGCATACTTGTTCTGCATAGAAATACTGTCAAATGGAGTATTTAGAATATTAGACATACTTTCAGGAAATACTAAATGAGCAAGACTGCAGATCTGTGGGACCCTGAGATCAATTACTTATTTGTTAGTAATTATTAGTACTACACAAGTATATTTAATTGCTTCCTTTTTTGTTTTTTCTTTGCACCCTTACACAAGTCGTTCAAGTTTGGTTTTGCTGAAGCACATCTTTTGTTTTCTATTCTAATTATTGTGCAGTATAGATATTACCAAAGGTGTTGCTTTTACCCCCCTTTCAGTTGAATGGACATTAACTAGGAATGGAATATCTGAACACTGAAATACAGCTTAAGTAGCCTCAGAGTATGGCTACACAATGGCAAGTGATCAGGATAGTTAATTTTAGGAGGTTATTTGCCCTTGGCAGAGATGCTAGAAATAATTCTCTGTATTATTTCCAGTTCACTGCAACTTCTTGCTTCCACTTGTTTTCAATTCCAGCAGTCTAATTTGTATCAAGGGTTTTCCACCTGTGTGGTCTGTGAATCTCAGGTCTGTTACCAGCTGAGCTCTTTGTCTTCTGTTTTAGTCTCATTCCCTTTTTGATCTTCCCAGTCTGTTCATCCTCAAGTTCTCTCTTTTCTCCTTCCATTCTGCCCTTTCTGGAAAGATGTTAACTTTTTACTGGCTGGGAGGCATGTGTTCCATCTCTGTGTTTCAGATGCTTGTTGATTCTGCAAAGTGGAGAGAAGATGGAATTATTCCTCTCCTCTGCCACAAACCACCCAGGACTCTGTCATCAAATCAGTTTTGATTGCACAGTTTGCCAGTAAGTCATATGGTAGTATTTAATAATAAATATGATTGAAATGATACAGACAGCTCCTCTTTTTCTGCTGAAGGATATATTTCTGACATAAGCATAGTACCCAATTTTGAAACATTACTAGTTATGTTTCTTTAGGAGGAGAATGTGATCAGCTACTTTTTTTAAATGATCCTGTTCATTTATAAAATGCACACATACTAAAATGTTTAGCTGAACATAATAGAACTCTGATTCGGGAATTTTATTCTTACCTGATTGGAGGCAGATTTCTAATCTTCATTTTTTTCTTGAGGACTTCTCCTGTGGTGGAGCTTCACTCAGGCTTCTTTTCTTTTTTTTTTAGTGTCAGATTTGTGGTCCATTTCTTACTTGCCAATACAGTGACAACCATCTCACTGCTTTCGCATTTTTCTCCCGGAAAAGTAATTCTACTTGCATAGCTTAGATTCCTAACCAACCTTGCAATTTCAGTAACAGATGGGTTTTGGGCTGTCATATTCCACAAACCACCAAATTGGATTGTATATTATTTTTCATAAAAGAAGCTGCTGTGTGTAGAAGAACATGGTGCATCTTTGGCAAATGCATTTGTTCAGTAAATAAACTATTTCAAATAATTTATTAGCATTCTTGAATTTGCTGTTTGAAAACTGTGGAGATAAAGCTTGATGCTTACAGTGCACACATTTTAGATGGAATAGGTAAATATTCATTTACTCAGAGAGATAACTCTTGAGTAAAAACTCACCTGTTTTCCTGTCACTATATAAAATATTTAAATATTACCTGGATCAATATGAAAAGCTTTCACAGGACAGCGTGTAAAAGATCAACCCAGTAGCTACAACACATGTATGCGTCAGGCCGGTGATTTCTATGGCAGGTAGGGTAGCACACCAGGTTTCTTCTGGGTGTGTAAATATCCCAGTTTCTGGGCTGAGGGTAAAGAGAAGACTGAGTCATTGACTTTTTCACTGATTTAGTAAATATGGCTAATATCTGTTTGTGAATCTCACAGTTTGTTTTGGTTATTGAAACCATCTGAAACTGAAATAAACTGCTTTGATTTGCTGAGTAATCAGAGATGTTTCTTGACCATGATAATACAATTTTGCTTTCAGTTTGGCTGCTGGAGAGAGCAGAAATAAAGGGGGAAACTCTGATTAACACAAGTTATTCACCTGTTAATTCAGTGAGGTTTTACTGAATAGCGACCATAACAGTAAATTATGTAATAAAACATTTTGTAAACCTACTGATCATCAAGCCTTAGTCTTACCAGCTGTGTTGAAGAGCAACACAAATAAAAGTAGAAAATATCCTACCTAGTGAAGATTTGACATGTTTAAAGTGGAGGGGAAAAAAGACAATATTTATTTTAGGTTCCCATGTGAGCTTTGGAAAAATAGATTGAAGAGGTTATTCTGAAAAAAATGTTTTCTTGTGTACATATGTAGTTACTACGGTACTTCAAAATAGCCAAACCACAGGATACTAGAGATATAAAGGAAGAATTCTAAGTTAAAAATCAAAAAGCATTTACATTCTGTTGATATCACTAAAGTCAGTCGTATAAATTCAGGGCTTGAGTATCTTGCAGAGTACAATTTTACTCACATTTCTTAAACCATTTATGTACAGATGTCTAGTCTGTTCTTTAGAAGCTTATAAAGATATAAAAGCTGCATTTGTTTTAGTAAATTCAAGCAAGGCAGGAATGTTTCCCACCAATGAAGCATCACCGCTTATAATAGTGAACTGTTTAAATTTTTGTTTGCATGGTTTGGTTATAGCCAGCTGGCCAAAACTGCCTTGAACGCTGCAGTGCCTGGAATAATCTGACAGTTTGAGTGTCCAAGGAAACACTGTGAGCAGACAAGTTGCAGGGAGTCACCCAGTTTGGGAAACTGATTGATACAATTTTCTCACACATATGTAGGCTAGTTTGTACCATTTAATGTCAGTGCCTGGGCAAGTTTAACTTACTTAAAGATGTACCCAGAGAGTGTAAAAGTCATTTTTGTTGTGAAGGTAACCTCTACATTTTAACATTACATGCTGCTTCTCCTATTTGTGCTGCTAGTTTTTCTCTTTCTGGTCTCTCATATTCCTGCACAGTCACACATTCAGATCACGCATATATGGCAGACTGTGTTGCAGAGAGATCCATTTGTAAAGCACAGACCTGCTTATGCTTGGTGTTTTCCTTCCTAAAATATGCAGTATAGCCCTTATACATAGGCAATAAGTGTGTTTTGTCCCAGAGTCCTTAAAAAAATGAAAAAAACAACCCTGCTGTTAAAGAACTTTGATTTATTTACTATAAATATCTATTTTATACTACAATTCCATTTTACTGCTTGTTGAAGTTTAGCGTTGTATACACAGCTAATATATTGTAGGGAGAAAAAAAAAAAAAAACTATTACTGTGCCACTTCAAAATTGCATACCACAAATGGAATGGAAAGAACAAAAAATTAACATAGAAACCCCCTCAAAGCATCAGATTTCATAACTTTTCTATATGCTGTTGCAATGAGCGTTTACAATTTCACAGCTATGGAACAAAAATTTACATTTTCCAATTCTGTAATTTTTTTCTTTTCTGTATATGTGTATACACATAACTGATATTGGAACATACCAGTTCCAATGTCAATATACACACTTTACCTGGGACTGGAAATACATTGCAAATCCTGCTACCGTATTGCGATGAAACTTTGAGTCATTTTGCTATAGTGTATACTTTCATGATGAAACTATAGAGCTAAATTTTACCTTTGTGCAAGAACTGTTCTTACATTGGATACTTAAAGGATTAATTTTAAATCAGCTTTCCCTTTTGATGTGCTTACTGCATAAATGAACATTACCACCTATCTGGAAAGGAAACAGGTTCAGATAATACAGAACGCCTCCACACATCACTTGGACAATTGTATCCTGCTGGCTGTCATGTTGACTGGTGACTTTCAAGGAAGAACTCCCTACTGTAAATCTCAGAATGCACTTTTAACAGTCATTTGTCACCGTGTGAATTGCCCTCCCTTTACCTTTCCTTTCGAAAATCACCTGAGATTGTTATACCAAAAGGGGATAAAAAGCCCACACGTTTCTGAACCAAGTGACTTAAAATAGCTGAGTCTAGATTCAACTTGGACAAAAATTCTATTATAATATCCTCAAAAAAAAATTTATTATGGTTTCTTCAAAATAATTCTCCTCTTTCCTTCAAGAAATGTGTAGTCAATGTGGCCTCCTCATTTTAGGAAACATGTTAACTTTTATTACAGAACCACAGATCATGTAGTTCCAGCCTCCCTGCCCTGGGCAGGGCCACCTTCCACTAGATCAGGGTGCTCAGAGTCCCGTACAACCTGGCCTTCACTGTTTCCAAGGATGGGGCATCCACAGCTGCTCTGGGCAACCTGTGCCAGTGCCTCACCACCCTCTTCCTTGTATCTAATCTAAATCTACTCTCTTTCAGTTTAAAGCCATTACCACTTGTCCTATCACTACCCGCCCTTGTCAGAACTCCCTCTCCAGCTTTCCTCTAGGCCCCCTTTAGGTACCAGAAGGCTGCTATAAGGTGTTCCCAGAGTCTTCTCTTCTCCAGGCTGAACAGCCCCAAGTCTCTCAGCCTGTCCTCATAGAAGAGGTGCTCTAACCCTCTGATAATCTTTATGGCCTCCTCTGGACCCTCTTCAACAGGTCCATGTCCTTCTTACTTTGGGGGCTTCAGAGCTGGACACAGTACTCCAGGTGGGGTCTCACGAGAATGGAGTAGAGGGGCAGAATCCCCTCCCTTCACCTGCTGGCCACTCTCCCCTTGATGCAGCCCAGGATGTGGTTGGCCTTCTGGGCTGCAGGTGCACATTGCCAGCTCATGGTGAGCTTCTCATCCACCGACACCCCCAAGTCCTTCTCCTCAGGGCTGCTCTCAATCCATTCTCTGCCCAGCCTGTATTTGTACCTGGCATTGCCCCAACCCCATGCAGGACCTTGCACTTGGCCTTGTTGAAGTTTATGGGGTTCACGTAGGCCCACCTCTCCAGCCTGCCCAGGTCCCTCTGGATGGCACCCCTTCCCTGCAGCGTGTTGACTGCACCACACAGCTTGGTGTCATTGGCAAGCTTGCTGAAGGTGCACTCTATCTCACTGTTCATGCTGCCAACAAAATGTTAAACAGTGCTGGTCCCAATACTGACTCTTGAGGAACACTACTCCTCACTGGTCCCCACTTGGACATCGAGCCGTTAACTGCAACCCTTGGAGTGTGACCATCCAGCCAATTCCTTATCCACCTAGTGGTCCGTCTGTCAAATCCATGTCTCTCCAGTTTAGAGACAAGGATGTTGTGTGGGACAGTGTCTGGTGCTTTACACAAGAACAGGTAGATGAAGTCAGTTGCTCTTCCCTTTTCCACCAGTGCTGTAACCCTGTCATAGAAGGCCACCAGATTTGTCAGGCACAAATTGCCCTTAGTGAAGCCATGTTGGTGTCACCAATCACCTCCTTATTTTCCGTGTGCCTTAGCATAGTTGCCAGGAGAATCTGCTCCATGATCTTGCTATGCACAGAAGTGAGACTGACTGGCCTGCAGTTCCACGGGTCTTCCTTGTTCCCCGTTTTAAAAATGGAGGTCTTTTCCCTCTTTTCCAGTCAGTGGGAACTTCACTGGAGCACCATGACTTGTCAAATATGATGGACAGTGGCTTAGCAACTTCATCCGCCAGTTCACTCAGGACACATGGGTGCATCTCATCAGGTCCCATGGATTTGCACACCTTCAGGTTCCTTAGATGGTCTCAAACCTGACATGCGTGGGTGGTTCTGCATTCTCCTAGTCCCTGCCTTTGCCATGTGTGACTTGGCCGGCGTGGCTAGAGCATTTCCCAGCGCAGAATAATGCAAAAAGGTAATTCTTTTTTTATGAGTTCCTCTGTTTAACATAAGCAACAAAATAAAAGGACTTAAGCAAATATAATCAAATTTATCTTGATTTGTCCTTATAAGTAATTTTTCAAAATAATTTTAAAGTCATTTAGAAGCCTAAATTCTATTTTAAAAGTTTGATTTTGATTGAAACTGCTCAAGATCTTAACAGTCTAATTCACTAAGGGAGCAAGTGTTTTCATATCTGCAGAGAGACTCTGCTTAGTAGTGGTTGGAAAGTTTGAGTTGCCCTAAACCTCAAGCCCTTTCTCACTGTATAAAACCACCTAAATTTAAAAAGCATTGAAGAAAAATACTAATATTTGTAAAACTACTGCATCACCCACACCAAGAGGTTCATGTTTACATTTTTGTGGCAAGTTTAGGAGTACAGTCCCTCATAAGTAAACAGTTAATGTATTTCTGTACCCACCTTCCTTCTAAATTTATTTTAGGATTGAGTCCCTGTTATAGATAAAAGAGGGAATCGGTTTACTTGTGTGGAAGGAATAGGAAGTAATGCATTGTAGAAGGCAGTTCTGTCAGCCTCATTTCTGTTGTAGCATCATTCTTGCAACAACAATGGAAGCAAAAATGCATTGTTTCCATATTCCACTTAAACTAGCACACACTGGAATTGGAGAAAGGATATGAAAAAAGAAGAGGAACACTTCAGTGCTGCTGTAACTCTATCTGTCTGAGGAAGATGGTGGTAGTATGCCCCAGCAAAAGTTTTCCAGTGCAGAAGAGATTCAAGTGTCTCAGCTTAAAAAACTCCCACAGATCAAGTAGTCTTCCTCCTCTGGGACAGCATGATGCACAGTTAGTGAACGTGCTTGGTACTTCAATCATTGCTTAATTATACACTTACTACTCTAAAATTCTTATTTTTCCATCTAGAACTTGATACTTGCTACTTTGCATCTGGCAGGCACTATAATATTCCATGGGGAACTGAATCAGTTCTTTCCCAAATGGTTTCTCTCTTAATTTTATGATTATTACTCTATCACAGCCAATAATTACGATTATTTATTTTATAACAGTAAACTTTCTTGCTGCACCATGGATTACTCTCAGAATAAGTCTTCTATAACAAATGGTAACATTCATTCATACTGTCTCCCTTTCATCCTGTTACAAAGGAGTAGATCACTGGGGGCAACAGAAATGTCTGAAGCTTCAAATTACTTTTATTGTAAAATAAAACTGCCAACCATTTCAGCAGTACACATTCAGCTTCTAGACTTCACTATTAAAGGTGATCTTTTGCACTGAATTCTGGTAAGGACAGTATGCCCAAGTACTTGCACTAATCCACCAAATGCTTTAAAAGTGGATTCTTCATATTTTTTTTCAAGTAAATGAGCAAGTTAAGTCCTTTCCAGAGGCCTGCACACCACGGTCCCATAATCTCTGTGTCATTGGAGAGAACGCCATTCAAAAACTGTAAGTGTTCTTCAGCACAGAAGATTTGGTACAGAATGCCTTAAAACAGCTGTTAAAGATTTCAGCCTCCCCCGTGCAATCATCTGCTAATTATGTTAGCCGTCAACTTCCTGGTGGGAAGTAGCAGTAAAACAGAAACAGTCATTAAGAGACAAAAAACAGTGTTTATACTCACAGATAAAACCAGTTATATTATTATTTACTCAGAAGTATCTCTTGAGGGACGAATCCTGCCTCTGCACACAGAGATAGCTGCTAGGAAGTGCTGTAATTTTGTGGTGGAAAGCAGGTTGCTCAGTCTCACATCACTGTGCTTGACTTGCCCAGTATCAAGCTATGGTAGATGGGGAAGGAAGCCATTAGGTTAAGATCAGTGCAAGTGACTTAGTAAAAAGAAGAAAACTTTGCCTACCTATCTGCCTGGGTGTTAAAAGTCT
Organism: Tetrax tetrax; assembly: GCA_009806455.1. NCBI lineage: Eukaryota > Metazoa > Chordata > Aves > Otidiformes > Otididae > Tetrax > Tetrax tetrax. Next base: position 263,550 of record WHYT01015792.1, read on the forward strand.
CCCCCAAAGCTTTAGCCATTAAAAAGTGCCTATCTAACAGCTAGCACAAGGACCATATGCCTGGCAGGGGCAATGACAAGATTTGAGCAGCAGTCCTCACTACGGATTAGCTCTGCCAGGAAAGTCCTGCCCTGCCTCCTAGATTCGGTACCCTGAGGCAAACCACTTTGGCTTTTTGCAAAGAAAAGCGTTTGCCTTTTAGCTTTTTATGGTGTTAAAGTTAATAGCATTTACTATACTTCAAGTGGCTTTAAGGTAACAGAGCTCCATCAAAGTATAGTGATTGTTAAAATATTTAATAAGGAGTAAACATTATAAAATAGCCTCACTCTTTCCTTGTTCTAAACAGCCTAAAATGTTCTAGATGTTTAATGTTTTTCTCACTTTGTTTTGTCTTCCCCTTGTGACTAGAGAAAACTGCAGCACAGATAAAAGCAGTGTTACCAAACCAAATCCGAAACAAATACAGATGGGAAAAACAACAAGCTGAGTTGCAAATGGAAAACTGTGGTTATATTTGTTCCTTATGTGACAGCACCTGCTAATGCACAGCATTCTCTGACTCTGGAAGGGGATTTAGTTTCCCGTCTTCACACCAAATTCAAAAGAAGCTAAGGACACTGGTCAGTTATTACTATTGCCCTGTAATTCTCACCATCAGGCACAGGCAGCTATCACAGGGATGGTCTAACGGCTAAGCTCTATATTTAGCTGAATGTATCCTTCTGAAAAGTCAGCAAGCTATGTTTTCACTGTGTACAACAATCTAGTATTTGATCAGTTGTTCAAAGGGGTTTAATCAGTTAAACAAATACCTTTTTAAAAAGCATTTTTCTGGATATTGCCCATTTTTTTTAATTACTGTTTTGTTCTCTCAGTAGTCATTTAAAAAAAAATAGTTTTTCCACAAAGAGTGGAAAAAATATTCCATAAGGCACAGATGTTGATTAGTCAAGCAGGTTTTATAAAGACTATCAAAATCTAAGTAGATTTTTTTCACCCACCTGGGAGCATCATAAAAGTTAAACTTATCTCACAAGAGTAGTTCCAGATATCATGTATCCCATTGACACCGAGGAATTAATTTACAAACTGTATTCAAACAGTGACCCAACAATCATTTATTTTTGTATTGAGACTGACCACACATTGCATGAAAATGACAATTTAACTAAAATGATACAAACAACATTCAAAATGCACTGAATTAATTTTAAAGGCTTGATTAGTTTTTGCTTTCCATTTTTCCTCTTATTTGGCAGTTCACAGATCACAGTCTGAGTCCAGGAAAAAACAACAAAGTAAGTTAAGTTTCTGCTGACGTTATGAATTAATTTAATACAATTAATTGGCTGTTACTGTTTGTGAAAACTCCAGTGATGTTATTTTTATGTCTCTGTGACTAGCTTAACTGGTCATTCAGAACGTTGAGATTTTAGTGTATGTTGGCAGTATTGCATGTGGTAGGAAGAACAAGGCTGGCTACTAGAAATGTTTCAGCGTATAGAGGAAATGTCTCTGAGCGTGTAGGAGAGAGGGGACTTTGGTGAGCCTCTGCTATGCAGTCTTCTGACATACACCATGGGCTAGTCTGAGACTGTTATGGAAGACCTCAGGTTTGCTCTTTATTTCAGAAAAAAATGAGCTATTAGAAGATCACCATTATCAAAATGATGAGGTGAATGTCTTCTTCTGAGGCAGAGAGAACTGGGGATGTAGAGTTGTCTAGCAACCTGTTGCTACCGGACTTCAGGCTAAGGTGAACTAAGCATTTAGAAATTCCTTTCTTTTCTAAGATGACAGTGCCACTTTACAGTGATATAAATGGTCATATAGAGAAAAGGAAGAACTGGACCTACTACTATGGCTTTTTATATCATCCTAGACATTTGATGATTGATTATCAGACCTCCTGATATCAATACAGCCAATCCATTCCTATTAATAAACACAGATCTCTTCACTGTATCCACATATCCTACATAAGCCTGGTCAGCATTAAGTTCTGTATAAGCCTTCAAAACAAGATGACAGAACAATACCAGTACAGTTAGCTAAAGAGATCTTAAATAATTTGACTCTCACCAAAGCCAGCAAACTGAAATTTCTGCATTCATGTGGAAAGTTTATATTGAACAGGCCAATTTTCTGAAGGCATCTGCTAAATGATTTTCTAAACACACACAAGGCACATTATGAAAGTCTGAAGTTATTATTTTGAAAAATTAAATACTAGGCATACTATTCTACCAGCCATACTACTGATTAACAGCATTTTACTTCACAGAGTACTGAGATGTTAAGTGCTATTTAACATTAATAAAGATGACAGAATTAAACTAAAATACTGTGAAAATGGATATTTTAAATTTTTCCTAATCTAATGAAAAGACAATTAAAACCATGCCTTATGATTAATCAGGAAGTGTAATAGCTCGCTCTGAGTAAGGAGACTGAGATTTATATGAAGTCTGTAATTATATGTACTGTGTTAGCTGTGGAGAGAACAGTATCAGACAGGTGACATTTTAGAGATAATGATGACTTAAAATACTTGTTCTATTATGTGTTCAAAGTTCTTGAATCATTACCACTACTTAACGAGACAGTACCAATTTGTATTAAAGTTTTGTAAATTTTTAATATGTTAAACAATAATCATATACTATGGTGGTACTGTGCGGCAAACTGCAAGGCAGAAAGCAATTCCACACCACTGTTAGGTATGTTACAGTGTATATATGTATTTACAGTACATATATACAGTATATATTACAGCGTATAGATATGTTAAGCTGCAAGTATTACTTCAGAAATCCTATGTATTTTATCCTCCACTTGGATGACAACTTTGTAGCCCAAGCATCTTTAAATACTAGAGGATGAAGATAGGTACGTATCTATGCACAATTCTTTTGGGAAGCATCACCAGCAGGAGATGTCATCAGCAGCCTTCTGTTGATTTGGTAGAGTAAATGGAGTGTCTGACAACTTTTCCTCTGTGCGAAATGTCAGGCAAGATACCTACCATCAGTACTGGGCTTTTGTTTAATGCCCTTTTCTGAGTCTTTGCTGAATACTCCACCTCTTTGTATTTTTCTGTTAAATGGTTGCCTTGTCCTATGTGTAACTGTTAAACACGTGACCATGGGAGACAAAGAGTGTACAGCTCCCATCATTTCAGGGAAATTGTGATAATCTTATTCAGCTTTTCAGAGCTGTTGGCATTCTAATGGCAGCTTTTGGGGGATTGTATAGGTATTTCCAGGTTGCCAGCCTGGACTGTTTGAATATGTAACTTTAAAAAACAAAACAAAACAAAAAAAGAACAACAACAAAAAACCAAAGACCAAACCAAAACCAAAAGACATTCCTTTTTGTAAAGTTTCCCTGGTCCTGAGCATGTGTAAAAAGAATATGCAGTACCACTTTCAGTTTTTATGCCCCCCCACCCCCTTTTTAACTTTTTAACACTTCGGCTATATATGGAATCTCAGATAAGTTATTTCTAGGCTTGTTAAAGTATCTGTGGGATGTTCCTGACAAATTTAATTTTACTTTTTGCTATTTTTTTCCTTTCAGATCAGGCACGGTTCCTATAATTTCTTACCCTGTAATAAATAAATATTGCTGATCTAAGTAAAGCTGTAGACAAGTGGGGAATTGAGCAGAGTACAGAAAAAATGAATGAAACATTTAATCTAACTTTGTTGCTTTGGATGTCATGTTCTTGCATCCTATCTAATTTAATATTACTTCTACCTGTAGAAGGAAGAACGTAGCTTACAAAAGAAATAAATATTTGCACCAAAAAAATTTAGTTTAAATGGTCTGATGTACACACTTTTGGAATACAATCCAAAATATAATGGTATAATATTTGTAGTTACTAAAAATTCCAAAAATAGTACATCTAGTATCATTACCTTTAAGAGTACTATTATTAACTACTGATATTTCTCCTTTGGGAATATTGCTGGCTATGACTAGAGTCAAAAAAGAGCTATAAAAACTAGACTTCATTATGTATTGTTGTGGGTTTTTTTTTCCTCATAAATAGAGTTCATATGAAGGTGAGGAGCGATCAGAATTAGCTAGAAATTTTTTTTTTTAAGATGAAAAATACTATGCGCATTTACAACTCAACTTGGTCAATAAATTTCCATAATGACTTTCAGTAACTCTGAAGAGGTTATTTTAATCCTTCCCACAAAAAAACCCAACCAACCAAACAAACAAAAAACAAACTGAAGAAAGGCTAAATTGTCATACTGAATAGTGGTTTAATGTGAATTAGCATAAAGCTTGATTTTAATTGAAGTCTAATATTGTCAAAGCTGGAAAATCTCTTGCAAGTACTTTTCTTATTCTCTGATTAAGTAAAAATTCACACTCCAAGTAGTATAAATTTTTACTTTAGTTCATAGGACAAAAAAGAGATTTCAGCATTTATTCCCTATTGCAAAACCTAATGTAGATAACCTATAAAGACACTGTTCCTTACAAATTATGTATAAATGGAAAACCTCTCAAACACCAACTGTATTCCTTATTTGCCATTCTCCCCTCTTCTCATAATCACTTCTTATAATATATAGTTGAGACTATATATTGTGGAAGCAAAACACCAACATTTTATCCATCAGATTGCTATGCTGCCTTAAGTGGATTTGTACAAATTCTGATCTGTGCAGCAAGATTGTTGAATAGAAAGTATACCAGGCAATACAGCATCAAGCTTTACCCACTTTACCCATTGCACCTTGACCCAATGTAACTTATTAAGGCACCAGATATAACTGCACAGATTTCTGAATATATGGAAAACTCAAAGCTAGCTTCAGTTCTCCTTATCACTAGAATAAATATAGGCATAATAGGTAAAAATGAAACACAACTCATCTTAAGAAATTTCCTGTGAATTCATATGCTGATTTTTTCACTATCAAATGTGCAGTAATAGTTTAGTATTCTATTTTAAGCCTCTTTGATAAATGACAGGTATGTGGATATTTGCACCCCCTACAAAGTTGGGATGTATGTACAATTAATAGTTACTGGCCCTGTTCTGTGCTGTTCTATATTGAGGTTCATGGAGCATTATGCCAGTGAACCCCTCTCTTTTACATTACATAATATATATATGAAATGGCGCTGCTATCAATGCATACTGTTAGGTCCTAAATAGAATATTTCAGAGGACATCTTAGTGACCAGTGTTTGACAATCTAAAAATATTCTAGAAGATTGAGAAGTTCACAAATAAGTCATGTGTATCTGCCAAAATATTGAAAATAATGTGTTGTTGTTATTCCTTACTTTAAGAATGGAGATGCTTTGCACACTTTTGAAAATATAACTGCTCTACAAGTCCAATGCTAAACAATAAGCAGATATGAAAATAATAACTGAATATTGTAGCACCTAGTTTTCTTGTAAACCTTGTTACCGAGTCCCATTTCAAGCACAGGATCTTGTCCCTGTCTAAGAGAATGTAAACTGGCTAATATGGAGTATCAGGAGTCCATGAAATTTAGTTCTATTATGAAGCAAAGCATGTCCAGCATTTCTTTTAATTTCGTTTATTTTAATCTGGAAGGTACCCTAGGCTGAAGATTACAGTATCAAATAATGAACTGAAACTTTGAACAGTTTCTTTTGTGTGTAAAGCTTTATATCAGAACGCAAATATCTGGCATTAGAAATGAGCTAGCATTTAAAATAGCTGGCAGTTAGGTAGCTAAGAGGAAGTTTTGCTTTCATTAACATTATAAAGAAAGCTCTTGTAAATGACTATATAGCTCTCTAACCATATATAGAAGATCTAAATCTTACTCTGAAGTCTGACTGAGATTTTGGTAAGATGTTACACAGATAAGCATAAACAAATAAAATCACAGGGTCAAGTTGATATTCAGAATAAAAAAAAAAATAGTCATATGAGTTTAAAGTTAATTCAGTAAATTCAGTTAAAGTTTGGTGATTTTCAAAGGCATCAAAGAGAAAATCCAGAATGATATAGAAAATTTCATATTGGTATTTGATCATCTCACCCAGAATATGGTAGCATAAGCCGCAATGGTGGTTGAATGCTACAATACTGACCTAAACAGACTCCATAAATGGAGTAGAAACACTATTTAACACTATACTTGAATATATCTAAGATACGCTTCTCAATTTCTAGTGGAGAAATAGTTCAATATAGTCAACTGGAATAAAGTTATTCTGTTGATAAATTATACTAATCTTCTTTTCAACAGTGCAGAACCACAAAAAAAAAAAAAAAAAATCCTGAGAAAAAGAAAACCAAAAACTCTAGGTAGACCAATTTATTTAATCTTTGAATCTAGACTGAATTCAGGCTACAGCTTTCTCAACAAATTTCCCCAAACCAGTCATTATTTCATGGCTTCATTAGTGATAAGAACTTGGACCATTATTTTGAAGACAAGACACTTTACTCTTGGTCATTTTAACTTGAGACTGTTTCCTTTCACAACGCTTGGCGGTATGAAAGCATGATTTTATAACTTTTATCTATTTGTAGTTTTTGTGGTAACATTTTAGAGTTTGAGAGTAGACCGCTGAAATAAGCAAGTGACCGCACAAAATACAGGAGGTCTGGCTACAGAAGAGATTTGAATCAGGACCTCAAAGACATGCAATAGAAGGCAATGTTTTCTCTTACCTGTCTGCCATTAGATGGGTAGATTAGACGATAGCATGTTTAAAACATAGGAAGCAAAATAACTGTAGTCTTTCTGCTCTTCCTGTGCAGGTGGTAGACCACAAGTCCTAAGCTTACAGTTTTCTTTCAGGTAATTTCTTGGAACTGTAACAATGCATTTCAGACCTTTCAGTTCAGTCATAGAGGTACCAGAAGTGGAAGATGGATACAGGCAGTTTGTCTGAGCTATAAGGAAAGATAAAGAAAAAAGGCAAAATACAGGCCTCGTAACTCTGGTTTTCTGAGTCAGACAAGCTTGGAAACTGTTCATATTTCTTTTCCCTTTACTTATTAAAAAATAAAAATAAAAAAATATATATATAGATCCTCCATTTTCATTACCAAAAAATCCTAGAAAGAGTGAATGCAGTAGAATATTTGAAAACCTGAGACTGAAAAGTTACCAAAACAGACTAACTTCCTTGTAATAAAGGGAAGAAGATTGAAAAGTGAGCCCGAATCAAAGTTGTTAATCTCCTCTTGCCTTATCAGATATGAAGATGGAATCTTAGCCCATATTGAGATAAACAGCGAAAATCTCATTTAATGGTGCAGGATAACTGAGTATTTACATTTTAATTCCCATTCATACCCTTCTTCATAATTATTATGCTAAGACCACTTTTTTTTTTTTTTAAACGCAAAATTCTTGATCTTCTTTTATATATTTAGTCATAAATTCTTAATAGTAAAAGCTGATATTTTCTGTGTGTTCTGGTTGTCTCAGTACCTAGCAAAGCAGCGTCCTGTGTACTGTAAGTCTTAATCTGTGGTAAAAAAAAAAAAAAAAAAGGAAAGAAAAAAATAGATAATACGCCCGTCTAGAAATATTTACAGAATCAGGGTCTTAAGAAAACTTTATTCAGATGAGCTGAACAACTTAGGTTTTAGCCTGTGTGGTTTTTTTTTTAACTGAAGTATTTATTTGGTGATCTATTAATTGCTTTTACCTCCACTTATCAGCAAAGTACTTTGCTTGCCTTAGTACTGATATATAAATATAACTCATAAAGCAGACATGAGTATGTTTATATTATCACTTGCATGACAACTGTGTATAATTTTACCAAAGCAATACAGACAGCAGAAAAATAAGAAGTAATCATTAGCAATTTTATTCTTCAGCCACATTATCTGAATACCTAATGTGTGTGCCTAGGACTATGCAGTGTTCTGACAGCCTATTCCAACCGTTTTCCTCCCCTTTGCCAAAGTAGCTTATTCTATACCTGGAGTGTATGACTGTCCTGTTTGACCACAAAGCATTTTTATCTCCTCTCTGACCAGATGTACAAAAGTCAGAGTCTGGTTAACAAATGCTGAAGAACACATTTTTACCTTAGTGATCAATATATTCACACCACAGGAAGAGAGTTGACGTATATGGATTTCTTCTTTCTTTGTGTTGCAGCTGAATATATGAATACAGGTTGCAAAACGTCTGTTCACTGCTGTTGGTCATTTTACTGTTCTTATTGTCTGAGTTCAAGGCAAATAAAGATTGATTTTGTCTTGCTTAGTCTGCTTCTGCTTTATAGGTGCAACCAGCCTCTGCTTTGCTACGTCTATAAGAAGTTATCTATTCTATCTAAAGGAATACTGTATGTTCCTTTATGAAACAGGATTTTGTACTATTTTATTTTTCAAGTTAAGTTACTATCCTATTCAGTAGGTTCTTTTCCTCTTTGACTTTCAAGCTAATTTATTATATTAAAAATGTTTTAAAAATTGTATGTTCCTGTAGCCATACTAGCATTTTTACCGTACCTTGTTTCCAAAAGCAATTATCTTGTGTGAGGATAGGCACTCACTTTGTGTTATATCAACCCTGTTTATTTACTTTTTGAGTTGTTTACTTCTTTTCCTTATTGTAAGCATTTGATTTTTTTACCTTCGGTATCAATCTCCAGAGAACTCTTTCAAACACCTTATAAAAATTTAAGTACATGATGTTCACTTCAGACTTCCCCCTTATCTATCTCTTCCAATTATCTCTTAATGGAGCAGAGTGCTACAGCTCATACTCTATTTATATCTATCTTTTTCTTCATTCTTAGTTTGTTCTCAGGCTAAATCCAACTCTTAGGTCTTGGCATAGGCGCCATTTATACTTTTTCATCTCTTGTTGACATTTTAATCAGTACTTATATCTTCATCATTCTTAAAGTAATTTATAAGAATATTTTTGTTTGTCTTTTGCCATGATTTTATTTAGCTGCTATTTTTGTGTCTTTACTCTTATCTCTAATACCATGGTTACAAAATATGTGAATTCAGTGTCTGGCATTGTAGCCTAGTCTCTGTGCCTGGAAACTCCTCTAAAATTTGAGCAATGTTAGGAGTATGACAACCCAAATATATAAAACTAATCAAAATTACAATATTCATTGAATAACATTAACCATACATTGAGTCTACTCTACCCATGCACGTTGCTCACATCCAGTTAGGAATTGTGTGGATGTACTTGTAGCTCCACAAAAATGGAAATCACTCCACACTGAGCATTATCTCCTGTCTGTTTAAAATACTAAGGTGCTTTCCAATCTAAGTGGCTATGGAATTGGATCCTTGAGACTCTTAAAACTTTTTAAGACAAAGCATTCCTAGGAGTTCATAAAGAGAACTTGCCGGAAGTAGATGGAGCACAGGGCTAGGATGTATAGATCAAATATGAATCAAGCAATGAAGAATTCAGGGTACTGAACTACCCCTAATCCTGAAGACATACAAAAAACTGATACTTAAGAGGCACTTTCAGAGAGAACGTTTGAATGCAGCAAGCATGAAAATGGAAAAATGAATGGAGGAAAAATAGGCAAGGTTACAGCAGTAAATGGAACACAGCCGCCTTCTAGACAGAGCAGTGTTTGATAACCTTCACTGTTCCATCAGCCTGAGCCCAGGAACTTTGTATAAAGTAGCCACTGCCCACATTACAATCGTGGGCAGCTGCTTTTATTTGCCACATGGCATACTGCTTTGTGAGGCTTTGCTGCCGCTTCCCCCAGCCTTGAATGCTTAAGTTTCATTGTGCTAGCTTCTGTCTATGCCTCCTTTGTAACAATTACTTCTCAGGTTTTTCTGGGGCTTTTTTTTTTGTGTGTGTGTGTTTTTTTACTGGAGAAATAATCAGTTATATTATTTGGCCTTCATGGACTACTACTGCAATAGTGATTTGGACTGTCAGACTTATTTAAACTCTATTGTACTATATGGCACCTGTCATATAAAGGCTTCAGATAATTTCTCTGAACATATGATATCTTAACTTGCCAGTTCTACCCAGATATTTACATTTACATTGCTAGGTAGATGTGTGCATGGATCCAACTCAGCCAGCCTTCTTTGTGCTGTATAAACTGCTGTGAGTGAGTCTGCTCCACAGGGACCTGGAGACTAGCTTTGGTACTCACTCCACGCTCATCATATCCATCTCTGAAGGGGATTAGGAGGTGGCAAAGCAAACTGTGGTGACAGCTGGAGAGACAAGAGAAAGTTATGAGGATTAGGGAGGGAAGGAAAGGAGTAAGTGGCAAGAGTGGTAACAGAAAGTGACATCGAGCACTTTTGTTCCTTCACATCTCCCGAGCTGAAGAAACATTCTACGGTTTTGCTGAAGGAAACAAGGAAGAGGTCAAGTAATCAAGGAATCAAAGATGTATGTATCACAGGTTATAGAGATGCACATACAGACTACAGGTGATCTCCTGTAAAATTAGCAACACCTTTTTTTTTCTGGTGAAGGAAAGGTCTAAATATTTGAAAGTTATAGTGTCTTAAGAATTTCGCTGCTTACTTTCCCTTGACGTGGCAGTAAAGTCCACTAATTTCTGAAAATACAGTTCATACCTGGAATGCCATTGCATCATAGACACATGTGAATTGTAGACTGAGTGTCAAACCTTCATTGACTGGAGATGAATTTTGCCTGCAAGGTTTTTTTCTATAGCAGGCAGAATATTTTTTGAGGGAATCGTGGGATTTGGGTTCCGAGGTATCATGTTAGTATCACATCACAGGAAATACAGAAGGCATTTCACTGGCTTCATTTTGAAGCTGGATTTTTAGATCCAGCAACTGCAATATGTTCAGAAGTTATTTTCTGAAGATTAATAGTTATGTACACTTCAGGTTTAAAATTGCTTTAGAGAAATATGCTAAATCTCAGGCTTCCTTTCTCCTCCAAATACCCATAGTACGGACATTTTGTTTGTCTTGAAGGAAGCAGCTTTAGGAGACAGAAAAAGGAAAAAGAAAAACAAAAAGACAAACAGGTCAGTCTGAATGGGGTCAGAAAATTCAGATTGCTTAGAGATATCTCTTTGGTGGCCAATTATTTAAAAAAAAAAAAAAAAAAGCAGGATCTTAAGTGTAAAATGTACTAATTTTTGGTTTAACAGTTGGGAAGAAACTCTTCCATGTTTGAAGGAAAAATACAATATTTTCTGAAACTGCAGGCTATTCCAATTCACCTGATGCTTCTTATAAAACTTTCCTTAGTATTTTCAGCAAAGATGGCCTTATCTTTGCCGTTTTTACTGGTGCACTCTGTGGAAAGCTGTTAAACAACTAAGAATCATATTATCATCCCTATACAGTTATTCAGAAAGCAATCATGACAACTAAGTTAGGAGAGAAATACCAGAAGAATACCGCTACCAAAAAAGAGGACACAGAATACAGATGACATCGCAGCAGGTCAGTGCGATACAAAAGACAGCATAATGTCTTACACAGTAACTATAGTTGTACAGGAAATAAATTCAAGGCTACAGAGACTTAGGAAATTTTAGACATTCTGTTTTAATTGGGTCAGAAAACCCAAGCAATACCAAAATTCAAACAAAACCAAAACTATTCTTCGGGTTGATGAATGCATTTTCCTTGGAAAAAAATCAATAGATTTTCTACTTAAAGAAGAATAAAGGAAACATAAAGCATAATTACCTTCTTGAACAGAACAATTTTCAAAGAAAATAGGAACTTATGATTTTGACATGATATGTTGACATTTCTATCTTAGAACATTCAATTTCTGAAACTTCTCTCCTTATGAAATGTTAATCAGTGAGTAAGACTCCATACACACATGTGTATTCATCAGTTTACACTGAAAGCTGTAGTTTTAAGACAATTTTTTTATAAGCTTCTACTTTTTTTGCATAGGTGCAGCTACTACTTCCCTAGAATTTACTATGTCTTTTGTAAAAATGTAGGCTAACAAGCTGGATCCCAAAATTTAATTGTAAAAAAAAACAAAAAACAAACAAACCAAACCCTTCAAAATGTATCTTTCTGACTTAATATAATTATGCTGTACATTTTTCCAGGAAACACTGAATGAATCAATTATAGCTGAAGACTACCAAGTGTAACTAGCATAATACAGTAAAAAAATAAAAAACAAAAGCAGAAAAGCCAAACAGAAGTAACAGTAAAGCAAGACAGTAACAATAAAAAGCTATGGACTTATATTAGAGAAGAATCAACATATATGCTCTTCTGAATCTCCCACTGACCTGCCAGTTGTGTGTAAAATATGTTGTATAACTGAAATAGCAAGAAAATGGCTTTCCTTTGGGGTGAAAAGTAGTGATTAAATACTTAAGGCAATAGGGAAATATCTAGTTTGAATAATTTTAGTATTGAATTATTTTACTCAACTGTAAGTTAATTGAATTTTTCCATTGATCTAAGTAAGCATCGGATCAGACCTACTAGGAAGCTGCGTCTGTGTTTCAGGTAACATATTAATAAGTCATATTTAAAATTATATTTTATACTTGGTCATGTGATACTTAAAAAGTGACAGATTGGGATTCACCCACAAATTTTTTTTTTGTTCCTTTTTTTTATTTTTTTTTTTCCATCCATCTGCTCTTTTTTTTTTTTTTTTTCTTCTCCCTTCTGCTGCATTTTCTGAAAACCAAGTCTTAATTTCTTATTTTTTTTTTTTTTAAGTAAAAGAAAACAGAGATAAGTGATCTAATCTGTGAGGATACCATGTATGAGCAGCTTTTGGCTTCATTCTAGTCATTGTTTTTTAAAAGATACATTTCATTCTTGAAAAATAAGAAAAAAGAGAAAGGCAACTTACAGAAGAGCAGTAACAGAATAGTCAGAAACACTTGTCTTATAAATGAGAAGTAGAGTTTAAATGAAGAGTGATTTGGATTTCTCTGGTAATCAGAGGCTAAGCGGAGTCACTTGCAAGGGACCAAATTTAGGAGAAGGGTTTGCTCAGAGTTTCCTTAAAAGTCAATACACATTGGGCTCATCCTTTTTCTTGTTCAACATGAAACCTATGCACAGGTAGTATTTTTTGCTATTTTAATCCCTGGACTACTACACACACAAAAAAAAAAGAAAAAAAAGAAAATAAGGAGTAATAAGTAGCTCCTATGCCTAAACAAAATGACGTTTCATTCACAGGTATTTGCTTTTTTATATCATAGAATGGTTTGGATTGGAAGGGACCTTAAGAATCATGTTGTTCCAACCCACCTGCCCTGAGCAGGGCCACCTTCCACTAGATCAGGGTGCTCAGAGCGCCATCCAACCGGGCCTGAACACTTCCAGGGATGGGGCATCCACAACTTCTCTGGGCAACCTGTGCCAGTGCCTCACCACTCTGACAGTGAAGAATTTCTTCCTTATGTCTAATCTAAATCTACACTCTTCCAGTTTAAAGCCATTACCCCTTGTCCTATCACTACCCGCCCTTGTCAGAACTCCCTCTCCAGCTTTCCTCTAGGCCCCCTTTAGGTACCAGAAGGCTGCTATAAGGTGTTCCCAGAGTCTTCTCTTCTCCAGGCTGAACAGCCCCAAGTCTCTCAGCCTGTCCTCATAGAAGAGGTGCTCTAACCCTCTGATAATCTTTGTGGCCTCCTCTGGACCCTCTTCAACAGGTCCATGTCCTTCTTACTCTGGGGGCTCCAGAGCTGGACACGGTACTCCAGGTGGGGTCTCATGAGAATGGAGCAGAGGGGCAGAATCCCCTCCCTTCACCTGCTGGCCACTCTCCTCTTGATGAAGCCCAGGATGTGGTTGGCTTTCTGGGCTTTTCATCCACCAACACCCCCAAGTCCTTCTCCTCGGGGTTGCTCTCAATCCATTCTCTGCCCAGCCTGTATTTGTACCTGGCATTGCCCCAACCCCATGCAGGACCTTGCACTTGGCCTTGTTGAAGTTTATGGGGTTCACGTGGGCCCACCTCTCCAGCCTGTCCAGGTCCCTCTGGATGGCACCCCTTCCCTGCAGCGTGTTGACTGCACCACACAGCTTGGTGTCATTGGCAAGCTTGCTGAAGGTGCACTCTATCTCACTGTTCATGCTGCCAACAAAATGTTAAACAGTGCTGGTCCCAATACTGACTCTTGAGGAACACTACTCCTCACTGGTCCCCACTTGGACATCGAGCCGTTAACTGCAACCCTTGGAGTGCGACCATGCAAGGTCCTTCACCTGAGGAGCTCCATGCACTCCAGCTGGTCATTGACATAGAGGGTGACATGCTCTCCTTGTCTCCCCCGTCTGTCCTAACTAAAGAACCCGTATCCTTTCCTTCCAACACTCCAGTCACAGGAGCCATCCCACCGCGTCTCCGTGATGCCAATAAGATCATAGCCCTGCAGGCTTGCGTACATCTCTTAACTGCTCTTTGCACAGAGGCATTTAACTTGGGCCCCCAATGAATCTGACTTACTCACTGGAGTAAGAAAGGTGTGTGTACCTGTAAACTGCCATATCTAAAGTGAGCAATGAGTCTTTAAGTTATTTATTTATTAAATATACTAGAGATGACAAAATCTACCAGAACAGTTTAAGGCTTCTATTTGTCTGAACACCTGTTTATATCTTTATCTGGATGATCTCCATGACAATGCCCCTCATAGTGTTTAGCTGCTGGCTTTGTAAGAGAAAAGTGTTAAATGGGGAGCATGCAAACTGAATCCAAACTTATTAAAATAAAACGTACAGAGAAATATCATCACACGTGTTAGAGTAGGAGTGATAAACTCTGTCACTGCCATCCATCTATTTTGAACATACAGTGGATATTTTCATAGCTGTTCATTGTTATGTTTAAGATGGGCCTGAGGAAGAAGTATCTTTGAAGGGCCACATAGCACCAACAGTAAGGAGGCCCATATGGCATTTGTGCAATGCTGCAGAGTTGATGTATTAAAGCCTTGATATTTGTGAGCTATCCTAATGTGTAATACTGGAAGCAGGCTGAAAATTGGTGAAATAATTCAAGTGGAGAGGAAAGCCAAACATCTCAAAAAGACTGAGATTTCTCAAGGTCGTGAAATGATAACTTTAAGAGTAGTAAAGTCCAGAGGTACTTGTGGCACATGCCAAGATTTTGAACACTAGGAATTCAGAAGGAAACAAATGACCTTTAGATTTACTGTTAAGCTAGAAGATAAAGTGACAGGAGGAGATGGATAATGAAAAAGGAAAAGTTGCCAGAGGTAACACTAAATTAATGACACTTGGTGACAAAGAACCATGAAATTGTTAACAGTGAAAAGTGACATAGAAAGAGGCCTAGAGAGAAGGCTATACATTCTGTTTTGTCTGTGGTTAGAGTTGGAGGTGGTGGTGCTACAGGAGAGAATGAGTTCTTCCTGCAAAAGAAAAAGCAGAAGCAAAAATAAGAGAATGAAACATTGACCAGAAGGTAAGGAAATTTGCAAAGGAAAACAGAGAGACTAGTTACTAAGGAAAGGAAAAGAAGAATAACAGAGTCCTGAGTTACAATTCCAGACAGTGAGAGTATAAAGAAGAAACACATGTTGAAAGCAAAGGTCTGTGTAGGGAATTAGACCAAAGAAAAGGAACCTTGGGTGGGACACTGTGCCATTTCCTCAATGTTTTCAAGTTAAATAGTGAAATGCACACATACAGTTCTAAACTACACAGTTATTTATGCATCGTTGATCCTTTATTCTGTAATTTGTGATTAAACTGAAGTCAGTTCATGCTATTTCTATCTTCATTAATACTTAGAATTTTTACGGTGACACTGATAACACCTGATCTCTATAAATCCATTAGTTATGGTAGCATTCAATTACATAATCAAGCGAATGTAGATATTGTTCCATGACAGTTCAAATTTGAACCAGACCATTATCCTGAGCAAGTTGTTCTAGAGCAGTACTATGAGAATTTAGTTCGGAAAAATAAAGAGATAATAGGTAATAGTGCATACTACAGGACAATTATTAGAAGGTGTGGAACCTGTGGTCTATCACATACATTCACAACGTTAGATATTATAAAGAATCTACACAACAGTATTACACAAACACAGTTCTTCAGAGATCTTGAAAATATTCATTGGTTTATTCATAATAAACAGATAAAATTCCCTATCAGAAAAAGACCTTATACCTGTCAGTTTTAATTATTCTACCCTTGTTAGAAATAGTCTTTAAGAAAATGCAGTGCCATATTGCAAATGTTAGATTTCATCAGTATAGTGCATGACAAACAGCCTCATTAAGGATGTAGCTTTTAATGACTATGTCCTAAAGTACACAGAAAAATGTTGACGCCCTGGTCTCCACAACTCTCTCATGTCATGCTCACACTGCAAGAATGGACTATCAAACTAGGAGGCTGCAAAAGAAAGAGCATTTTCTGTCTTTCCAGTAAGTGGGAGGAAACAAGCACCCTGCTTCCTCCAGTTACTAACATTTGTTTTGGGGTGCTGTCATTCGGCATGGAGGGGAAAAGAAAAAAATCAGAACTTTATCTGTTCAGTGTTCATCATGACCTATGCAACTGATGACCGATTTCCTACCAGAAACAAATAGAAAGCTTCCCCAAGTTAAGAACCAGTAATGGAAGAGTACTGGTCTTACTGCCATTTCCTTCAGCACAAGATGATGAGGTATCATTCAACAAGCAGTCTTGATCTCTTGTATTGATTCAGATGGAACAAGAAGGCCTAGAAAGTCAAATGATCATTTCTCCGTAAAGCTCTAAACAAATCACGGTTCTGATTATTTCAGAACTTGCAAAACTTCAAAAAGAAGAGAGCTGCTAGCCAAGACAATCATCATTAAAATACACTAATCTTTTAATAAAAGCTATAAGAAAAGAAATGCCCATTTCCTTTTTTTTTTCTCCGTGACGATAGCAGTTTACTTTAGCACTTCAAATGCTTCATTTTTAAGCACCTATCTACACCCTTCATAATCAACTTTCAGGCTTGAAATCTAACAGGATTTCAGATCTATTGGATTGGCAAATCCCAATAAAAAAAACCACATTGTGTCTATATAACAAGGCTCTTTTTGTAGAAAAAAACATGAAATGTCCCTTCGCATAAAGACAGATTTAAATAAATTGATGTTGTTTTCTTCAGATTGGCTCTATTTTTACAGTTAACGTCTTTTCTTGATTCTATTTTCAAGAAGTAGTAAGCATAAACATCCTAGCATGTAGTGAGAAATCCAACTCATACTTTCATTTTTGAAGGTGTTATTTCTGCCAAATCTGCTATCTTCTAACAGAAAATAAAGACAATTTGTAGATTTGAGGGTACAAGGTAATATTGTTACTATAGTAAAGTGTGGCTGTGGAGTTAGAATGACATTGTAAATAGCAATGCAAAAGTGCAGACAAAATTAATTAAGTAACTGGAGTGCAGACAGACCTGTTCTTAACTTCCAAATTCAGCTTTTCATGGAGTATTAAATGGCTACCAAATACACAGAAAAAGTCAGAAGTTATTAACTGACCGCATACACAAAATTGTTATGTTCATCAGCCGTTTCTGTCCCAGTAAGCATCCTCAAGGAGTAGTGTTTTAGTCCTTCAACTTGATTTCTTTTTGGTCAGGGTGGACTGAACAACTGTCTTTTACAGGAAGATAAAAACCATGAAGCATTAATTGTTTAAACTACACTTTAAATTAATTACACTAGAAATAGAGAACAAAACAAAACCCATTCTGCAGGCCAGGTGACTTGCGTACACATATACTATCACCCTGTACTGCATGCATGCCCTTTCATCAAAACCATTTGCTTGGAATCAGACTCCAACTAGTATTTATCCTGCAACAGAATAATCAAGTTTTATATAAGTATGCGGTAATGAATTTCACTTACTCACTGGAAACATCCTTACACTTAAGTACAGAAAAAGCTTGTTCAAACCCTTCACTGCTACTACTAAAGGTTGCAAGTGAGGATCAGAATTTATTTGTCTTACGTTCCCGAAGTACTCCTTTTCTAGGTTACACTTCATAGGGGAAAAAGACAGAAAAGAGCAAATATTTGAGGTAAAATTTTAATAATTAAAAGCTTACAAAAAAGGTTCAAATAGACTGAGTGTTCTATCTAAAACTAAAAAGCAAAGTATTGGGGATGAACAGTATCTGTAAGTTTCTGACCTTATCCCTGCCAGTGGCTCCTTCAGCCATTCATTCTTAGTTTTACTTAGTAAATAGTAACCTTTAAGAGACAGCATGAAATATTCTTTCTCTGGTAGCCAGAGTATCATGAAAGTGTATGTTGGTTATAGATGCATGATAATGTATTTCCTGCACATGTAGAAGGCCCATATAATTTTTACTTAAGTTTAAAAAAAGTCGGGGGAAGGAGAAGGAGGAGCTGAGCCAGAGAAGTAGTGTTAGCAGCATTTGTAATCCATTTTGCCATGGAAACGGCTGCGCTGTGGAATCCCAGTCTGCTGTGAGCACAGGTTGCTAAGGAAAGAAGTAGACAGCTGTTAGAAGGGTATCAGAGCAATTCATAATGGTAGTGATAGGAGGGTGATTAGCTCCCACATCCTCTTTCCTTGTTGTCATTAAATCATGGCTTATTATTAACATGTTGTTCTTTCATGATAAGTGACTACTGTAATTTTCTATGGAAAAATGTGAGAGATTAGTTTAAAATGCGTAAAGAAGATCACTGATACTGTGTTCCTTTTAAATAACATCCCTTTCTTCGATAGCTTGTGCCACTTTGTTTACCTACTGAAATATGTCCTCAAAGATTAAGTATATACACTTAGCATGTGGCAGCTGCCAAATCATGGGAAGTGTTTCCCACTAAAACTGTCACTGCATTAATGACAATAAGTACCTTGGGAAATGTGCAGAAAAGAACTGAAGCAGAGCTCAGACCCCCACAAACCTGCTCACCCCTTAATTAATCCCTGGACGTGCTTCCTTAACTTGCCGTAAGGTCACCAACTATCTAAATTGTACTTCTGTTAGTGGCAATGACTCCTGTACTCTTGAGCAGCACAACAATTGGTCTATATTGAAGCTCAACAAAAGACCAGAAATAAGTTGCTCTTCATTTGATGGGCTTTTCCTCTAGTTTGGTAGCAGTTTCTAGGACTTTCCTCTGGGCCCAAGCTATTTGAAATATGCAGTTGCAGCTGCTCTTAGTTTAAAAAGCAGAAGGCAATTGGGTTCTTCCTCTTTATTTCCAACTGCTTAAAGATCTTGCCACAGGAGGGGTAGAGCCAGACAGGGCAGAAAAGCTCATCTAGGGTAGGGCTTGCTATTACTGCTGTGTCAAACATGTCGTTGTACAGAAATAATTCAAAATTTTGTAAGTTGGAGAGCTTAGTTGCAATACAGATTCTTAAAAATAAGGTTATGTTTTTGCTTAATCTGAATAGGAAGCAGTGTAATTCTCCATTCTACAAGGAACACTATAATAAAGCACACCAATGCTAAGTGACTAGCTAAAATTAACTGACCTCACTAAATGAGTTATAGACAGCCTTCTTTTTATGACACGCTGACCCTTTCCTACAAAGTGATATGCCTAAACTTCTGATAATAAGTAAGCAAGCATGAAAAAGTCAGATTATCTGAGATGTCATCCATTCTAGGCCCATAGCTAAATAATCTTCCATAAGAGTAGTGTACAGAAATAGATGATATTAGACAAATATTTGAGGGGAAGAGAGAGAGTATAGTTTACATCAGATTATATAAAAACTGTTTCAGGAGAAGCTGAAAAACTAAAATCAGGATCCTGCTTAAAAAACATGACAGTACGTATAAGAACAAGTAATTGAAGTACTGTCATTTCATGAAAGAAAGACTGCTGAAAATAAATGCTCAAATAAAGATCAGGTATGCCTGTGAACAGAAAAGGTATGTGCAGTTTTGCAACACATGATGGTATACAGAGAAAGTGAGAAGTAAGGAAGTAGCCAACTTTTGTGATACCAGCTTATTATTTAGCAATAGTAGAACAGTTCTTAAACCGAGGACTGACTTCTCAAGAAGGCACAGAAATTTTGCTGGGTGAAGTGATTCATTGCTGGAGGAAAACTGGAATGGGTGAGGGGGATCCAAGATGTCAGCTGGGTAGAGCAGGGACTTCAGTGGAAATGGAACTAATGCTGCACTCGTCCTACGGCACGCAGTGCAGCTCCACAACTGTGCAATAGCCCAAGTTTTTGTATACAACAAATGCACACCTTGTCCCCTCACCAGTTCCTGCAACAGTTTTTTTTTTCTCTCTTCTAGTGTGTAGAACTACTGCATGAGTTGTGCTCAGACTGAACTGAGAGACAGGAACATGAAATACATCCTGGCAAATCTGGGAGGAAAAGAGGAAAAAAAGATGTCACTATTGCTTTAACATAATCGGGAAAAGGAGTTATTTTCTGTACAATATTGTATGATTGCAATATAGTTTTGCTTTCAGGTCCCAGTATTTCTTTGTGACAAAAGTGAAGTTCAGAGAATTTGGTGCATGAGCATTTGATTGAAAGTGGACACAAACAATTGAACATTTTACTGAGACATGACTGCTTAACAGAGATGAACAAGATAGAAAAAAAAAAAAGAAGAATCATTAAAATGTCAATTTTACAGAAAGGGATTTAAACTGATATGGAAGGTTTAACCTGAACATCAAGAAAATCTTCCCTACAAAGATGCAGATATGAGAATAGTCTTCCAATGAAAATACAAAAAATGTAGATGCTTCTGGTTTTGCAGTGTAGAGTGTCCAAGTAGTATGAAAATGATTCTGCATGTAAAGAGGATGAACTAAAGGTTTTTTTTTTTTTTTCGTTTCAGGGCTTGTGTGTTTTGGTTTTGTTTTTTTTTTAAAATCTTTTAACATTAGTCATTCAATTCCAAGTGAGCTTTTGTCTGAACACTCTCAATACATTCCTGCAGTTATATATAAATAACACGATTGGGAAACAAATGATTTTGAAAGAATAATTTATCATCTTTCATATTTAATACTAATACTTCCTTTTGTATTTCAGGGTGCAAGTTGAATTCTACATGAATGAAAATACATTTAAAGAGAGACTAAAGCTCTTCTTCATCAAAAACCAAAGATCAAGTAAGCAGTTGGATTAATTTCTGTTAAGGATAATTGTGATACTTTGAATAGAATCCAGTTCTGTTAACAGCAACAGCAAAGTTATTTTCTTCTAAGCTAAAATTTTACCCTGCAGAGGAGTCAGTTTTACATAATATCTAAAACAAATTCAATAAGTATTATTTGAACTTAAAAACAGCATACATATTTTGTAGGATCAAATACTTGTGATGTGATTTTATTTCTGTATTGTGATCAAGTTGACTAATCTGCATAGATCTGACATTACAATGCTCAATGACAAGTCATGACCTTATGTCTAGGAAAGCCTCTAAGATGCTGGAGGGAAAGAGCTGCAGAAGTACCTAGCTTTTTGAAGTGTTCAATTTTATTAAGTATTCCTAAACAAATTTCAAACTTGATCTGTACTAAAAAAAAAAATTAGAAAGCAAACTAATGGGAAAGACATACTTCCTTCTCATGAATGTGCTACCTCATAAATGTAGTCCTTATCTTTAGTCTGATTTAACAATATCTTAATTGACGTATGAACTTAAATTCATAGGCCATCATAGAAGAGAATAATGTGGAGGAACTAAGATATTGATCTTTTAATACACGTTCATACAGCTGGTCCAAGGGGATGGAAGCATTGTATGCTATCAAATCTTGATAGTAACTGAACTGAATGTTCCTCTGTGTAGCAGGATTGAATTTATCTCCATTTGCCCTACACCTGCAAAGAACTAAAATTACAATAGTTTTATACATAAAGCTTTTAGCATAGAAAGAATACATTTTGGCCTTTCTAATACAGTTAAGATGGTTCCATTGCTTTGTGTCTGGGAAAGAACAGAAATAGAAAAGAACGAACTTTACCTTTTCAGTGTCCCTATCTAAAAAACCCCAGACAAACAAAACTTAGGAGACTAGATCAAGATTTTAAAAATAAGACAGACCATAAGATCTTCTGTCTGTAAGAGCTAGTATTAAATAATATCAGTTTTACATCACAGGACATGATCTTTTTATTGCCTAAGCTTCTCTGGCTTTCCAAGTGTGATGAGCAAAATATTCCCCTAAGCCAAAAAAAAAAAAAAAAAAAAAAAAAGGCACTGTACTGTGAATAACTGATATTTTCAATTTGAGCCTTGGAATTATTTGCCAGTTTCCAGCTGGAGAATCAGGTTTAACAAAGCTGCTGGAAAGTTCATCCATGGGGAAAGCCCTATTTATTACACTTACACAGAGATGTAAGGGAAAGTCATCTTAATTCAGATGCCTGAATAGCATAGAAAGCAGAGGACTATCTCTGCTAGTAAATGATGCGGATAGCTTGAGAGTATTTTCTCTTCTAAACCTCAGATGGGACATAGGTTTTTTTTTTCACGTTATTATACATTTATCTAGATTTCATCGGTAAATTTATTTTTTAATGAAGACTTTTATTTGAAATAAGTTTCGTATTCTGTATTAGCACACTTTAGAGCTCTCTTATTGCATTTTGGCCAATATGAAAAGAATGTGTACAAAAACGCCATATGCATAGAATAAAGAAAGGAGATGTGCGAGGAACAATTTCATACTCCTTTTTTTGTTTACAAATGTAACTGTTCAAATAATGAATTTTTGCTCATATGTTTTTGTATGTAGGTTGTGGAGTCTCTCTCCACAGAGATATTAAAAAACCATCTAGACATGGTCCTGGGCAACCATCTCTAGGTGGCCGTACTTGAGCACAGAGGTTGGACAAAAGGGACCTCCAGAAGTCTCTTCCAACTTCAGCCATTCTATGATTCTGTTAAATAAATGAGTTTAACTAGATTTCATTTTAAATGAAATTAATTGCACTACAACTTTTCAAATGGTTTCAGTTCTCTTCTATTTTTCTCCCTGTGACTTTACATGTTGAATTATATCTTTATAGCCTTTGACTTCTGGCATTGTCAATATACTGTATAATGGAGTAACAGACAAAATAGAAAAAGCATCCTAAACTAGAAAAGGCTAGAAAAGTGGTCTGGGAAGCTGTAAGCTGTAAGGAATAAACAGCCTTTTTGTTCCTGATCTAGTCCACAAAACAGGGATTTGATGCACTCTTGTTTGCTTTCTAAGAACATCTATAGACATTATGACCTGACTCACCATGAATGTCTTTTCACTGATAAGACAAGAAGGTTCCGAATAGTACCTCCTTACTTGATAAAAGTAAGATAAAAAAATACATATGTACAGATACATATTTTGATGATAGTACTGCAGACTCTGTACATGTAATAGTAGACTCATTTATGATCATCAGGACAAAAATTAAACCAGAAGTTAGTTAATTAGTATGAATTAATGGCCATTCCTTTGCCAAGTGCATAGCCTTTCAGCTAAGCCCATTAAGAGAATTGTCACAAGTTACCATAGTGGGACATCTCTAGGTAAGTGTGGGACACCTTAGGTAAGTGTGGGACACAGGTCCAAAGGAGAGATAGTTTATTTGAAAAAGCAAGAAGGTGGGAAGCAACTGTTATTTCATGCTATTGGAGATGGGTTCATGCCACAGGCAAGTAGCACAAGAATTTTCCTGCTTGACTTGCTTGATGATTGCTAGAAACATCCGGATTCTGATGAATTCTCCTACACAGTGATGCCATACAGAGCTAAGGTCGTTTTGTAGATGCATACTGTAGTTTTTATTAACAAATAAAAAAACACAATAATGAGTTCTTCCTGTAGATCACTAGTAGAGACAGTGTCATTATGGGCACCTTCTTTTCCTGACAGGTCCTCAGGAGAGGACTCCAAAGAAAACTCTTAAGAGATGAGGCATGTTTTTTCTATTGTTGAATTATGGAGAAAGTAAGTTGAAGAATGAGGTGCTTACTGTACTTACAGCAGTATATGCATATGGGCATGTAATTTCCCACTAGAGTCCCACAGCTTAGCCAAGCCCTGCTACCAGTTCTCATGATACAAGAAGCTTAACCAACAATTAGATATCAAACAAGGCAATTTTCAGGAGAAGCAAACAGGAAATACAACAGTTATTACTGCACTGAATAAAAAAAACCCAGAACCCACACCAAAGTGTTCAGAATTAGTAAGTTAGTCAAACACGCCCTATGCTTATGCAGATCTTTGTTCTTGTCCAAATACTCACAACCAGAATCCTCTAAAATACAATCTCCAAAACCCTGCTGCTTTGATAGTAACTATTACTAATTGAAGTGTACTCATTCAGTCCTCCATTGAAATTGGAAATTTTTTTTGCCCAGAGGTATCAGGAAGTGGAGAAATAAAGATATTGCCCTTTAGATCTTAGTTAGTGTTCAGTGAGAGAACTGAAAATCTTCTTTCACATACCAAAGATGTACTGCTAACATGGAGAAAATAAGTGTCAGCAAATTTTCACAGTATAACTAAATCAAAGTACACAGGTTCATTAAACAGTTTTCGCTAATCCTTAAGACTTCACAGGTGAATTTAACACATGAGAGTGTAATATCATGTGATTTTGTTAACCAGAGCAGTCAACTCTAGAATCTGAATTTTCTACAGAGTGCTGTTCTGATCTAAATCACATACAGACTGGTAGCATGAAATATCAACTGTTTTATTAATTAGTCTGGTTTTGGAAGTATTTCTATAAACTGATAAAACAAGCCTTCATCTGTGTCTAGTGTCAACCAAGCTTCCACTCAATCTTCTGCAAGCAAGTGTCTAATCAAGTTCAACCAATGCATGAAAAGCATTTTACAAAAGTGTCTGCTATCCCCTCTCCTTTCCCCTCTAAAAGAAAAAAAAAAAAAAAAAAAAAAAAAAAAAAAAAAAAAAAAAAAAAAAA
>WHYT01015794.1:102771-114355 GCA_009806455.1 Tetrax tetrax
GTGAAACACTTTGGCTGTGTTCGTGGAACCTAATGCAACAACAAAAGGCATTTGATATCAGATGCTATACCTAAGGATTAAATTCTTTTCTTTACACTGAAAACACTGTAATGGTTTGAGCTCCAAAAACTAATCTCTTTGTCCTCACATTGAAAATCTTCCACTTGAGAGTAATTAACTACTGGTATAAACTTTCCCTGATATTTACATCTGAAAGAAAATCCTGAACTTTTTTTCTGAATTATTCTTTCTTCCTTTCCTTAACAGTCCAATGATGATAATTACACAGAAGATCACTAGTTTGGCATTTGAGATTCATGATGGTGAGTTTTCTTTAAATTGTTTTTAATTTTCCTTACAAAATAAATTTAAGGAAAGTTAATTATGAGTCACGTCAGTCCAGTTTGTGTTTTAGGACAAAATATATTTTTGTCTTGATTGATTCTTTTCATGCTTACTAATGGAAGTACCAAGAAATGTTGCTCAGACTGCAAAAGCTCTGAAAATGCTTACATTGTGAAGAAGATACTACTTACCAGAAGACCAGTGACGCTTCTGGGGCCAGTGATAAAAGACCACTGACTTGTTTTGGACTGGGGTATTGATCCTGAGAGTTAACTAAATAATTTCCAAATTCTGTGATCACTGTTGCTGACAGACTGGTAGAAGTAGTACATGTAACTTCAGTTGTTGAGCACCTCTTGTTTTAAAATGCTAACAGCTGGTCTCCCCCTAATTTGTGCCATCTATACTGATTTTTATAAAACCTTTCTGTATGTTTCATTTTGTTTGTTTTCATAATTACCCTTGCTGATAACATCATTATGAACAGGGAGATTATCTAATTATGCTTCTGTCTTGTCTTCTGTCAGATTTATCCATCAGGTAAGTGGCCTCTAGTTGTGACAAAAATGAATCCTAATGTTTGCTTTTGTGGATAGGGTATCTAGATTTTTGGTTACCTTTTAATTCAAAGGAGTAATTTTCATTTTAAAGTTTGAAAATACCATCTAATAAACCTAGCCAAGTAGCTTGAACAACTTGGGAGCTACAACTGTCAGTTGAAGATTTGGGAATTTAGCCCCAGACACAGGAACAAGCTACCTGTTTTTCGGAAATGTCTTTAGTACTGTTATATATGAAGTTGTACTTGTTTTTGTCTCGTGTGTGTCCTAGCTTTAGTGCTGTTGGTGTTTCATTTTTTTCCATTCTCGTTAAGTTACGCTGTCTAGAGAAGCCTGTAGGCCACAACACTCATAAATATGAAAAGTTAAGAAAACACATTTTTGTAGGAATTCTTGTATGAGTGAAAGTAAACAACACTGGGCATATCTAGTCAGTCAAAGAAGTCGATGTCTAACTTCTAGAGAAAATATATTCAGAAGTATTAGTCTTGTAACCTATAATTAATTAGAGTACAGAGTACACAAGTTAAAGGAAATAGCTTACTATAAGGAAGTAATAATTCTAGTATCAAAGATAAATGCTTTCTCTTACTATTATTTTGCTAGAGGAAAGAGCTATTATTGATTTGCGAACATCATGCACAAGTACTAGAATTGTGGTATGGGACAGCCGCAGTTGGTTGAAACATGTTTCGTTTAGTCAACTCTATTCTTAACTTTCATCACAAACTAAACTACATTTTTTTTTTTTTCCTACTTAATTCAGTTAATTTGTATTTTTCTCCAAGCCCAGGTTATTTTCCGGCTGAATGTCTTGTAGCTATCATTGAATTCTGAGTATCAGTCTTGAAATGTTATTCCTTGTTGACCTCACATCGGAGATCCTGTAGAGCCTTTGTCAGCCCATAGGGAATAACTGATAATATATTGGAAAACTGTCTCCTCTGGTTGCATTTGCAGTCTAGTAGAGTCCTTGACTTGAGTTGGATGATCATCATTGCTGGGAGCACAGAGTGAACCTGACTTTCAAAAGCTGGTGAGACCAACGTGAATTCTGGGGCAACTGTTAGTCTAGTGTCAGGAGGTGCTAAGAAAATGTGTATAGAAGAAACTGAGGTGATATTAAAGCAGTTATTTTTAACCATAGAGAACTTAAAAGGGGTCCATCATGAGAATTTAATGAAAAGAAGCCAGCTCTCAGTGGGCTTTTGTTCTCCGTACAAGGGTCCATACTTCCACTGGAAAATACTTCAGAAGATACACTGACAGGGAGGAGATAATGTTGAAAATCCTTATACTAAGTGAGTATTGGTACTCTGAGCCTCTAGTCACAGCAAGTCAGCTATATTAGTCAACAAATACTTTATCTTCACCACTTGTTTTTTACCAGTATGTCCAGGGAGAGGTAATGAAAATAAAGAGCTGAAAGGAAATTGTTGGTGTGTTGGAAGATCTTGGTAAGCTTCAAGACTCTAGTTGCAGTTAAGTTGTTTTTGTGGTAAAGGCACATCTTCTGGACTTGATCTTTTCCTGGCAGCTTGTTGGTGGTGTACAGCTGGCTTCAGTGTTACATTTGAAGGTCCTGGAGAGAACTGGATGTAATCATGAAGGCTGCTCGCTCATGCTGTGTGTTAGTCTGTCTAGCTATGCTAGGGATATGCTAGGGGATATGCTTGATTCCAATTTGAACATTGGTATGGAATCCCATAAATAACTACCCCTGTAACTCTTACAACCCTGTGCACTTAGTGTGGGCTTTCTTTTAAGCTGGAAAATCCTATGCAAGTTGCATAGGATTAATTTAAGCTTGCTGTATAATACTGACTTTTCAGAAGATTGCATGGATCCCAAATTTACACCTGAGTAAACTTGGAGTATGCCTTTGCTGTACTCTGATTTATGTTTTGAACTGAAGCCCTTGATAGTTCTTGCCTTCTTACAGTTTCTTGTTACTCAAATGAGCACTGCTAAAAAAAGAGTAATCAGTATGTTAAGACTTCCTTTGTATTTCTTGCTGATTATCTTTGGCATCACATATGTATACTCTAAAGGCAGAAATGTTTGGAGACTGCTTGTGCCCATATTTTTTTTTTTTTTTTTTTATGGCAAGATTTACATTTATTTACGCAGCACTTCAGGCTGCTTACAGAGTTAAGGGAGAAAAGGCATTTTTTGTACTTCAGATCCTGTATTCTGGAGTACTTGTAAAAATCAAATTTAAAACTAGCATATTTTGGAGAAGGAAAGGTGCATTGCAGTTATTCTAGAAGCAAGGGGCTTGTCTACAGGTGCAGTTTAGAAGAGCTGTAAAATGGAGAATTGTACTTACATGAGAAATTTCTAGCTAAGAGATGGTGGCAGGTAGAAAAGCTTTTACAATTATAGTTAAAGGTACTAAAAGTTAAACAGGGGAGAGGAAGAGAGATAATGTCACTGCTTAACTCTGTATCTTGAGATTAGTTCATTCAGTGTTCTCCCTTTTTTGCTTATAACCCGCTCATCCCCGCAGAGCCTCACTCATTTTACTGAACTGCTGTGTGAGATCAGGGTTCTCTACAGGAAGGACCCATATCCAGATCTAACCTCACTGATCTGTATGCACTTTGGCAGCTTGTTTTTAATTCTGGTGCTTAATGGATCTTAAACAAAGAGTCTCTTCAAATGTTTGTATTCATAACCCATTGAAGTTCTAGAGCTCTCAATGTATTTTTAAATCTCCAAGAGATACAGCCAGCTAAACTAGGGAATGTTAGACTTGATACTTGATATTTAAAATGAAAAAAAAAAAAAAATTCTCACAGCTTCTTCCAACCTTGTTCCTATTTATGTTCTCTATTTTAAGCTAAATAATACATAAAACTTTGAAGAAAAAAAGTCATCTTTAAATGCAATATCCATCTACTAAACATGAAATCTAATTCTTCCAAATTATTTCTTCGTATTGCTATGTTGCACTTGTACATAAAAATGTGTAAGTAGATATAGGTAAGAAACCAGAATCCTAACACTCTTCTGTTCTGTCAGCTGCTTCTTGGTTCCCAGGGGCTTAGCTCACATGCTTTCTGACCACAAAAAAATATAAACTCTCTGTTCCTGTGTGTACCCTTCTTCCATCCCTTATGCCTTGGGTTTCAGCTCTGTAGTTGCTGATTTTTAAATGTGATTTTTTGCAATGCTGCTTGCTTTTTATTTTAATTATTGTGTCCTCCTATGTATCTGGTGCTCTCTGTTTTTAAAAGTAATGGAGTAAACATTGATGCTGATCTGGTAAGGCACTGCTATTTACTGTGAGAACTAAAAGGAGATGAGTACAGTGAATATGCAGCTTGAAGGATTTATTTTTTTTTCTCCTCCCTCTGCCTTTTAGTGAGAATGGTGTATTGGAGAAATATAGTTACAGGCTAGTTTTACACCCTTATTTTACATCTCACTTACTTTACTCCAACAGCAGGCTATTAGAGCAGTGGTTGGACTATTTTATGCTGGTTTTCCTCAGATCGCTTTTGTACTACTACTACTAAGTTGTAAGATTTCCAAATAGGTTATTAAAGCTATTTCCCCCTACAAATGTGTAGGGGGAATGAAAGTGTAGTCTCCGTCCAGTATAGCCCCTGAGAGGAAAGACATTTGAATGGATAGATGAAACATATGGAAAATGGGAAGGAGATGAGGAAAAAGAAATAAAGGTGATATTGGAGAAACTTATGTGCAAATGCTGTATTAGTTGCTGTGGTCTTAATTATCTATTGCTACCTGCCTCATCAGGTTATATTACTACACTGTACACTGGGGACGTTTTTCAGACAATGCTTTTTAAATTCTGTTTTAAACTAAAACGTAAAATTCTTGTTGATTGGCAGCTAATAAGCAGTCCCATCTGAACTGGAGTATCTGCTATTATATTAGTAGTAATGGTTTTGTTAGCTGTTAATAGAATCAGAATAGTTTGGGTTGGAAGGGAGCTTTAAAGGTCATCCAGTCCAACCCCCCTGCAAGGAGCAGGGACATCTCCAACCAGATCAGGTTGCTCAGAGCCCCATCCAACCTGGCCTGGAATGTTTCCAGGGATGGGGCATCCACCACCTCTCTGGGCAACCCATTCCAGTGTTTCACAACCCTCATTGTAAAAAAATTTTTCCTGATGTGCCGTCTGAATCTATCTCCTTCTATTTTAAAATCTTTACCCCTCGTCCTTTCACAACAGGCCCTGCTTAAGAGTTTCTTCCTGTCTTTTCTGTAGGCCCACTTTAGATAGTGGAAGGCCACTCTAAGGTCTCCCTGGAGCCTCCTCCGCTTTTCCAGGCTGAACAGCCCCAACTCTCTCAGACTGCTCCAGATACTTTCTTCTTATGTCTAGGAGTTTCTTTGATGCTAGCTCTCCAATTGTCTCTTCATATATATATATATATATATAAACACACACTTTTTTTTTTTTTTTTTTTTAATTTTTTTTTTTTTTTTTCTTTCCCCTTTCTCTCCTTTCTTAAGCTTGACTGATTTTTGATATCTAAAAAAAATTGGCTGCAGTTAAAACTTCCTTAGGCTTTGATCAAATATAAGGACTCCCCTCTGTGGATTTATTGGCGTCAGAGGATGGGTTTGAAGGCAACCTTTCTGTGAGTGGAGGAGAGTCTTCTGTAGAATCACCTATTTTCATAAAGCACATTGGGATTTCATATCTGTATTACCTCTACTCTTTCATCAAACTTGGTTAGAAATTGGCTGTTGGATTTACGCACTGCTATGAAGGAAGATCATAGAATCATAGAATGGTTAGGGTTGGAAGGGACCTTCAAAGGTCACCTAGTCCAACCCCCCTGCAAGGAGCAGGGACATCTCCAACCAGATCAGGTTGCTCAGAGCATCATCCAACCTGGCCTTGAAGGTTTCCAGGGATGGGGCTTCCACCACCTCTCTGGGCAACCTGTTCCACTGTCCCACCACCCTCAGTGTAAAATTTTTTTTCCCTAATATCTAATCTGAATCTACCTCCCTCTATTTTGAAACCATTTCCCCTAGTCCTGTGGCAACAGGCCCTACTGAAGAGTCTCTCCCTGTCTTTCTTGTAGGCCCCCTTGAGGTACTGGAAGACCGCTATAAGGTCTCCCCGGAGCCTCCTCTTCTCCAGGCTCAACAGCCCCAACTGTCTCAGCCTGTCCTCATAGGAGAGGTGCTCCAGCCCTCTGATCATCTTTGTGGCCCTCCTCTGGACCCTCTCCAACTGGTCCATGTCCTTCTTATGTTGGGGGCTTCAGCACTGGACACAGTACTCCAGGTGGGGTCTCACCTGAGCAGAGTAGAGGGGGAGAATCACCTCCCTGGATAATTGAAATAGGATTCCATAAACTTCATTTCCTAAAAAAAAATAATATTTTTTTCTAGTGCTTGCAATGGCCAAGAAAACTTGCAAACGTGAATAGCAGGGAATGGATGCACGTGCTCATGTCTGAACCAGTGGTGAGGCTGCCGAAGGAGCTGAAGCAGTCACTTTGGCAAGCAGTGCTGGCTAGGACCAACCAGGGCTCTCTGAAGGAAGGAGCTCTGCTTCCTCCGTGGCCCTGACCTTGAATTAGTGTATTTATAATCATTTAAAGTGTTGAAGGTTATATCTTATACTTTTCTCTGTTACGGGAATACAGATTTTGAAGCCTGTTTTTTCAGGAGTAGCATTTCAGGAAGTGTTGCGTATGGCAAGAAAGTAAATTCAGTCTTTATGCTGAACTTAGACTTGGCCTGCCCCCTTCTGCTAGCAGGGCTTAGGGCTTCTTGTTGGTGATCATGAAAGACTTGAGCGCTCTTTACTGTGTGTCTGCTTCACTGGACTTTTTTTACAGTCTTTACTTGCAGCATGAAGGTGCTCTTCAGGTCTGCCTATAGTTTTGAATTGCTTGAACCTATTTTGGACTGTGTTCATACTATACGTAGAAAGTGCAATGAGTAGTGTAATGTCTGTGGGTTTCTACAGTGTTGAAAAGTGTTTGGTTCTTCTCCAGTTTCCAGGACTGGGAATGAAGGGTTTTAAAACCTGCAGACTTTGAAATCTTAACTGATGCAGGGAAGTTGTATTTGTCAGCACTTACTGCAAGGCTTCTTAATACTTTCCTGAAAGCCATATGATTTCTGGTTTAGGCACTGTTGGATACAACTGAGGATATGAGAGTTTGTAATTTTGTAAACAGTAAGAATTGTTTGATCCAACTCCAGCAAAAATGTTATGTCACATAATACCTCTGAAATTACTCGTAAGTAATTACACTGCAGCATGAGGCCTGCTCTACTGAGTAAAGAAACTGCTAATTAATGTGTGTATTTTTCTTTTTTCCTGTCCTCTTCCCTAGGAATGTTTCGGAAAAATGAAGATTTGACTCCATCACAGAAGTGCTTGGCTGTAAGGTAGGCTTTCAGACACCTCTAGTCTAGTTTTGGGAGTGGGGAGAAGCTGTTGTTTTGTGTGCTTTATTAATGCTCTGTGGAATTGCTACAGATCACATTTAAGATGGAGAGTTTACAAACTCATTTAAAACAGATCCATGCTTTTTATAGTTGTAGCTTAATACACACATATATTCTCCTGGAAAGCATCACTAGAAGTAGGTTTTATGCTTATTCAAGAAAAACATTCAAAGTTCTATGCAGTTTATGCAAATAGCATGTCCGACTGAAGACCAGTTAACGTTTAGTGCAAATATGAAGTACCTGGTGAAGGAATATGCTTTTTAATTCTGTTTTTCAATATTTAACTTACCTTTTCTCCTTTATTTATTCAGGAGACTTGAAAATAGTATGTTGTCCTAGGCAAAACAGTCTTAACTTGAGTAATTTTCTTTAACTGACTTTATTACCAGTTAACACAAACCTTTGTTTACTGATTCAATTATTGAGGAAAAAAAGAAAACATAAACAGTTGAACAAAGACTTAGGGAAACACCCTTCCTTCTACTTCCCCAGGCTGAGCTTCAGTCAAACACCTCTACTGGGCAAGGAAAGTCAACAGAGTTCAGGAGATCTGTCTGAAAATGCTCAGTACGGACTGGAAAGAAATACAATGCTTAGAATGTTTTAAGCTGTGATTACAAAAGATGCAGAAACTGCTTTTCTACGTGTAGCTTTTACTGCAGTTAGAGTAAGCAGTAACATGGAGTATGACTTTTCCTACTGTGGAAATTCTGTAGAACTACACATCCCATCTCACAAGTTGCTTGTCTTTGAATTACAGACGCATGCCAAGTCTACTGGAGTATTTAAGTTACAACTGTAATTTCATGGGTATCCTGGCAGGCCCATTATGCTCTTACAAAGACTATATTACTTTCATTGAAGGCAGATCATACCAATTGCAACAGTCTGAAGCAAATGGGAAGGAAGATACAAAATATGAACAAACGGATCCTTCTCCAAATGTAAGATGTATGACTCTTGCAGTGCTGATGCTTATGTAATCATTGCATGAAAAGCTTGGTTTGCACTGTTCATTTACAGGCAAAACTTCTGAGCTGTAGCTGGAGTTCATTCATCAACAATATAGTTCCCTGTTCAAAAAGTTAAATACTTATTTTTTTTTTTGAGGCAGGTTTTCTCCATGGTTTCTAGTCTGGATCTTGTGGATAAAAGCAGATTAAATTGGAGCTTCCTAACAAGCTTATATGGTAAAAAGCCATCTTGAAATTAAAACAGTTCATGCATGTTTCCTTCAAAGCATATACTGCGCATAAAAAAAAAAGTCCTGGTTAGGACAAAGTGCACGTTTTGTCATTTGAAAGCTGATGAGCCTTAGAAGTTCCAGCGAGGCTTCATGAACGTTCTACTGTTTTTTACTGTCATCTTGCAGCAAGTAAAAAACATTCATATGTAATGAGTTGAAAAACATTCATAGAAATAGCTTCATTTTTCTTGCTTTCATTCATATAGAGAAATATTAAAGATGGATTTTGATCTGAAGATGTAGTAAAATATGTACTGTCCATAAAAGTATGGCTAGTAATCCATACAACCTACTTCTTCTTCCTCTTTTTCTGTTATTGGAAGAGAGACCAAATACATACAGAAGAAAGTCCAGTTCATTGTACCTTACAAGCGATATTGTATTGCCTGAATGAAAATCAAAAGCTCCCAGAGCTTGTTAGTTTTTTGTATTTAATAAAATTAGTTTAATGCTCAGGGTACTGAATGTTATCTTTTAATTCTTTTCATATTCTCTTAAATAGGAGTGTATCTGATTAATAATCTTGTATGTGGCTAAGGTAATTATTACCACACATAAAAAGCAGAATTATCATGGAGTCAACTGGAGCACTTCAGATAAATGGCTTTCACTGATTCCAATGACAGTTGCCTGGTTTCTGCTTGTCTTGTGGAGCATCAGCTGTTGCTGGAGCAGATGAAGGCATTCCCACGTGTAGCTGCTTGTCCCATCCTACCGTCTAGAGGTTACCATCCCCACAGCTGAGCGAACAGGGAGTGCTTCCCAGTCGGTGGTGTCATCTCTAACCACTTCCATCCTTTGAATGCAGATGAGGATTCTTTGCATGTTCCATTCAATTTGTCTGTGTGGTTGTAGTAACTTGCACCACAGGGATGTCAGCTGGTGCCTAGAGGATGGTAACACTTTAAACTGCTCCCCGTGTTGACAAGGCACCTGAGCTTATAGAATTGTGCTGCTGAGCGAATAGGAAGGGCAAAAGACACAACAGGATTTCTTGCGGAGATTTGCACCTCATAGTCTGTAGTCAGCACTAATGTGTTGTATTGGCGAAGTTGCAGACACTTCTTTTGTTTTTAAACTTTCTTTTGGCTCAGTAAAGTAATTGCATCTTGTGTACTAAAATCCTATTTCTGCAGAAAAAAAATATTGTGTAGTAAAATTATTGCAAATAAGTGGAACTAGCAAACTCTGCCAGTATCAGTACTTCTGGACATGCATCTGCTGATTGCCTGGTAGGACTTTATAGCTTTTTACCACATAATCTTGCTAGCAATCTGAACAAAGTTGATAGAAATAAATGTGAACCTATGATGGATTCTTCTTTCAGGTAAGCAGTTTTCCTGAAAATGAATTGCTCTTAAGATGCTTGAAACTTTTTGCGATTTATGCCACACTAGCTTTTGACATAAAAATAAAGAGAAGTTGTCTATGCTGTTGATATTTCATCTCTCACCTGGTGATACAGAAATCTGGCTGCATTATATAACACCAGCAAGTACCATTTGCTTTTGGAGAAATATGGATAATACAATTTTACTGCATTTGCTGCATCGATTAAAATATTCATTGTCTTGTTCTGGAAGAATGTTTAAATACTGTTAACTTAATACATAAAATTTGTTCCTTGGTTTTCATGTTGTTATTTCAAGAAGAATAAATCGTTAGCTAACTCAAAAGAATGAAATGCAGTGGGGATCAGCAAATGTTGATGGAGTAAATAGGGAAAAAAAAAATCCTTCAGCTGAGTTACAATAAGTTTCATTTCTTGTTAAATATAATTGCATAACCAAAGTAGTTCATGCCAGCCTCCTCCTCTATACTGTGTGTTGACTGCATGATGTTAACTCTGTTTAGTATTTTTGCTGTGTTCATTGCATGTTAAATGAATCGAGTCAATATATCAAAACCGATTTCTTATATCCCTCCTATTGTGCCTTTTTGCAAGCTATCAATTGTTGGTGCTCAAAGTGGTGTCAACTCTCAGAAATTAATATCTGTCTTTGTAAGTTTCTTTTTATTATGGCTACCCTCAAAATACAAGATTCCTGTCAGCAGATACCTGCTTTCTTGCTTATTATGCAGGTTCTTCCTACACATTATAACATTCTTGCTTAATTACCTACAATTGTTGCCTGAGGTGCTAACCTCTCCAAAATAATATGCTTTAAAATAGTCCAATATTATATTGAGCTGTTTACTGATCATTTATAATCCAAGAATAACAGATCTAATTAAAGAAAATGTTAAAAGAACCTTTTCTACTTTTAGTAAATATTTAT
Source organism: Tetrax tetrax (assembly GCA_009806455.1). Classification (NCBI taxonomy): domain Eukaryota; kingdom Metazoa; phylum Chordata; class Aves; order Otidiformes; family Otididae; genus Tetrax; species Tetrax tetrax. Next base: position 113,658 of record WHYT01015794.1, read on the forward strand.
ATATATTATACATGTGTGTACAATAATATATTGATAAAATTTCTGAGCTCAGTGAGTGGTTTACCTTTATTGCTTCAATTAGAAAGCTGTTCCTGAGCTCCTTTCTCTGATTAGGAATCTAGGTTTCAACCTAATTATATTCCCATCTAACGAATGCACGTTTGGTTTTGTCCTGGTGCTGTTTTCTAGCTTAAGTACCCTTTTTCCTTCCCAGTGTTGGCCATATTTGATATTTTTATATAGGTATGTTGAATTGTTGTTCATCAAAGCTAAATCAGCCAAGCCTTTCTACCTTTTTGTTGTAAAATAAATTTTATGTTCTACTTCATGTGAGAATAGTTATCCTGCAGCTCTTTTAATTCCTTAACAGAACAGTTATTTTGGGGAAGTGCAGTTTTTAGTTATTCTACAATAACCAGGTGTTACTTTTCAACTTGGTAGGTTGAAAACTTTTAAAGAGTAGATGAAACTAAGTTTCAAACTTTGAAATTAGTTAGTTCATCCTTGTAAGAACTGACCAGCCCTCCTGTGAATGTGCAGTGATGACCCATGTATGCCTTGGCAGAAAACCTGGTATCAATAACCAAGTTAATTAAGCAGTAGGAAGTGAATTAATGTTTTATCAAATCCATTTGATTTTGTAATTGAACTATAGATTATTTTGGTGTCAGGTAAGGACTTCTGTTCCTCTGTAAATG
>WHYT01015794.1:127908-141688 GCA_009806455.1 Tetrax tetrax
TGAAGCCTGATTTTTTTTTTTTTTTTTTCTAGTATGTATCTTATCTGGCTTGCATTGATATAACTGAAAATTGATTAGGTAATTTAGGTTGTTTTGTTAGCTCCTGAATGCTTTGCAGGGGAAAATCTGCTCAGTTAAAGTAGTTTAAACCAAATAAAGATTGAAGCCATTTATCAGTTTATTAACAAGACATAATTAGCGACCAGTCAGTGAAATATACGTTCAGAATTATCATCAGTATTAGAACAGATAACGTTTTGTAAGTGCTTAGTGTTGTGGCTTAATAAACAAATTTCTAAACACTTTTCTGCAACTAATCCCAAAGAGTTTTTAAAAAAGTGTACATGCACACACACGGTTTCATGCAAACCACACCTCCGCTCCCAAAGTCGTGTGGGTTACAAAAACACTCCTCCTTCTGGAAGTGTATCCCCTAGCCCCTGCTTGTATGCACTGCCTGTGGGAGATGTGGGTTCTCCAGCTCTATGTGAACCTGCTGATTCACATGCCGATGAGAAAAGCATTCCAGCAGTTCACGTGTGTGCAGCTGACAGGGATGAGAGATTGCATACTGCCCTGACAGTCCCCTGGCTGGATGCAGGCTCCTTGGTGTCTGGAGGATGCTCTGTCTTGGCTGAGACAGAGGTCATGATGCTGGTGGGGTGACTTCTGGCAGTGTTAAACTAGGTTTGGATGACTGCTGTATTGTTCCAAGGTGTTTCTCTGACTTGTTACAGATTTTCCTAGTGCTTTTCTATTTTCTAAGCTGACACTTGTTTCAAAAGTCTCTTGGAAATTCCCTGGTTGAGGAAATTCCCTGGTTGAGTTGGGCCTGTTGTTTTCCTCTTTAGGGTGATCTATTGTGGGCAAATATCCTCAGATAATTTTGTGTATTACATATGCATGCATGTGCACCCTACTTAGGCCCATCTTCTTATCTTAACAGGCATTGTTAGCGAAGCCCTTTGGCAAGGGGAGGGGGCTCTGCTGGTACCCCCCACTGAATACCTCATAAGATAAACTTTCCACATCTATTTGACTGGAATAAACTAAATTAGCAAAACACATTTTGATCTTTCCCTAGTCAAACCCTGCTTTTTTACCTTCTGCTCTTTCACATTGACTGTATGATCTGGCCTCAGCAATCTTTTGTAGAGATGGAAGATGTAGTAAAGCAGTTACATTAGTAGTGAATGTTTCAGCCCTCTGTATTATTCTCTCATCTTCGTCTTTGAATAATAGATGTGCGTTCTCTTCTCTGTCTCTGTTATTTGTTGTGCGTTTATAAAACCTTTTTACATATTGGTTCTAAGGGCTTTTTTAGTTAAAACTATGTATGTTTTTGTATGTTAGCCTTAGATTTGTGTCCATGCATGCTTGTGCTGTTGATTTTTCTTCATGTTAGTGTGCATCTGTTCCCATATTTCCTATTGCTTTTTGGTTTTCAGATCATTAAAGACATTAAAGAATTTTTGATGACCTTACCATATTTCCTGTCATTCTTCCGCATCATGATGGCTTGTCATTGTGTCATTTAATGTTGTCTTCTGGAAACTACTTTTCTTGGATTCCTATTTCCCTTTTTCCTTCTAGAATGCCTTACTGTAGGACCTTGCCTAATCATTTGGAGCCTTGTTTTTTAAATAGCAGAGTTCAGCATTCTCTTTATTTGTTATTCTCACATCCCTAGAGTCATTAATTATAACTTCATCATCATGCTCACCTAATTGCCATACACAGATGCATTTTCAACTGTAGTCTCTCTATTACTCAAAATTGAAGGTAATTGTTACTTTTTCCCTTCTCCTATAAACTGCTTTCATTATCTGAAAAATGTCTGATTCCTCACAAGAGTTTGCAGGACAGTCTGTGCCTTCCAGTGCAGCTTTTAAAACACATTCTAGGATGGCTCAAGATCCTTCATTAATACCAACACCTGTCTTTGGATGCTTCTGTATCACTTCACTATAAATACGTCCCATATGTGATGGCACAGAGTAGCTTAGCACTGAGGGGTTAAATCAGAAGCTGCAATAGCTTTAAGTATTTTCTGTAAGTCATAATAACAATAAACTGCAATTGCACTGCAAATGATGTGTTGGGGATGAAACTACCAAAAGTATAAATGTAGGAATGCTAACTGGGAAGATTGTTGGTGATCTGTGTCTCATCTTATTTATCTTGAATTGTCTTTGACTTGCTAGAGTGTGCTATGAGCGAGCCTCCTTCAGCCCAACGATTCAAACCTTCATCCTCTCCGCCATTTGGCATGGAGTTTACCCAGGATATTATTTAACATTTTTAACTGGAGTACTAATGACACTAGCAGCACGAGCTGTAAGTACCAACCAAGTATCTTTTAAAATAATAAGTAGCTCTGTAAAAGAAAACTCATTGTGTTCTGTAGTCCAAAGATGTGATTTACAGTTGATGCACAGTCTGTCTGATAGTTTTGTTTACTTTTTTAGTTGAGAGCAATGGAAATTATGATTGATAAGGAAGGGTTGGTCAGTAGAAACAAGCAAGACTATGCAGCCTATGACACGTTTGTAGCATGTATTTTGTGGAAGCCATTCCTCTGTATTAACTGATTGTGTATTATTATGCCATGCTAAACAATATGATAGATCATTTTGAAAAAACTTTCTCACTGATCATCAGTAGCTTAAAATTTAGGGGGTCAGTGCTATTTATTTATCGAGTCTCTCTCCCTCTCTAATTTCTGTCCAGTACTATTGTAAAGATGGTAAGTAAAAAGTGCTCCTCCTCAACCAGCAGATAAACATCTCTATTACTACTCAAAATTGGCCAGCCAGCAGTGCAGTCACATGAACAAGCTTTTACAGCTGCTATTCAGAACCATATGGAACCAGCAAATCTGCCATGTTATATTTCATGTTATATAACATGAAATCTTTCAGCCCTGCTTGAGAAAGCTGAGTAAGAACAAAAACAGGTTTATCAGTTACTCCAGGGGAAAAAGGAACAAAAAAAAAAAAAAAGCTGTCAGCTCAGAGCAGAATAACAGACCACTTTGCTGTCAAAAACCCAAGAGAATGAGAAATTCAGCAGACTGCTCTTTCTTGCTGTAATAGCTAGAAGAAGGTGGTACTTCAGATTTAGAATGTTACTAACAGTAATAAAACAGATGCTTCTCTTCCTTCACAAAGATGTGTGTATGGTCCTTGTTTGAGAGAATTGACTCCTTTCTTTACAATAGGTATAGATCCCTTCTCCTTTCCAGACTATATCGCAGTGAACTTTTGACATTTATCAGCCAGGGGCTGGTGCAAAAGCCAAGGTTCAGGGCCAGTTCACAGGTAAAAGTTGTTGTGTTCTCTCAGTAAGGCGAGTCCAGAAATCGGAATGCTCACTGCACTTTGTCCTGAGCTTTGCTAGTAAGCTGCTCTTGTATTCACATTTCATATGAATCAATCAATAGGCTATTAAATAAAAATATAGTTTATGTATGAATGGTTACTTAATATTAACTGATAAGATACATTAGAGGTCCTTTAGCGTGTTTATTATTCAACTCTATTAGCCTGTATTAAGACTCCAAAGTTTGGTAGCTCTGACCCACACTTTCTTCCCCTGTCATGCCTAAGAATGTATTCAACTTGTTTTACTCCCCTTAATCATACACATTTCCTAATCAGATGTTTACTAGGAGCAATTATAGATATATCTTAAAAGTTATCCTTGCAAATAATAAAATACTAGACTGATAGAATGAGGGGTATTGGTTTTAAAATAGAAGGAAGCAGATTCAGGCTTGATATAAGGGAGAAATTTTTCACAATGAGGGTGGTGGAACACTGGCACAGGTTGCCCAGAGAGGTGGTGGATGCCCCAACCCTGGAAACGTTCAAGGCCAGGTTGGATGAGGCTCTGAGCAACCTGATCTGGTTGGAGATATCCCTGGCCCTTGCAGGGGGGTTGGACTAGATGACCTTTAAAGGCCCCTTCCAACCCTAACTAATCTATGATTCTGAGATTTCTGTACAATAAATTCAGTGAAACTTCATCCTAGTTTTACAGAACTCGGGAACAAATCATTGCACGTGACCATAGGAGAAAACTGGAGGGAAATGGCAGATGGTAGGATGAAGGGTATGTGGCTAGAATGACTTGTTTTACTTAGTTAAACTAAGGAAAGGCTGAGTGGGAATGTGGTACCTACAGGGGAATTTGGGTAAGAAGTACAAGAGGGGTAAAAAAGGCTTTTAATGTAAAGAATGAAATCGGCCCAAGCCAGCCTTCCTTATATTCTTTAGAATCAGGAGGTTTAAAGGAACTGAAGGATGAAGAAGCTAAACTGTCCTTTGACGCACAGTTTTTCAGAGAGGACTGCCTCAGAGTGGATGATTGGAAGGTGGCAACTGTGACAGCAAGCTACACAAAGGCTGAATTGAGCCCATCTGGGCTTGTCAGCAAATAAGAGTGTGAGGAAGCATGACAGCTCAGTCAAAGGAAAGAGGGGCAAAGATCTATTGGTGTCTTTTTCCTTATAGACTTAAATAAAACTGAACCCAAACCTGCATGGGTTCTGGATTTTTTGAAAATAACTTTACTATTCCGTTGTTTGAACAGAATTTTACAAACAAAAGACTCAACATAGAAAATTGAGTCCTTTGATAATAGTCTCACTTGATATTAGTTGTTGTTAAGACTCCTGAAAAATGTCATTGGAGCTGATATTTTCTATATTCTGATTTATATTCTACTTGTCCTAAAATATATCTTACTAGCAAGTATATGAAAATGCTTTACCATACAGAAGCTTTCAAGAGAAGCATTCTGGCTTTCATTTACTCCAATATATTTACAGAATGGCTTGAGAGAATAGCACATCTGCCTCATTCAGACAAGTAGTCCAAAGTCACATTGGACTGAGGGGGGTGTTCATTTGCTTAAATTCTTAAATACTTAAATTCCCGTACTGGATGACATGCACTATCCTAAAAGCCAGGGAATTTGAACTGACTCCTGTTGAAGCTGATGAGTATTTTGAATAGCTCAAACTGTACTATTTAAATTCATCCTATGAATTTAGTGGAAGTGCAACAAACTGTGAATTACAAGATCGCTCTCAAAGTTTATTCCTAAACTAACTTACTGTCATCTGCTCTTTCAGATAAGAAACAATATCAGACACTACTTTGTTGAATCTCCTTCTGTTAAACTATGTTATGATATTGTAACATGGATGGCAACTCAAGTAGCAATAAGTTACACAGTCGTACCATTTGTACTGCTCTCTGTAAAACCCTCTTTCACCTTTTACAGGTAAGCACATTCTGCCTGTTTCCTTTTTCCTTTCTTTAACTTGAGATAGAAGTATTTTCTGTGGCATGAGATTTCTGAAGCTATTTCTGTGATAATTATTAGACTTATTTGTTAGCTGAACAAACTGTTTCTGTTGTAGTGCTTGAACATAGTTTGTGTTGTGTACAAAAAAACACAAAGTGATCTCATTCTCATATCGTAATAGACTTATTTTTCCTGGGGCAGGGAAAAAACCCAACCAAAACCAGAGGGTACCTTTGAGATTACTATATGCACTTGAACTATTTTATAGCAGGACTAGATAATCACTTCCCAAAAGTAACTTCTGTGAAAAAAATAGTTGAAAGCAGACTTCTCTTCACTTTACATGTCTGTTACAGCACAAAGTGCTGTGGGAGAAGAGTTAATTTCTGATTTAGAATAATAGAATAGAATTCCCCCTTATTCTATTTCCCCCCCCCCTTATTACTTTTCTTAAAAAGGAAATATTAATGTCTTCCTGACTTAAATGTCTTATGTGCAAAGTACTGTATGCAAGTAGGGTTTGACAGTTTCTTCCTTAAGCATCCTGTAAGAGTGGTCAGAGTTTTACTAAATTATTATTTTTGTTTGTTTTTTAGCTCCTGCTATTTCTGTCTTCATATTGCCAGCATCTTGGTGTTGTTGGTATTTCCATTGAAAAGAACTCAAAAAGGAAGTAAAAAGCATGAAAGCATCCAGCCCGTGTGGTCCCAAAAACTAGAAGAAGAAAATCTTTTGCAAAAGAACAGTTACGCTACAACAAATAATAGTTTCAGTCAGAAACAAGAAATAACCTGCAGATATCAAGCATTAAAACAGTGATCGAGGAAATATTACGATGAATATATTTTGTATGTTTTCAGAAACCCATTTTTAGCACCTTTTAAAGGGGTTTGTATTTGTTTGCAAAGATGTTTAGTAAGAAAAGAACGCATTACTTAGGAAAATCACATACAATAGCAAGACTGGAAACAAAACAAATTACCCCTCCCATGCCATGTCCCTGTGGTCACGCCTTATCTGAAGATGTTACCGTTATTTCAATGGGCACTCAGGACTTGCAGCGTATGTCCATAGGGTCCTATGTGTGCCCTTTGCTGAATGTACGTTGTGTATCCCAAGGCACTGACGGGGTGGAATAAAATTGTGTCAATCTAGGATTAACAAATGGAAATTAATTTTTCCAAATTAATGACTTGCCTTAAACCCTCTACTTACTGAAATATTGTTTCTAAGTGGGTATTTTCAAGTTTGATTTTATGTGGAAAGCGTATTTCAAATATATAATACCATATGCTCTAAAGAAGATAGAAATAGGACATGCAAAGTCATTAGAAGGCTTTTGACTCTTTAAAAGGGAATTGCAATAAGCAACTCAGTATTTGGAGGGTTTTCTTAAAGTATCTCAAAGTATTACAGTCTGTTATGGGACTGTAAACATTACTGATGCCAAATTATAGTTAGATTTCTTTGATAACGAGTATAATTATGCAGAGCCCTTCTGAATGGATTTAAAAAAAACCACAAAACAAAACACCAGAAGGTTCACCTTTTCTGGGGCTTGGTGGCTCTAATCTATGTTTCTTTTACTTTAAAGTACCTAAAAACAGTAGAAAAAACACTGCCAGGTGGGCTTTGCAGCTAGAGAAGGAAAGGCAGCCTTAGGACAGAGAAGACAATGTGCACGCACCAGGATTTCAATGAAAGTGCATTTTTATTCTTAAATACCAGAAATACTTGTTCTAGAGTAGAACTGTTTTACAAAAAATGATTTTAATACTTTAAGTTGTTTTGAATTTTCAGGCATACAGTAGTTAGTTGATGATGCTTTCAGTATAAAATAGCAAAACTACCTTGAGCTCTAATGCACAGGTAGTCAAACATGAGATTCTATGATTACGATCATAACCAATTCCTGTATGCTTGATAATTTATGGCCCTTTATCCAAAGCAGTATATGAATTAGAGGAACTTTTTTTTTACAGAAGAATTTTAGCTGCAAAATTCATATCATATTTGTGGGTAACGAAATGAAAGAAAGAAATCCTTCTGACTGAATTACGGAAGCATGTCAAGGGAATAATGCAGTGATTATATCTATTCCAGACCATTTGTTGTGATGATGGTCCCTGCTAGAGTACTACTGTTAGAGGGCTACATTTGAATTCCTTATACTCTGTATTTTCTTTTTTTTTTTTTTTTAAGTAAACACAAACTGTTTATCCGCATGGGGTTTTTTAGCTTTAAAACTGACACAAAAGACTACTGGAGAAAAATAATGCAGCTAGTTGATTAATAACCTACAAATGAATGAGAAAAAAATTGTCATAATATTTTGAACCTTCTTAGTACCAGAAGTGCAATGAGAGTCCTCAGCTTTCAGGATACTGCCATACAAAAATACTCACAGTACTTCTGGCTTATTCTCTAAAGAACCAGATCCAAAGTCGGGTCAGAGTTGTTTCCTTGCTGGGATAGTTCTTTGGCTCCTTGCCTAAAACTGCAGGAGGGTAACATCCCTTTTCCATTATGTAGGTCAGCACCAATTAACCTATGCAGTTATAGAGGGGGAACTAAATATGAAACGAGAGTGGATGAGTCTGTTTAGAGAAATAGTGATGTTGGTTGTTTCAGTGACAGCTGTTATCTTTAAAAGAAAATAATCTGACTTCTAAATCTTTACTTTGATTACTCAAGTAGACATCCCCTTACATAGGGCTGCAGTTGTTATATGTCTCTTTGAAATGGCATTATGGTTTTTTGTGTTGTTTAAACAAGGGCATGCTAGTTTCTTTATGTTTGATTATCCTTATTAGATACAGAATCAGGAAAGAAGTTTTTCCAGTTTCTGTTCCTGAAGGGAATTTACATAAATTAACAAATAGAATTGCACCTTTCTATGTGAGTAGAGTTAGGGTTCATTCTTTCAGCATTTGTTGCTGTTCAGCTTAAATTCATCTTACTGGTGCAGTCTACATATCTACCCAAACAAGCGCTGTTGGATGCTACCGCAACATCTGATGTGCCATTTTCCCCATTAATGGTCTGGTATTCCTGTTTTCTTGTTCCGGTGTATGTGCCCATATGTGTGATAGGAGCTTACTAATTCTTCAATATGAAATATGAAAACAGTTGTAAGCACTCCCAGAAAATAAACAGGCTTAGGACAGCAAAGGCTTGTACTTCAGTGTGAGTGAATGCAGTACAGTTTTTTTTTCAGAACTTTTGTGTATAGGGACACTAGAACAGCTAAGAAAACACATACATGTTTTAGTCAGGCACAGGTGGCAAGATATGCGTTTAAAAATTGGACGTGACTGGTGTCTGCATGCAATATGATTACTTTTTTTTTCTTCATGATCTGAACCCCTTAAATAATTATCACACAAGAAAGTTATGAGAATTAATTAGTTCTGCACAATATTTAGGTGTAGTGTCCTAGAATTTGCCCTTTAAATGTTACTACTGAATATAAGAGTACTTTGAACCAAAATCTACTCTTCATGCAAACAAATTATCTTGGGGAAAGAGGTTTTTTGTTCTATGGCAGCACTTGGATTTTAGTCAAGCTGGGGTTTTGTTGTTGTTGTTTTCCCTCTACTGTACTGGTTTTCTGCCTGCTATCGCACTGGATCCTTTTTATCCATTCAGTCAGAAAGTCAAGAGCAGCCAGCCCCAATGCTTTAGATAATTTTTAGGTTTTACACACATCATTTTATAATACTGAGTTTGAAAGGATGTCAGTGGTTTACTATTGCTCCTGCTGAGGAAAATAGTAGCAAGTAAATTTCCTAGAAATGTTTTGAGCACGAAGGAAACATGGTTTTGGGTATTCTTTCACTTATTAACTAATGTATATCCAAAAGGTAGAAGTGTTTTCTGTATTGCAGATCAGCACACTATGAAGAGTAAATACAACATATCATTCATAATTTTATGGTGCTTTGCAGATATTTGCCTATTGTGAAAAATTCATTCAGGCACTTAATGAGTTAATGTTAGTTAGTACGTGTAGTCACCCTGATAGTAACTATTTGCTTGCTTAACCTTTTAACCTTTATGATTCTGTATTAATGAAAGAGATATATATTATATATTTAAATAATACTTTCAGTGGTGCCTACTACTGTTGTAATCGAGAAGGCTTTGTTAGCTTTACAGTTACAGATACACTCTTCTTATTCAGAAAACTTATTATTCTATGGCCATTCCTTAAGTTGACATGATTTCAGTAATAGATGATGTTTTAAAATATCTTACCATGTAAAAATACTGGTATGCATTTCACTATGCTCTTGATAACAAATGATACTTGAGTGAGAAGACTTTACAAAGAGATCTCTATACTCTCTGCTCTACCCTGACTTGTGGTATGAGTTTTGCCAGTATAGTGTATTATTTATTAAAAGGATTTTACACATAAATAACTTGTTCTGTTTCCCCTGTGGGAATAAGTAATATGAATATAAATGCTATGCTTTTGTGACAGGACGCACACTAGGTAGATGTGCCTCTATTGATGGCATTGGTAAATTGATGGTTAGTGGTAAAATGCCCTCTGATGCAGAGGAGACCTTTATGAGATCCTCACCTCCTGTCAAATTCCTATCAAAAGTAATTTTAACAGATTCTGGATTTTTATTGCAGAAGCTTTGCAAACAAATTGTTGACAATTTGTTTAAATACATGGTCAAATGTATCCTCATGTTTGCCTACAGCTGTCACTGCTCACATGTAGACTTTCACATGCTCAACTTTATAAGTTGCCCTTGAATGTTAAAGAAATCTAAAAGCACAAGTTACAATAATTTAGGCTTTCAGTTCCCTTATCCTTAAGTATTTCACTTTGTAGTTCTAATTGAATTCTGAAATCAGAAATTTTGTTTTCAATGAAAATTGGGAGATACTGTTGATTATGTTGAAAAGTGATCAGTGTTAGAAAAAACAAATGGAAATAGATTTAAGTATTTTAATATGATGCAGACTCTACATATAAAAAATATACATTAGTTCTGTGCTGATTCATCACAGCACTTCATTACATGATTAGTCTTTATGTATTTATTTAGGTCCAGTAATACTCAGAAGAGCACTTGAATATTTTTACATTTCCTGTTAAAAAATCAATTTGCTATAAGTAGTTAAACAAATGCTATGCTGAGTAAGTATCTAAGCAGATACTTACAGTGAATTGAGCATACTCTCATTAGATTACCAGATCTGTCTGGATCTAAGCTAGTTGGCACTGTTGGTCTTCATCCTCTTCACAGTCATGGTGTAAAAGCTGTCTGTGAAGAAGTCTCTGGTAAAAACATGTCCCGTGAGTGGCTGGGAGGGTTTGCCACAGAGTTCCTGGGGGGAGCTAACCCTATATGCAGAGCTTGACAGAGGGTCTACTTGTTTGTGACCCAGGCTGCGTCTGCTCTACACTAGATCTAACTGGATTTTTGATACGTTTGTGGTCTTAACCTAGACATTTTGCAAACATCATGAAATCCAGGCATCCACAAAGTCACCCTGCAAGGTTACAACTGCAAATACTGCAACAGTTGCTTATTATGGCCAAAACTAAATGAAAAAAAAATTCTTAAAAACTTCTTTTGAGATGAGCTTTTTGTATGGTTTTGTTTTTTTTTTTTTTTTTTTTTTTACAAAACCTAACCATCAACTGTAACAACTTTCATCCCATTAAGTATTTAAAACATATTTTTTCTCACTTTAGGTATATAGAATCATAGAATGGTTAGGGTTGGAAGAGACCTTCAAAGGTCATCTAGTCCAGCCCCCTGCAAGGACCAGGGACATCCCTGACCAGATCAGGTTGCTCAGAGCCTCATCCAACCTGGCCTTAAACGTTTCCAGGGATGGGGCATCCACCACCTCTCTGAGCAACAAATGTGCAAAAGCAAATTTTACCACTTCATAATCTTCTGTGCATTAGCTGTGTGTCCAGTGACTTAGGCCTGGTTTTGGCTTTAGACATTTTTAGATTGTCTAAATCCATGTACATATCCATATTAACTTTGTGTAAACTTTATGAATTGACAAACTGTAGTTACATATAGTGTGCACAAGTATACTTCAAATAGGCCATATCATTATTTACATGAGACTAAGTGTTGAGCCCTCTAGATGTACACAACATCTGCTGAAGGCTGCTGGGCTCTACTCTGAGTATTAAGCTTTCTGCTTCCTAAAGTGAAAATACAATCTGCTGGTTACACTTTAAGTGGAAAGTAAAGGGCTTTTTTTTTGAGCTGTTGCAAAACCAACCCTTACAGGATATTCTGCTGCAGGCTATGAATACAAAATTTGACTTCAGATATATGACTGAAATCTGTGTTACAGCCACTTTCAGAGGAAGCTTTTTATGTTGATAGTGACTCGGTCCCGCACCTTATTCCAAACAAACCTCTTGACAAGAGAGACCTCTGCACAATCTTCTTCCTTCCTTTTGTTATCTAAGGGAGAAATACCCCAAGCTGGATTTTCATTTAGGTTTCACTACAACATGTTATATGAACAGATAGCTGTGGTCCTTGCTGTAGTTGGATTAGGCTTCCAAACTGTGAAGATATAATCTGAAACAAAAAAGCAGAGAAACAGGGTGCCTAGAGACCAAGAATCAGAATAGCGCAACACTGCATACTAAAGGTGCAACAATCTTTTGTCACAATAAGTTACGAGGTATTTGCCTACGCGTATTTTGCCTTTCTACGTGTTTATCACTTCTCTTTACATCTTTTCTTTATACCTTCTTTTGTCCAGTGGTGTTGACTCCTTTCTATGAAGAATCTGCTGATGTGTCTTACTGTGACAAAGGTGTCAAAATGATACAATAGTAATTAGGTAGTTATTCTTAAATCCCAGACCTCAGATGTGTTCTAGATGAGTTAGAAGAGAACATTCAAAATGTATTGAATGAAAAATAGTGTAAGATGGGTTAATATAGCATTTTTCAAAGATGTTGTAATAAGTTATTCAATTTAAGGATTTAAAATATGGTACTTTGTTCTTTCCTGCCTTGGTTACACAGTCAAGGGAATAGTTTTACCTCAAAGCAGAAGTAGTTACGCCTCCAACTACCCGTATGTTAAGGTGAGAAAACACCCCTGAAAGTGGATAGCTACAGTATTCCTAAACTTGCCTTTCCTGGTTCAGAATATAATGCATTGTCAGTGAATTTCATTTTTATTATTCCAAAATATATATTTTTTAAAAAGTGTTATTTTTCAACAGATCCATAAACTAAGTGTTGGTGTATGGTAAAATTAAAATACCACTGTTAGTTACACTGTGATTGTGATATTTTAATAATTACTTATTTCTAATTTGTCTCAGCAGTGCTGCAGAAGCAGCATGCTGTTATGTTTTAAAGGTGTTTTTAACTTGCCTATAAATGTTTTTTTTTCTAATGTGTGTCTTTAAATATGATTAAACTGTAGTTTAAAATAACTGAACTTGTTTTTCTAAATTTTTTTTGTGTTTATCTTTAATGAGTACTGGAGAGCAAAATTAATGCGGTTTCTTCTTTAGTGTATAGATTACTAAACATTACAACACATGCATTTACACTGTTATTTGCATATTCAGTTTCAAAATTGCTTTTATCTTATTTGTTGTCTAGAGCTTACATACAAACATATGTTTATAATTATTTTTCAGTAGAGCTGGTAAATGGAACTTCAAGTCTAGCCACTTGTTACTTGGGAAAGATACTTAAGCAACTTTAAAATACCCATCTCAAAGCATATTGCTACCTCATGTGTGCTGTTTCTGAGTATGACTACTCAGGTGTGGTTTTAGCTTGATATAGATATACTACATAACTAGCAAATGTTTTTAACAAGGTGGTTATTTAACTGATGGTTCCAGAGAAGCAGGACTAAATGTGTACCAGATGTGCATTTTTTCCACTTTTTGAAACTTGGGACTCCACTATGATACTTTCTGATGGCTGGTGACAGTAAAGCTGGCTGAGACTCCTTGACCTACAGGTTCTTTACTATGTGCATTTAGATTGTTTTAGAAAAGAAAGGTACTAAACAAGGGCTGTCTCATATTGAGTAACGTTCTCTCTTCTCTTGATCTAGTATTAATTCTGCTTCAATACAAACTTTATAAAGCCAGTGTAACTTCTTTGACATCTTTACAAAGATCTGTTTCTGCAAATGGTCCCATCCTAGAGGAACACTGGAATGTGTGTGTTGCTAAATTTCATCCAGGATTTTGGAGTGCATAGCGTTTCTCCCATGTTTACCAGCGGCATTTCTCAGCACACTTTAGTTGTTTTATCTATCGGACGGCAATTGTTAACAAAACCTCGGGGTTTTTTTTTTTTTTCCCCCTTTTCTTCCAGAAAGCAGTGCAGGGCTCGGCTCCCCCCACCCGGGCCCCGTCAGTCAGCGCCTCCTCCCGCCCCTACTGCCGGGGAGCGGGGTGGTGGGTGGAGCGGGATGCCTCACCGCCC
>WHYT01015795.1:0-18854 GCA_009806455.1 Tetrax tetrax
CTGAGAGGGCTGGAGCAGCTCTGCTGTGAGGCCAGGCTGGGAGAGCTGGGGCTGTTCAGCCTGGAGAAGAGGAGGCTCCGGGGAGAGCTGAGAGCGGCTCCCAGTGCCCAAAGGGGGCTGCAGGGAAGGTGGGGAGAGACTCTTCAGCAGGGCCTGGGGGGACAGGACGAGGGGTCGTGGTTTCAAAATAGAGGGAGGCAGATTCAGACTGGACATAAGAAAAGTTTTTTTTATGCTGAGGGTGGTGGATGCCCCATCCCTGGAAACATTCCAGGCCAGGTTGGCCGGGGCTCTGAGCAACCTGATGTGGTTGGAGATGTCCCTGCTCCTGGCAGGGGGGTTGGGCTGGGTGGACTGTGAAGGTCCCTTCCCCCCAAACCATTCCATGATCCTATGAACAGAGCAGGAGACGACATCTCTTTCTGGTGAGAGCCTACCTAGTGACACAGGACAGCCCACTCTGAGCCAGGGAACTACTACAACCTGGTTTTCCCGTTATTTTTGTTCTCTACCCTGACGGTCGTATCACAGCTCACCCACCAGTGACGCAGCCAATTCTCCTCCATCTCTCTTGCTCCCCTGCTTTGCAAGACCTCCTCTCGCCACCGCATCCCACTGCCAGCGCCTGCAGTCAAGTGGTGTAAAAGAAATCACCGCTGAGCATCCATCAAATGTCAAAAATCTGCTGGAAAATTTATTTATTTAAACCCAAACTTGGCTGAAGTTGACCCACGCGCTCCAAATCAGTGAGGAAGCGGCAGACTGACAGCCGTCCGCGCTGTGCGAGCCTCACTTCTTTAGGAAGCCAGGCTAAAAACAGAACCAGCGATCACCACCGCCGTCTATGTTTAGACCCAATATTCTAAATAATTCCTTCCTTTACCATTCTTTTTTTTTTTTTTTTCTTTCTCCTTCCCTGAAACGACCCTTGGCAGAAGAACTGAACAGCTGCCACCAGGAGCAGGAATTGAGTTAGAAGATGAAGAAACGCAGCGCTGGTAGCAAAGGAGACACACCAGCTGGACGCCTTCCAGGTCACTGCAGCCCATCAGCCTTCCGAAGAGGACAACCCAGCAGATTTCAGCAGCACACGGTTTGGGTTTTTTTTCCCCTCACATATACAAAACCGATAACTCCTACAGAGGTAACCATTTCACGCTATAAGCTACGCAATTTATTTTTTAAAAGGCTTGCCAATCAGATTATTGTGTTCAAGCTAAAGAAAAAAAAACATACAGAAAGACTTTTCATGGGGAGGGCATTCCACTTGAGATTTTCCTTGTCTTCCTCTGCCAAATTGGCAAGAGAACTGTGTAATTACAGAATTTTTGCAAACAAAATTAATTTATCGCAAGTCTGTGCATGGTCACCCTTACACAGAAGTATTTTACGGAGAGTGGAAGGAAAGGATGCCATGGTTTTATTCCACCCCACAAGTTAAACCACTCTCCAAAAAAAAGGAGTATTTTTAAATAAAATCACCGTGCGTCGTCACGGATCGTAGTCCCCTCTTCCGTTTTGGAAGACGGACGAACTTCACAACACGGAGACACGGAGAACACGGACGACATCCCTCAGCGGGGACTGGGATGCACAGTGCCCAGGACCGGTGTCAAGACACGATATGCAGATACGGAGACAGAGGAAGGGTTGTTACATTAGATTTTTAAGCATAAAATGTTGTTTTCTTACATTTCTGACCAGGAGACCCAACCTCAAGATGTGTCATTTTTTTTAGACTAAAATACAACCAAACACATGTACCACAAAAATTAATTATTCCAAAAAGCCACGCTGTGGTACATGAAGGGCTTATTTCCCCTCGTTATACAGCGTTTCCGTTCCATTAAGATACCCAACCAGCTTCCACGAATCCTCCATTTCCTTCACAAATGTTCATCCTGCGTATCCTGATTTTCAGGTGTTCTCCCTGTCACGTTCAACACATCGCATGTTCATAAATTCTAGACTTGCTTGGTTTTCCCAACGTTACCCAAAAGTCTACGCAGGAACCCAGCAGAGGCTGAAGAGGTCCAAGAACAGGATGTAGAGAATTTTTTAAGATGCCAGCAGACTGAGGCACCTAATTCCTCCCAGATCAAGCTGGTCACCTTCCTTTCCTGTGTTCTCCCTCCAAAACTCAACCCCTAGCAACTGACAGTTGAGATGATGAAGAGACAAAGACAACCCACACATGTGGTCCCTGGACCTGCCAGTGTAGGATCACATCTCACTGTGCACGCTCTGAAATTGTGCCGAATAGAATCAGAGAATCATGGAATGGTTTGGGTTGGAAGGGGCCTTCAAAGCCCACCCAGGCCAATCCCCCTGCCAGGAGCAGGGACATCTCCAACCACATCAGGTTGCTCAGAGCCCCGGCCAACCTGGCCTGGAATGTTTCCAGGGATGGGGCATCCACCACCTCTCTGGGCAACCTGGGACACTGCTCCGCCATCCTCATTGTGAAAAATGTATGTGAACAATTTTACTGCATCAAACCATGCAGATTGTCTCTTTCCCAGTGACGTAAGACACATCCCCGTTTGCTCGACAGTCAGAATCCGGGTATTTTTTTGGAAACGACTTGAGATTTGTCATTTCGCCAGCACCTCTGCACAACCATAACACCGTGACCATCGACCGAATTACTGGCTCAGTGACTTTTTTAGCTGGCAGATGAGCAGATATACTTCTCATGAGCAAATTCCTTCCACACTCCCATATTAATTTTAGTATTATATTGGACACAGTAATGCTAACGATACAATTCTAATTTAGAGAGCAACAAATCATAGAATCATAGAATCTTGGAAGAGACCTCCAAGTTCATCAAGTCCAACCGTCAACCCAACACCACCACGTTCACTAAATTGTGTCCTGAAATGTCAAAAACGTTCCGCTTCTTCCTTCATGCATGGCAGAAGCTTGTCAGCGGCCCAGCAATTAAAACACGCGTGTCGAGTTAAACACGTCTGCGACAAAGCCGCGGCAGCGCAAGCTTCATAGCTGCTGCGCTGACGTACTCCTATCCAATTATTCATGTTCTTCTACCATCACTAAGAGGCTTTGTTTGCATTGTTTTGGGGGGCTTTAACTCATATATACTTCCCTGGCAGCTCTTTTAGGGGAAAAAAACCTTATCTTTAAGAGGATTTTAAATTATTTTAATCTGAAGAGCACTACAAACGTTTCCCACTACACAGGAAGAACAATCTCTGTTGTTCGCACGTTAATCCTGGCAAGCACTTAAGGGCAGAAACACAATGGGGTGAAATTGTTACAGATGGCCTCGGGGTTATTCCAATACTTGAACGACTAGAAGAACGGGGCGGAATGAAAAACGCAGGCCGAAGTGTCGGAAACACGGCTCACGATAAGATCAGAGCGCTCAGAAAGAAACTACTGAAGAGACGACAGTCATAGAAATTTAAAACGAGCCTTGCGGGAGCGTAAGAAGTATTTGCTAGCCTGGAGAGAAAACCATCCATCCTCTTCCACTCCAAAAAAAAGTAATCAGCAGGCAAATTATCTTTATTCCATTTGGACAAGCAAAATTTCACAAGGTTACCGCAGAGAACAACCCAGAAGTGGCAAGATGGACGAGAGGCGAGATAACCGAACAGGCCTTGGCCATCTAACTTCCACGATTCCGATGACGAACGACCTGAATTAGTGACGTTCTTTGCCCTTGTCCTCCTTGTTCATACTGAATTTAGTCATG
Source organism: Tetrax tetrax (assembly GCA_009806455.1). Taxonomy (NCBI): domain Eukaryota; kingdom Metazoa; phylum Chordata; class Aves; order Otidiformes; family Otididae; genus Tetrax; species Tetrax tetrax. The sequence continues at coordinate 3,722 of WHYT01015795.1, forward strand.
AGGGAAATCCAGCCAAGGATCGTCCTTTGCAATTATTCTATAAAATATTAGAGACAGGACAGGTCACGGGGGTTTGGGGTGGGGTGGTTTTTCTCAATGGAAAAAGAAGGAACATCTCAAGTACTTGCAAGCAGAAAGAATTAAAATAACTGATTAAATTTTCTGTAGAGAATGTTTACCTATTAGTCTATTATATTAAACCCAAATGTGGTATAATTTAAAAAAAAATAGTAACTGAGTATTAAACAAAAAGGTTTTTAAAACATTTCAGTTCCAAGTAGGTTAAAGGAGTCAGAAGCTCCATCTGTCTGGTGCACAGGCTTTGATATCGCAAGAATCACAGAAGGGTTTGGGTGGGAAGGGACCTTCAAAGCCCACCCAGCCCAACCCCCCTGCCAGGAGCAGGGACATCTCCAACCACAGCAGGTTGCTCAGAGCCCCGGCCAACCTGGCCTGGGATGTTTCCAGGGATGGGGCATCCACCGCCTCTCTGGGCAACCTGGGACACTGCTCCACCACCCTCAGCGTGAAACCAGAGTTTCTGGGGTCTCAGCAGAGCGGAGCAGAGGGGCAGAATCCCCTCCCTCGCCCTGCTGCCCACGCTGCTGGGGATGCAGCCCAGGGTGCCGTTGGGTTCTGGGCTGGCAGCGCACGTTGCCGGCTCGTGGTGAGCTTCTCGCCCACCAGCACCCCCAGTCCCTCTCCCCAGGGCTGCTCTCCATCCATTCTCTAGACTCTTGATGGAGACTCTCATCACCTTAAATCTAAAAAACACCTTAGCAGACTGCACAAGAGTTCATCTCTGTGAGAGAAAAACCATAACTTCGCCTTCAGCAGTATTTTTTTCTATTTCAGGGCATTGAAAGAACCTAGTGAACAGGAGAATTTTCCACAACGAAAGGCTCCGAAAGCTCTCCAGCTTCCTCTTGCTAAGTTTAACCAACGTTATTCAGGACTAAGTTCCCAAGCAAAGCTTGTAAACTATTGGAAAACAGCAAAGTAGCCCAAAAGTTTGTGCAAAGTCGTTCTGTTGTTTAAGGAGAGAGGACAAGACGGGTGGGGGAAAAGGAAGAATCAAGTTCCTGTGGCTGAATGAGCTCTGAAAATGTGAAATTTGGGGGTTTTTTTCCAGTCCCATAGGCAGCTCCACTGCCTAGCGCAGAGTTAAACCGGTGAACTCCACTGCAGATACCCGGTGCTGTCGGGCTGCAGCAGCCACATCGCAGTTCACACCGGTTACACATCTGCCTGCTGCTTGGGAAAGGTGAGCGGAGAGGGAGGTGACACGGCCAAGAGTTTTCTTCTTCTACTCTTGTGTCCACCCTCTCAAAAGGGAAGGGGAAAAAAAAAAGAAAAAAAAGAGTTGGAAGAGGCTGAAGAAGCAGAATAGTGATTAAACCCAGAAGTGTAAGAAAAACTTGGGTTTTTCCAAGAAAAAAATGGATTTATATGGTTTAAATGGGGGTGACAAAACATTTGTGGCCCAATTAGCTGAAAGGTAGAGGTGATAAACGGTTCCTTTGACTAGAGCATCATTCCCCCCACGCCGTGAGGGCAACCATCTGCCACGCAAGCCCCCAGCTGGCAGCTGTCCCCACGCCCATGTACGCATAGTCACAAAAATCAAGTCTTGCCTATCATTTTTAAAAGTTAAAAGATAATATTTTCACCTTCGCCCTTACCGATTTGGAACCGCAGGGAAACACATACGTGGTTTTGAAACTAAAAACAACAGCCAAGATGATTTAGATGTTGCGAAACTTGGAAAACTCCTTAAATAAGTCTGATAAATGGGGGAAGCAGACTACGGGAAAGAAAAGTGCTTAATTAACACCATAATGAATTGAGCAGGCTACCTTTTCTTACTGAGCAATTACTATGGCTATTAGGAGATGGTAACTACTTGGGGGTCACGTTGTGGAACGCTCCAGCCCGTGAAGTACCAGGCATTTAGTTTGTATGCAATTAAGACGGTTTCATTGTCTCATCGGGTTCCCTCTGACACCCAATTAAGTAATAACACAAGGAAAGTGCTCTTAATTAATGAGAAAGATCCTCTGCAAGCTAGACACAGGTGTGCATCTCTCAAGCAGAGCCTGAAATAGCTGATCATTTAATTTTTATTTTTAAAAACCCTACTCAAATTTGTATGTCATTAACTCAATAGCAGGATTCGTCTTGATTCCTTCCAAGGGAGTTACGTTTCTTTGCAATACTCAACAATCAAGTGGTTTATAATATCATAAAAGATTAAAATTAAAACCAACATGTGGAGTGAAAGAGAGGTTGCAAGCGATCACAATTTCCACATCGCTATTCCGATTTTTTTTTCATAAATTGGTTTGAATGATCTTTCTTCTTGAGCACATTCATATTTCTTTCTACGCAGATGCTCCTCGGTGTATTTTCAAACATTATCTCAACCAACTGAAAAAAAAACCCACCAACGTGAGGCCGTACCACACATCCGTTGTCTCCGACGCACACAGTCGCAGGATTGCCAACGCGTGACGGGCGCTGAAGAGTCAGATGAAGCCAAGCTGGCCCATCGTTCACATCCAAGCTTATCTAGAGAAGGAAGAGAGCCTTGTACCTGGTCTTGCACCTGGCTTAAACTCCGTCTCTTTCAACAGCCGCGCATTTTTATTGCTTCTTTGATCAGAGAGGCATCGCCATTCTCACACTACAAAAGAATATTTCCAAACCACGAACCATAAGCAACAGTAACGCTATTAAAGACAGCTTTACAGATACTATCTGAACTGCTCCCGTAAAACTGCTCTTCTCGCACAGCCATGCTATTTTGGTGGAGCTCAGTGAACCCCCCCACAGCTAACCACGTCAGGTCAGTCACTGCAGCATCTTTAATGTTCTGCCATTCCTGTCAAGGACAACATCATACAGTCTATGGCAAAAAAAAAAAAAATTATTAAAAAGTCAGAATATCATGCTAGGTCTCCTTACACGCTTCACTAAGCATAACAGCAAAATTTAACTGCAAATGATGACATTTCCATCAAATATGGTCATTTTATACCCAAATTTCTCCAGCTAAATAAAGTGGACATGTGTCTTTCAACGCATTGAACACCGTTCTTCACAACTGCACGTGAAATCGTGTGTCCGTAACGTGCAGCTGGTCCGGACAACTTTAATAAAGATCCATCTCCCACTTCCCATCGCTTGGTTTCAGTGACACTGCAACCTGCACAAATTTTAATTGTTCAAGCCACAGTTTTCCACCTTTGGCGTCTGACTTGTAATGTATTTTGCAGGACTTCAACCTCGAGAAGCTGGAACTGGTCTGCTTCTTCCCAGACGAAGAAGGTCCAGGCCTTATCTGAGTATTTTGTACTCCAATGTGGTTATAGGCCCTAACTGGCCAAATTCTAGGCCCCTGAAAACCGCAAATGTTCCAGGTTAATTTGCACAATTAAATACGGAATATTTCATCATTCTTCTCCTCCACTCAGGCCCTTTATGTGAGCCAGCAGCAGGCACCCTACTCCACCCCCACAGCCACAGCCCATGGGGTCTTTGTGGCTCCTCATCATTATTTTCTCCGGTACCCAGAATTTGGGATTTTTCCGATCTCAACATCCCCCAACATCAAATCAAATAAAATAGTAAGAAACATAAAATCATGGAATGGTTTGGGTTGGAGGGACCTTCAAAGCCCACCCAGCCCAACCCACTGCCAGGAGCAGGGACATCTCCAGCCACATCAGGTTGCTTCTCTTCCCACCCAAACCATTCCATGATGCCATGATTAAGACGAAGGCTGCTCCAAGGAACAGGTCTTCCCTAGCTTCTGTCCTAGAGATTCTCCACGATGCTCAATGGAAAGCTCTCGCTCGCTGATTAACCAGTTGTGCAATCTTCATTTGCTAGACAATAAAATCCGCAAGTTAGACGCTGAGACCTGCCGATCGCGTCTGTGGTCAGAGCTTTGTACTGAATATATGAAACGCTACAAAGATTCTCTGAAAACACACGCCCCAGGCAGCTCGAGAAAGAAATGTGCCATTCATGAGCGTATACTTCTCTCACGAATACTTAACTACACTCTTTAGACCTCAAAACGAGGACCCGTAATTAATTTATCACACTCCTGCTTGAGAAGCAGCCTGATCCCACACTCAAATTCAGAAACGTTGGGAAATTTTACATTTCTTCCCCTGAGAATCAGTACAGAAACAAACTCCTAAATCCCTGCTTTAGGGGCAAACACGGGCGGGAATTGTACGAAACGATATTTGCAGAAGGCAGGAGAAGGGCAGGGAGGGAGGCACACAAAAATCTGCACTCGCCCTTCTTCCAGGCTCCCCAGGCACAGCGACCTCCTCTTGGCAATCAGCCTTCCACCTCTTCAGCTCTTTTTTTTTTTCTCCCCAGATGGCAAAGGAGACCGGCTTTCCAGAAACTCAAATCTTCTTTACAGCACAGTAAAGGTCTTTGATTAAAAATATATATATATATATATATATTTAAAAATTAACTACACAGGCTACACTTGCCTACTCAAAGTCTTCAACAGCAGATCCCTACAGGGAAATGTTGATAAAGAGGACAGAGATGTCAACCTGGACTTTCCTAACTTCCCATCCCAGTTTCTTTCATCCAAAAGTTCTTCCCTAAGCCCTACATCTCTGACCTCACCTACTGATTTTGAGCTCTTGAAAGTTTTGGTACAAAGAAGCCACTGAGCCCATTTTTTTTTTTTTCTTTGCTCAATCACATCCCGCCGTTCAGAAAACGGGTTAAAACCCACGAGTCTTGGTTCTCCAAACGCTTGCTAGGATCTCATCTTCCCTATAATTTATTTTGCGCTGAATCCCTTGACAATACATCTGAAGTATTCTTAGAGCACTTCAAATACCACTCAAAGCAGCCGTTCCGATCGGGAGGCAGAATTGGCAGAACCAGGTTTTAGACGCAGACAAAAACGGATCAATGCGTGCGGCGTATTTACTGAAATCTGCTATGAATAGATCCCACCGGTACTCTGGTGAAGCCCAGCTTCAGTGACCGCAACACATCATCTGGAGACATCCAGAGGAGTTTGGGAGTGCTGGTGGAGGAGAAGCTCACCACGAGCCGGCAACGTGTGCTCCCAGCCCAGAACCCAACGGCACCCTGGGCTGCATCCCCAGCAGCGTGGGCAGCAGGGCGAGGGAGGGGATTCTGCCCCTCTGCTCCGCTCTGCTGAGACCCCCCTGCAGCGCTGCGTCCAGCTCTGGAGCCCCCAAGAGCAGAAGGCCGTGGAGCTGTTGGAGAGGGCCCAGAGGAGGCCACGCAGATGCTGAGAGGGCTGGAGCAGCTCTGCTGTGAGGCCAGGCTGGGAGAGCTGGGGCTGTTCAGCCTGGAGAAGAGGAGGCTGCGGGGAGAGCTGAGAGCGGCTCCCAGTGCCCAAAGGGGGCTGCAGGGAAGGTGGGGAGAGACTCTGCAGCAGGGCCTGGGGTGACAGGACGAGGGGTCATGGTTTAAAATAGAGAGAGCTAGATTTAGATTGGATGTGTGGAAGAAAGAAGATGGTGGAGCAGTGTCCCAGGTTTCCCAGAGAGGCGGTGGTGCCCCATCCCTGGAAACATTCCAGGCCAGGTTGGCCGGGGCTCTGAGCAACCTGATGTGGTTGGAGATGTCCCTGCTCCTGGCAGGGGGGTTGGACTGGGTGGGCTTTGAAGGTCCTTTCCAACCCAAACCCCTCTGTGATTCACAATTCAGATACCATAACACAGCGCCTGGAGCAGGGGATTTAAACTGAGCCTTTGTCTTGCTGCTCACACACCTCAGAGTACTCTCCTGCATCGTTTTAGCCGGTGCTGACCTGCACTTCAAACTCCATCTTAGAAAGTTTCCCAAATTCTTTTCCAAAAGCACAGCAGTCAGAGGTGAACACTCAGGATGAGATCACTTTGGGGAGAAAGGAAGTTTACTGATGGTTTGTAAATAGCAATTATAGAGCTGGCTGCATTTCGTAAAGCCCTCCCTCAGCTGATCCTAAATTGAGATCACCAGCCACCCCCCCCCCCCGCCGTCACCCTAGGCGCGTCGTCAAATTCCAACACACTCCAGATTTCCATGGCTGTTTTCCAGCTTTTAGAGATTTCCTATCACAAATAAATAGAAGGCTTTTACCCTCAACTCTTGCAACTCCGTTCCCATCGCCGCCACGTGCTCTAGAACATTTTCAGGGCTTGCGTTCAGCTCGCAAGAACCCAAATCCGCCCTTACTGTCCGGAAATTTTTAACTGGAACGAGGTCGTGATTTTCATGCAAAGGTTGGCCGATTAAGTCAAAACGAATGTTTCAATTAGCGAACTCCATCACCTCCTAACACAGCCTCCGTGATGCGACGACAGGTTAACGGTGCCGGGTGCCTTTCCCCAGTTCTTTCTGCCCGGCCGGAAAAGATGCGTTTGTAGTTTCATCAACGTAAAGGGCAAGAGGAGAGCACAGCTTCCCTGAAATTCCCCTCCTGCCATTAAATATCACCCACAAACAACCCAGTACTCGACGAGAACATACTCCGTGTTTTAAAAGAAAAGAGATCAAAGAGGGGAATTTCTGGAGACAGAAAGCGCACTTTTTCCTTTGATCATTCATTATGGCCTTGTGGTCCCCCTCCCTCACAAAACCATGTCTTGCTTCACCTCTCAGCTGCCCAGTTTCCCCTGTAAAACACTGGGTTTAGGCTCGGCTTCCTTGGATGCACAGGAGGACGCTCAGTGCCTGGGATTTTCCCTCTGCGATGCTCCCGCAGCCAAGCGCTCCCTCCCATAAGCCAACCAGACTTCGCTCTAAGCTCCTCCGTGCCGTGTTTTTCCTAGTCCTCAGACTATTTTTGTGTTTCTTCTGGTCCCCGACAATTTATCCAAGAGCTATTTCAAGATGTTGAAACGGAAACCATACACAATCTTCCAGTACGAAAGTCACGAGTACCAAATACAGAAATGAGGTTTATTCTGCTCTAAATATTTTCTTGCTCATAAACCTAAAAGCACAACATGAACCCCAGTGTTCCACAAACCTGCTTTGCCCACCACTGACCTTTTAATCCCTTTCAGCACTACTACTCGTTGCACAACTCCCTCCTTCCTCCGCCTCATTCCGCAGGCATGGCTTGCAGCTCCTACCTCCAGCGGCATTGCCTTGCGTCTGTTTTATTCTCCTGTTTGAATATCACAAAATCATAGAATCACGGAAGGGTTTGGGTGGGAAGGGACCTTCAAAGCCCACCCAGTCCAACCCCCTGCCAGGAGCAGGGACATCTCCAACCACATCAGGTTGCTCACAGCCCCGGCCAACCTGGCCTGGGATGTTTCCAGGGATGGGGCATCCACCACCTGGAATTTCTCCCCACCTTCCCTGCAGCCCCCTTTGGGCACTGGGAGCCGCTCTCAGCTCTCCCTGGAGCCTCCTCTTCTCCAGGCTGAACAGCCCCAGCTCTCCCAGCCTGGCCTCACAGCAGAGCTGCTCCAGCCCTCTGATCTCGCTTACACCAAACACAAAGGTGCCAAGCCCAGGGCGCCAGGCCATCAGAACCACCTCGGATGAGGACACCTGCCCTTGACGAGCACATCGAAGCGGGAGAGCTCGACGCTCTCCGTGTGGCACCATCCCTCCAGCCTGGGCAATCGGAGACCAGAAGGCCCCACCAAGATGTCCATCTGCTCTTCTGTGTAATGGGTCACAACTCACTGTTCTGTCCCTCCGTACGATGTCATTCACTACAGTACTGGTGACATTACTTCAAGAGCACTGGTAAAATACGTTGCGGTCCACTGCTAGTTCATTGAAACCCTAAAAGCCCCCCAGTTTGACCACGATGACCTGTCAACGGTCATTGTTTGAAACCCAACTGCTGTTCTTAATGTGATTAATACCATCTTCGTTTGATAACATACTGACCATTTTCTCACTCGGATCGTCACCTGGTACCAAAACACCTCAGAAGTCACAGTTCACTGGGATGCAATTTCAAGAACGGCTCAGAGCACAGCACCGGGTCTGCAGGCGCCGCAGGACAAGGGTTACTTCTCAGCGCGGCCGCTCTCCTTCGAGCTACTTCATTTGTGAACAGTAATTTGAGCACAGTCAACCCAATTTAATCTCCTCGTGAAGAACTAAACAGCAGCCTATTTAGGCGTTACTAACTTCATATTCACTTGGTATTAACTTGAGAGGAACTTGCAACGTGGATCTGCTCAAACAAGACTGAGTTCAAGGCTTGAAGCACGGCTTTATTATTTGGGGTTGGGCTTCTCTCAGTGTTCTTACACGAGGACGCTTTTTTAAGAGGTGTTTGTTGCATGTCTATGGAGACAAGGTAGAATGCTGACCAGGTAAGCTGAAAACAATAACCTCTGAAAAATGGATTTTCACAGCTTTCCTCATCTACGGCTTTTAAGAGACAGAAGTTTTGAGAAACTAAAGAACGTGAAGTGAAAATCCACACAAAAACACAACGGTGTCTTTAACCCAGTGATGGGTTCTCATCCGTTTGGGACACTTTGGCAAAGACCAACGAGTTATCTCGCGACCACCCGCCAGCCCAGAACTCAAAACTGATTGCCCAGTGCCACCGAAGGCGCTGGTCCAGCACTGTCCGGCGTGAGGAGTACCCATCAGACAACCTGCCACCAAAATTTACCGCAACGGTCCTGCAAGTCCAAGCACACATCACTATTTCTGTGAGGATAAAATCCCAGCTATGTGAGTCCCATAAATTACACGGTTATTAAGATAAATAATCTAATTAAACAATTCCTATTGAAAAAATAACTTTACTGTATATATTTTTGCATCCAACTTCGGCAAAAAGGTTCAAAACAGATGATGGTTTCCTTCAAGCTATGAAATCACAGTATGGACCTCCATCTTATCGCTCCTTTTGTGTTCTGCTGAAATGGTCTCGAAAAGGAAAAAAAAAAAAAGAAAAAAGAGAACATATTGCTATGTGTCTGTACTAAAAATCTGTGTTGTATCAGCACACACCTAGCACACGTTTATTTTACTGTAATGATTCTCCTACCAAATGTGGTAAATAAAGTAAAACCACAGCACATTCCACGATTCCAAAGAGAAGAAGAGAGGGTGGTGGAGCACTGTCCCAGGTTGCCCAGAGAGGCGGTGGATGCCCCATCCCTGGAAACATCCCAGGCCAGGTTGGCCGGGGCTCTGAGCAACCTGATGTGGTTGGAGATGTCCCTGCTCCTGGCAGGGGGTTGGACTGGGTGGGCTTGAAAGGTCCCTTCCCACCCAAACCATTCCACGGTTCTCTCCAAATTCAGTTTACCCTTTGCCAACCCCTAACATGCTTTTAGTCCGAGAACGCGCAACTCCGTGCTGCGTCACCTCACTAACAAGCGTACACACGACGCTCCAAACAGCGCCGGGGAATGAGAACAGATCGCACCACCACTGCCTTTGAGACAGTCACCCGGACGAAAATCATCCTGAAGATAAAAATCCATTGCTTCTGGTCAGATACAATTAGAGATACTGCAATCGCTCTGAAAATAGACAGAGTAACTGAAGGGAACTTAGAATTAGAGGGAGATTTTAGCAGGACTCCAGCTATAATTAGGGTATGAAAAATGAAGATTACAGCACACGGTCTCTCCTGCCGTGGCAACAAACGTATGTTTGTAGCAGAGATATTTTCATATTCATCATATGAAATTCATTTTTGAATACTCTTTTCATTTTCCTCTTCATTTGAGTACATGAGAACAAAATTCTGAGGTTGTGTCATTAATGTGCATTACAGGCACACTGTCAAACCGGAATAAATTATTCCTGTAAAGAAAACCATAGAATCACAGAAGGGTCTGGGTTGGACAGGACCTTCAAAGCCCACCCAGTCCAACCCCCCTGCCAGGAGCAGGGACATCTCCAACCACATCAGGTTGCTCAGAGCCCCGGCCAACCTGGCCTGGAATGTTTCCAGGGATGGGGCACCCACTGCTCCTCGCCCACCAGCACCCCCAGTCCTTCTCCCCAGGGCTGCTCTCCATCCATTCCCCCCCAGCCTGGATTTGTGCTGGGACTGCCCCCACCCACGGGCAGGACCTTGCCCTTGGCCTGGCTGAACTCCATGAGGTTGGCCCGGGCCCACCTCTCCAGCCTGGCCAGGTCAGGAGCACTTTTAATGGTTAAGCTCAATTTTCCAGGCATTCTGGAAAACAGAATTACTTTTAAAAATAAAGGACCTACGTGCCTTTTTCTCCTGAAATTAGAGGGAGACGGTTATCTTCAAAAAAACTACTTTTAAAGGCTCCCAGCTATCTAACTTCCCTGGGTTATCTGATAACACCTTGTCTTCGTTTCCCAGTTTTAATTGCTTTTGTTTCTTCACTCTTCTATGTTGCCTACAAATATGGAAATGAAGCAAATCTGGGAGAAATTGTCGGGGTTAATTACACACAAGTCACAAAGAAACCTTGCGTGCTATTCGTGGCGGCAGCGGGTTTTTATCCCCTCTCTAAGTAGGGGATATTCAATAAAATAAACACCAAAAGCGAAGCCAGGAACCGTGTCCGCACTGACTCAGGTATTTCTGGCCGACATTTAGCACAGTCTCCGAATCTCCTACCCTGAGCCTCTGTTTTCCCAGGTGCTGCCCAATTTTTGTTGTTTTTTACTGCACCCAAGCTACTTGAAATGGATGTAAAACGCGCGGGGTTTTAGAATCTCTCGCGCTCCTGATCATTCTCACCGTTACCGGGAAGCACGCCTCCCAGAAAGCTGCTCCAGTTAAACCAGATTTCCGCTCTCGGTACCGGGAATAGACTCTGGATACACCCCAATAATCTTAAAATGGATACTCCCATGAAATTATTTCAATATAAAAAGATTTGCAGAGACTACTGATCTCCAACAAAGCATCTGTGTTCCGTCCCGAGAGCGCATCTTCAGGAAATTTAATCTCCGGATTTTTTTCCGCTCCCTCTTTACCGAGTGGCAAGATCCCTAAGGGTACAACAAGACCGAGTCAGCTCCCGGCGTCTGCTTTCTTGACCCAGCAAAAAAAACTCTGCATTGCTATAAATGAAGATAAATAAATAAATAAAAGGGAGTCGTCCTGCTAGAAGTCTCAGAAGATGCCAGACGTTATCCCTGAGCTTATTCTTCCCCTTCCAATTCACGCTTTGCAAGGTTTCGCGTGGTGATTTGCAAAGTTTTGCATCAGTTATTTCCAAGGTTTTCTTGGGGGTTATTTTCCTGCCAGCTCGGCACGTTGAAGCAGCTCACCACGCAGTCAGCCGAGCGTCACAGATGGCGTAGCAAGGTGGCCAAATCTCAAACACGTTGTAAAACCAAACCTTGAGTTCCTGAAGCCAAACTCAACTTCATTTAAGTCAATAAATTCATGGTGTTACCAGAAGGTGTGGTCTCATCTTTCCTTCCTTCTCCTTGGCCACGTGTTCCCAAGCACAAGTTCACCCCAGGTGGAAACGTAACCGGGCAGCTCCAAGCAGAAGGCGTATCGGTCCCATCAGCATCTCACGAAACGATGCCTTCGGCACAAGGTACGTTCGAGCGCGTGGCAGGAGGGAGAACAGAGCTCCATCTCTGGTACAACCCAGGACGTGAACCCACCTAAGCCAACGACAAAACTAGGCTCTCGGCCCATCTGACCCACATTTTACAGACGGGGAACGGGGGTAAATGACACTTCTCTACCTCTAAAAGCACCGTTATGTTATCTACGGTTTGTAAGTGGCTCAGATGGTCTGAGAAAGAAGCCATAGAAGTATTTCAGGTGGTTTCAGCACACAGTCTAAACCCTGTATCATCAAAACACAATCTCCTGATACCAGGCTATCGGAAGAGCCTTTGGAGGATGCTGTATTTTCCATCAAGAGGCAAGCAAGAGCCTTAGCTCAGAGAGGGTACGTGCTGCATCAAGGGAAGGAGCTAAAATTACTGCGAGACACCTACACAAAACTTCTTGCCTCCAAAGAACAGCGTCAGGATTTCTGGATTTGAGTGCCAGCGCTTCGGGAGTTTGCAGTCACAAAAGACAATCATGACTCTTATTCTGCTGAGACGTAGATGCTGACGGCAGCAAAGGGTCCCTTTGTCTTCGAGTTTATTGTGCACTGCAGTATCTCGGAGTTCGGGGTTGTCCCTTTTATCACGCCCAAGCCTATTGTAGCATCAACAAGAGTTCAGGGTTGGCCCTTCAGGAAGCTCAGGTAACCTCCAGTTACTGCTGGAGTTACACAGCTGCGAGTAAGAAAATCGGTATCTGAAGCCCACTGGGTGCTACTGATCTGCATTTTTCTTCCTTGGGATGTTCCTCAGCCAGAAGTGACAGTAAGGGGCATAATTCAAACTTTCTAGATGAGTGACCTCACTCCGAGCACCCCACGCTTCCACAGACCCACAGCTCTGACGCCTGCAGAAGTTCACGTTTATGAACTCTGACAGTGACGGGGCACTGAGACTCGTCAAGACACAGAACATGGGTGTTGCCATGTTGGTCCTTAAGATTTTTCCAATTTTATTTTCTTTTTAAATCAGAACAAGTTATGAACTTTGAAGACAAAGATCGCCTGCTTCTAGAACTTAACCGAGCCAAGTCCGTCTGACCCCGTTTTCTCCTCCTTCAGGACAGCCCATGCTTCTGGTACCCTGCCAGCATCTCGGGAGGGCAGGGAGAAAGCAAAAGCCAAAGAACAGGATAGGACAGAATAGGACAGAATCATTAACGTTGGAAAAGACCTCCAAGATCATCAAGTCCAACCACCAACCCAACACCACCATGGCCACTAAACCATGTCCCCAAGTGCCACATCTAAACGTTCTTTGAACACCTCCAGGGATGATGACTCCACCGCTGCCCTGGGCAGCCTGGTCCAGTGCCTGACCGCTCTGTCAGTACAGAAGTGTTTCCTGATATCCAACCTAAACCTCCCCTGACACAACTTGAGGCCATTTTCGCTTGACCTATCACTCAATACTTGAAGAGACCAACACCCACCTCAAGAGGAGGCAATGAGGTCTCCCCTCAGCCTCCTCTCCTCCAGACCGAACAATCCCATCATAGTAATAATATGGGATTGTTATCCCCAGTGTTCTTCCCACCACCTTCTGGTTAATATAAACACGCATACAAAACAAGAAATATGAAATAATAATAAAAAGGTAAAACCATAGGAAGATAAAAACCTAAAACCCTGAAGACTCACGCGGCTTCCTCCGGTTGCCACTGCAGGAAGAAAACTCCGCGATCCGTAAGCCCCGCGGCTTATCTCGATAGCCAGAAAATCCCGATAACACCCAGCAAAACATATTCCAGAATCAGTTCCCCCCTGCCCCAGGAGAAAACTCCGCTGAAGTCCTCTCAGATTTCAAAACAAGATCGCCAGGGAAGCAAAGCCCGGCTAATCCTGGCTGCCAGCACAGTCCCGGGGAAAGAGGTCTCACCGGGAGATAAGATTCAAATCAAGAGCTTCGCACATCAAAGGCATCAGCTTGAGTTGTAAACCGAAACGAGTGAGATATTACAGAAGCCTCTGCAGCTGACGTTATGCGCTTTCTGCCACAGCCATTTCCACGTGAACGGAATAATTTGGTGCTGTTTCGAACTCTGGACAAAACTTAAAAGAAAAACTCCACACAGGGCACAACGGAGGAACCCAACCAGGTGTCCACGAGCACTGGGTCGACAACCTGTCCATCCCTTTGTGTGCTGGAGAAGCGGGACGTTGCTGCCGCGGCATCTTCCAACGTTTCGTTTATCTATCACGGAAACACCAGATGTGGCCAACCCTTCTTGCCGTATCCCAAACGTGGGAATGGGAAAAACAGGATGCCGGTCTCCCACGACCTAACCATGAGATCCTCTTTCACCACTAGCAAAATTAAAATTAAACAGTGCAATAAAAAAGCTTGGAGTTTTGGGTTCTCTGTCAGATAGATCTCCCCTGACGTGAAAGCACGAGGCTGAACCAGATTATCCCCAAAATCTTCGCTGAAGACAATTCTTTTGGGTGGAATTTTGGATGAAAAGGTTAAAGCCAGCAGGAGAGGACGCGCACGCTGGCGAGTCTACTGACAACCAGAAACATCAGGGAAGTCAAGGACAGCGAGAGAAACGCCCGTGGTGTCAGTCACAGAAGAACCCTGTGCGTACGTGTGCGTGCGGGCGCGCGTGTATTTAGTGCTGGTAGGAAAAAACGACCTTGGAATACTGAGCAGAACCGTTCTCCTGCTGTTTGCTTCAGCCTGTGTTCGGAAAAATCCAGCCTTTGCAAACACGCCCTGGGAATCAGCACGAGAAATACCTGGCCGTCATCGATTTCCTCTTTCAACACACGATCACAAATATTGGCTAATTGCTCCGGTCAAAAGAAGCGAGCGGGCACACCGAGAGCGGCAACCCGTCGTCAGCTGGGACCAAGCGGGTGAGAAAAGATTTCAGGGATCCTGGAAAAAAGCTGAAAAGGAAAGTCTAAGTCAAGGTTTGGCAATCTTTGGAGGGTACCATGCCAGGCTATCTTCTCGAGCGTGCCAAGAGAAACTGAGCGGGATCTGGTAGAAGCTGCCTCTTGGACAGGCAGGAATCTGCCAGGCATTGGTTTCTTGCTTCTACGCAAGACAACCGCCAAGCGTAGAGCTCAAGAAGAGGCAGAAATTGCCTCAAAATGTCAATCCTATTGACCCCGCACCCCATTCGCGGTCTGCCTGCACATCCTCAGGGTGTTGGTCCCCGAGCCAAAGCACACATCCAGTATGGGATGCAAGAGAAGGCAAAAAAAAAAAAAAAAAAAAAAAAAAAACGTTGGTGAACCGCACAAGGCTGCACGACCGATGAGAATATTTGGGTTTGAGCGATGGAACGATATTGCAGGGAACAGAGAGACCATGAACTGCAGAGCCAGCATCTTTCCGACTAATAAGACACCTTCGCCTTCAAACTGCTGACGCATCCAGGACAGGAACGAGCGAAACGCCAGAGAAGGACACTTGGAAGGGCAAAGGAGGTTCAAAGTCAGGCAAGAGCGTCCATAAAGAAAATGAGTTTTCTACTGCTGTGTGGGGATGCAAGGAGACTGAATAACAAGCAGGAACAAAAAACCCTGACCAGCAATAAGAAAAAAAAAAAAAAAAAAGGCTGTTG
>WHYT01015796.1:0-15635 GCA_009806455.1 Tetrax tetrax
CTGCCCCGCGCCCCTGGGCCGCTGTCGGTGCGGGTCCCGTGGGGCGGCTGCGGAGTGGTTGGAGGAGGGCGGCTGCCCCGCGATGCCGGGCTCCAGCCTGGCCCCGGCCCGCAGGGAGCGGCGGAAAGCCGGCAGGCGGCCGCTTGGCCCCAAACCTCGGCGTCTGCTCCGCGTAGGCGCCCGCGGGTGGCCGGGGCGGGCGGCAGGTCGTTCCCAGCCGGGGGCGGCTGCTGCCCTGGAGCGGGAGGAGACGCGGTGGCCCCGGGTGCGTGCAGAGGGACGCGGGGAGGGGGCGGCTTTCCTACGGCGGGGGAAAGCCTGCGGGCGGCCGGACGGGGCGGGGGTCGCGGCGGGTCCCTGGCGCCGGCCGCACCGCCCCCACCTGGGTCCCAGCAGCCCCTCGCCCCGTCCGGGGCGGCCGGGGTCGGCCGCAGCCTTACGCCCCGCGGGGGTCTCCGCCTTGGCGCTCTTCGCGGCTCGGGGGATTTGTCCCCGGCAGGTCGCGTTGGCCGTTCCGTGGCGCTGGGCCCTTTCCCGGGACTGCCAAAGGGCTCCTGGAGAAAGAGCCGCGCTAAGTCCCGGTTACCAGAGCGCCTGTCGTCTGTGAGAGCGAGGAATGGCACAGAAAGGCTGTCCTCATCGCACACCTCAGTACTAGAAGCCGAGGAAAGGCAGAGAAAATGCTACGCTTTGAATCGTTCCATCTTCATTTGGATATCAAAATGGACAGCTCACACCCCTCGACAGCCCTCCAGAGAGGAGCAAGGAGACAGTCTACCAGGAAATGTAATCTATCGGGGATCAAAAAAGGTGAAAATAGTATAGTCTTAAAATAGTACATGGAGGGTTTTTTTTTTTTTTTGTAGAGCAAGAGTTAAGGCTGTCCAGCTGCTGTAGCTACATTTTTTTTACCTTAGCCCATTTGGACTTTCTAAGTGTATCCTCAACTCTAAATTTCCTACCCATAGCACATGGTTTTGCAATTTGCTTACCATGTTTAGTGTTTGGTTTGTTTATTTTTTTTAATCTTTCACTTACTCTTACATAGTCTTGGTCTTAGCTCTGTTCTCAGTCAGATTTTTACCTCCAAATGTTTTATTTTATTTAAGTGCTGATAGGACCAACAGTATCTTTAAGCCAGGAAAAGCCACTAAATTTAATGTACCCCTCCACGCACGCACTGCGTTTGCCTCTTGATCTAGTTTTGGTCCCAGCATATTTCTGCACCATCACATCTTTTTCTACACTGCCCTTAACATCCCTTCCTCACTGGCCACGACAGGTCTGAGCAATTGTGCACTAGGACTAGTTATAGCAAGTTAGAGAGCTTGTCCGGCTGCCTGGGCAGAGGTGCAGCTGGAAACTGGTTAGTTTGTGCAGATGAATCAGTAAGTCCTCAAGAGTGCTTCAGGATCACTGGAACAGTCGGCATAAACAACTCCAGGGGCTCGGATTCCACTAGCTACAGCCAGAAAACGGGATGGATAAGATTGCTGAACTCCATCCTACTACTTTAGAGAAAAGGCTGTGTTCACCTCACTGACAGGCTTGCATTCTTCCTGGTTTCTGTGCTCCTCTTTGGGGAGGTCTGCAGTTCCTGGGCTCTGTAACGTTGTACCGGCTGGTGGGTTAAGGGGTGACTCAGTCTGATACACTAATGAAGAACCTCAGGGCAAAGAGCCTTTTTCCAAAGAGGTGAAGCAAAAGAAATCTTAAGTTTTGCCTGTCTTGGCTTTACTGAGCCCCCTTCAGCTTGCTTGCTTCTCCAGTGCAGGTAACTCAGGAGAGTTTCTTTCAGAGCACTCTTGCTAGTCGTCCTTCCAAAGCCCCGTGAAGTGTTGGTATTACCTCTGTCGTGAAGGAGCAAGGGGGCTGCTGAGAGGAGTGCAAGGCTGTGTGAGGTTATGGCATGGCAGACTGCTTTCTTGCTTCTAGACATTTAAATATGGTACAGTTTCACTCTTTGACATACTGAACTTGAGAGAACATCAAAGTGCACACACATCTTAGAGAATTTTATAATACTGTCCTGCAGCACGAGGAGTTCACTAAGTTTTAATCTTTTGGTAAGAGCCACCCTACATTGAATAGATTGGGCTCAGTATGGAAGGAAGCTCAGGGAAAAGTGTGAAAGAAGAGGACTCCTGCTCCAGGCACTGAAGATGGGGCATTTTTATTGGTAGGAGTAAGGCACCGAGGAGGCCAGCAAGAGATTTTTAATGATTAGGAATAATATTAAGGGAGATGCTGTTTTCATTTAATACTTTTCAAAATGAAATATCCTGCATAATATGTTCCAATATATCCTAATGTATTTTTATATGTTGAAGTATATTGGACACTGCTATACAATAGCAAATGAGACAGTTGTGAAATTCCCTAGTACTCTGCCAGGAGCAAGGCAGCTCCAGGACTTGCCCTTTTGATGGTTTCCTGTCAGAAACCGAGAGGATTACCCCTGGAGTCCTGTGCTAGACTTGTGCCACAGGTGTGTTTTCCCTTCATAGCCAGCTCTCACGCCTGATCTAAGCAGCCCTGGCTCAGCTGAAGTTTTCTGGCTTGTTTCTTGGGTTGATCAAAAGCGTGTGTGTAGTGTAAGTTACCCCACAGAAGACGACTCACCATCAGATAAAATCCTGCTTTCACATAGTCACACTATCTCCATCTCTTCTAACATCACTGGTGGGTGGGAGTAAAGGAGCTCTGGTAAGGCAAGAGAGCTGGTTCGTACCCTGTGTGCGAACACAACGTGCTGCGTGACGCCCTGGTGGGAACCACCCTCTTGAACGTCCCCAGGACTCAGCGGGATCAGTAGCACATGCCACTGAGACAGACAAGAGGAAATACTTTTCAGAATCATTATTACTGTCATAAGTAACTATTGTTCGGTATCATATTTCGGAACTGGTTACAACATATTTCTAGATGTTCACAGTTATTTTCCTATCCATTTGAAAAAAAAAAAAAAAAAAAAGGAAGGGGGGAAGGTTTCCATGCTGTATCGAGAAGCAAATTTCTGCATTATTCTGCATGTGGGTGTGTGACAGAATGCAAACGTGCACAATGCGGGCAATGTACTAGCTGCCTAAAAGGTGATTTTAAGGAAAGGTCATTCTAGAGTTTGTTCAGTGTGATCACTAATGAAATGCAATTTCTGACGAGTTTTTAGCACGCTGGATGCTGATTTACTGAGGCTCACCTGGTAGATCTGCAGGCATTCTCTTGATCCTGACAGTGGCAGAAATCCGAATTCTTAAGGGCATTTTCAGCTATTCCCTAATGAGTTCCTCTTTCTTTGTAGCACTTTAATGAACTCCAGGTTGTAGTTACCTCCCCTTTTTTTTCTCTCCTGATGCTTCTAATTTCAGATAAATATTCGAGATTAGAAGTGGCTCTGGGTATGAAATGTGACCCTTAACCTCCATGCAGCTTTCTGATTATGACATGCCATTAAAAACTAGATTAATCTCTCTAATTCCGCAACTTGGAAATGTTCAGCTCAAATTACATCGGTGTCTTTTTAACAGGAGCAGCATTTCTTTAAGGGATGTGTCACTTTCAAATGCAAAATAGGAAACAGCTGCCTGCCTTAGACATCAGATAGGAGCAACTCCTCATCCAGAAATGAGACCCGTTTTTAGGGCTTCATGAAACCCAAAATGCATCTTTTAAAACTGAATGGCTGCTCCACTTCAGAAGCTGAATAATCACTGGTGTTAACATAGCCATTTTAATAGTTTCTTCTTCATACCTTCTGTGAAGGAATTAATTAATGGAAGGACAGGATATCTTCATTCTGTGTTAGATGCCTGCAGAGCTTTGGATTTCTAGCCTGTTTTAAAGACTTACGAACTTGCGCACCAAGAGTGTGAAAACTCTCTTTTTCTAAGGGCAACAATCTTGCCCTTAAGTCCTCATGCCTCTTCACATATTTTACAGCAAAAGGCAACTGAAAAAGTAGGGAATTATAAGAAATCTGTCTCTAGACTTGTGAATGTTACAGAGATGGTAGCAGAGAATGATTAGAGATTGTTTCTTAATAAGAGCTTGGAAACTTCAAGGAAGAAGTTCTAAACCAAACAAAATAAAGTACTTATGTCATAAACACAATTTGACTGTGGCATCCGTTGCCCCATGATCCTGTGGATCCCAAATGCTCAGATGGGCTCAAAACACAGCTGGGCAAATTAATGCAAGAAAAAATCAGTCAGACATTGTTAGATGTAAAGACACAACTTCTGACTCGGGAAGTCTGGAAGATCCAGATTGTTGAAAACTGGAAGTTAATACTGAGGAAAATATAATGGTGTCCTCTGCTCTGCTGCCGTTCTCAGCTGCAGCTGAGAGGCAGTGTTCTGATGAGCTTGGTGTGAGCCAGTGTAGCTATTCTCATGAAGAAGCTCTTGTAAGAAAAGAGCATCCTTGAGAGGACAGTGATTCATAGCCTCCTTACGCAATGCTGAATTTCAGAGTATGAACAAAGTTCTTCGCTACATGAGCTGAGAACTGACAAGTAAAAGGAGGATGGTGGTAATACCTCCAGCTGTCATGATTATGTTCAAAGTTCCAAAGCCGCTTAGCTAAAATAGCAAAAAAAAAACCCCAAAAAACAAAAACCAAACCCCAAAAAACAAACCCAAACAACTAAGTGCACACAGACAACAAGGTATTGACATATGATTGAAAGTCATTCAACCGACGTGGACTGAGAAGTTACTGAAGTTCAGCTGTTCTGTGGTAACTGGCCATATATATACCCCTTGTCCCTCCCACCTCTGAAAGGAAAATCCATTGACTTAAGCCATTTTCATGTGTTGCAGAAGTACAGACTGAGATGCCAGTATCCTGAACGCTGTAGCTGTGTGATAGAACAATGACACTTCTCAACCGAATGGAAAGAACTAAAGTAAAGACATTTTAAAGTATTATTTTTAAACAATGTATTATATATGCATCAGGACATCCTTTGTTACTATTACTACATCTTATTGAGCAGTTGTGGTGTTGGGTGGAGTTAGGAATCCACATGCAGAAGCAAGGGGATGTCTCTCCATAATTACAATTCCCACCCTCTCTTTCTCTCCCTTCTCTCACACTGCTGATATGGTAAAAATGAACAAGTGTTATCTTTTACAAAAGTGTCTTTCCTTAAAAGGATCATTTTTTCTTTATAAGCCAAGCAAAGCAGACATTTTTGTGGGCACTGGGGGTGGCAGTGGGGACTTAAGCTTAACATATATGATAAATATAGAAGAAGTAGAGAAAATATTTGGTGTGTGGTAACAACTTAGGCTAAATAAATTCCAGTGGTTACCCAAACTAAAAGTTTTGGTTTTTTTTTTTTATGATAGCAAACAAAACAGACTGTAGTTGAATCTCTGAGAATGCCTTCAACACTGAGAAGGTGGTGCTGAGAGTGAAAAGCCCATAAATGAGATGAAGTCTCTGAGAAGTGTTGTCGTGAAGCGTTCCCTAGCTGCAGTCATCTCATCTGAACGGCTGAGTTTGCAGCACTCATCATGAGGTGCCCAATCAACATTCTTCCTTTTGGCCAGAAGAAATGGGTTTTGAAGGCAGTGGGATGCGCTAATTTGTCTTCCCAGCAGTGTCCTGACTGTGACACTGTCAGGGCGCTCATCTGACAGCTGCTCCCCGCAGAGCCGCCGGACGGCCCGCAACCACCTCCTCCCGCCTGGACCGAGCGGGCAGGCCCGGGGCCGTCCTCCGCCGTCCCGCCCGCTTCCCCCGCCAAGGAGCCACCTGCCCTGGGCGCCGCACCTGCTCCTGCGGCCGCCCGGCACCCTTCACCCGACTTCCCCGCCCTCGCTCCGAGGGCCGGTGGCACTGCAAGTGCCGCCCGCGCCCAGGGAAATACCCACGCCGCAGCGGCCCCGGCCCCGGCCCCGGCCCCGTCCCGCCGCCCGCTCCGCGGCGGGGCGGGGCGCGGTCCGCAGGCAGGGGCGGCCCGGGGCCCAGCTCCGCCCCAGCCGCGCGGGGCCGGCGGCGCGGCGGGAGGGAAGATGGCGGCGGCGGTGGGGGCGGGGGGCGGCGGCGGCGTGGTGTCGGTGCTGGCCCCCAGCGGGCGGCGGGTCACGGTGCGGGTGGGGCCCGGCACGGTGCTGCTCCAGGTGCGTGTGGGGCGGGGGCGGGCGAGGCGCGGCGGCAGGGCTGCGGGCCGGCCCCTAACGCCTCTGTTCTCTCCGCAGATCCTCGAGGAGGTCTGCAGGAAGCAGGGCGGCAGCCCCGGCGAGTACGGCCTGAAGTGAGTCTCAGCGCGGGGCCGCCTCTGCCCTGCTGGGCCGGCGGGCGGCCGGGCCCGGGCCCGGGCCTGGGCCCGGCTGGAGCCTGCGTCGCCGGTGGGAGAGGCCCCGCCTGGCCCGCCCGCGGCCGATCTCCGGGCCGGGCGCGGCCCGGCGCTGCCGAGCTGCCCGGCGCCTTGTCGGCGAGGTGCAGGCCAGCTGCCCGCGGCCCCGGCGCGCTGCCGACGGCGGTCTCGCTCCGCGGCGAGTGCAGCCGGGCTTTGGCTCGAGCGGGGGGGGGGCCCGGCAGGGGCCCGGGGTCCGGGGCCGTTCCCGGGGCCGGCCTGCCGTCGAGCCCCTGCCGCAGCGGTGCGGGCCCTGGCCGTGTGCCCGGAGACCATTCACGGGCGTCCCTGCGGAGAGGGATCCGCGGGCTGCAGTTCAGATTGTTCTCCAGCAAAGTTATTGTGTTCAAACTACCCTCTTCTGGTTTCCCCGTGCCGAGTTCCCTTCGCTTTTGGGATCAGTACCGAGATCCTGTGTAACTGTCACAAAGATGTCCCTCCCCACACACGCACTTCTAGCTTGCAGACTGGTAGGACCCTTCTCCCCTCTTACCGGGTGGTTTGACCGTATACTTGAACGGTATCATAACCAAGAGATTTATTTGTCTCAGTGGCAGTAAAAAAAAAAAAAAAAAAAAAAGAGTACCTCTTTATTTAACAGTGAACATTCTCTTGCTCAGTACCTGGACTTTCTGGTGTTGCTAGTCCCTGAAGTGATCTGAAGGTGGCATAGGATGGTTCCCGGTGTCTTCATGGGCTGTGTTCTTCTTTAGGTTTCAGAGGAGTGTGCTGGATCTCTCTTTACAGTGGAGATTTGCCAGACTGCCCAACAATGCCAAGCTGGAGATGGTGCCAGTCTCTAATAGAGTGGGAATTGGAAACACGGTATGTTCATTTCCTGATGGTTCAGTTATCAGTCATGCTGGATATGGTCTTGTCAGATCTAATAAGCCAGTGTATCATTAGGCTCGGCCAACGCTTGAGTGGAAGACCACCCAAAAACTAGTTGAGGTGTGGTGGAAAATGGTAATTTAGTAGCTGGAAGTCTTTGCTTGCAAGTCTCTGTGATGATGGAGTTCCAGATGTGTGCTGGAGGATAGGGAGATCTTTTGGGGAGCTGAAAAACCAGTAGTCATGAATATACAGGAAGTTAAACATCACTAATGACCTTAGTTGAGCTCTAACTCAGTTCCCTTTCCTAATTTCTATTTCAGGTGCTGTTGTTGCCTCTAGATTTTGACTAAAATCTCAGATTCTTATAGGATTCTCTTTTGCTTCTTCCCCAGCATGGCTGTTCAGGTCACACAGAACAGGCTGTTCACACAGATTTAGAAGTTTCTGTGACGTGCTGTGTTTAGGAGTTTCCAGATGTCCCTATTTAGTATAATTTGCAAAGGGCTTATGGATGCCCTGTTCTGCAGGAATTACTGTCATGGTGTGTCGTCGTGACAGCTGGAAGCATAACTTTTAAAATGATGCGTAGGTATTAATGAGCACAAACATATTATATGATAAAAATGATGTAAGATCTGATTTAAGTCGCCTGGGAATGAAAATTTGTCTATCCCTAATGGTCATCTCTCTTCTTACTGACTTCCTCATATGAAGTTTCTTAATTTTTTGTGAAAGTTTCAGGTCTATTAGTGCTAATCTCTTAATGTCTGTCTGCCAAATTGTGTTAGTGGTAGTTTGTTACAGGCAGTTGCCTTAGCTGTCACAAAGATAAACTGATACGTACATTGAAAAGTGAACTTTATAGCGTGAGAAGTTTTTGGAATCTCTAGTTCACTGTGGGCATGCAGTGTAGTTTGAGGGTCACTGATGTCCATGTTTTTGTCTGGAAACCCTGCATGTGCTTTGTTTTGGCACTAATGTTTTCTTCCTGACTTTGTGGTAGAAAGAAGTTTGTGCTCCAGATGACGTGTTTAGTTAAAAAATACCACAAGCTGGTAGCATCTGCTTAAAATTTTCAGTTTAAAAAAAGTTGTGATGGCATGGAGTTAGTTTTCCAGAGGGAAGTATGCAGCATACAGAAAGGATGAGAGGACTGCGTATTGTAGGAGAGGGGTTATAACATGGGATCACTACTTTAGATCACAAAAGAGAAGAGCTAATGAAAGTTTAAGTTGTTACTGTTTGGTTGTATTTCAACAGAGGAATCCACAGAAGTGAGGCTTCCCTTGGAAGCTATTTTATGGAGTTGCTATTTTATGGTGTTGAGAAGATACAGCTTGTGAAGGGTGCAGTCTAAACAGAGTTGCTGTCCCGTAAACTGAGAACAGAGATTTCACTTACAATAATTTTACAGGCAGTGTAAGAAAATACTTTGTACAAAGTACAGTTGACCAAAAGAATTCCCTGCCACAGGGAACTACTGTCAAATACTGTGGGGAGTTTAAAGGAGCTGGATAACTCTGACCAGAGCTGACCCCAGCGTTATGCCCTAACACAGCGGGAGCTGAGGTGCAGACTCAGTCATGCTGGCCAGCTGCAGTAATGTTGGGATGCATTGGCTTCCGTGCCTTTTGTTATTGCCTCTCGTGTTGGAATAACGTGCATGGAAGTAGGTATGTGTTCCTGTGGTGCACGGGCAGCAGTTACCCCTGGAAACAGAATACAGGTTTTGATAAATCGTTACTTTGTTCAGCAAGTCTGATGTTTTTAAAATGGAATGCTTTCGTATTTGCCTTCGCATGCAAAAATCATTCCTTCCTGTAAGACAGTTCTTCAGTGAGAAATTGAATGAATTCCCCTTGTGATGGCAGGTGTTCTAGGGGTACCATCAGTACAGTTCTAGTGTTAAAGGTGTTAGCCTTTTCTTTATGTGTTTGTAAACTTAGAAGATAATTGGCACTCATCTCTCTATTATTTTATATAGAGCCTGGGATTTTTAAAAATACTTTTCTAATTGACTGAATATGACTTTCGTGACATGCTTAGCTTTGAACTGTTGCCCAGAACCTGATGCAACTGGTAGTCTGAATTTCTGGTCTGGATTCTTACAGAATGGTGATGTCAGCTGTCATCACTCTGCTGTAGCTGAGAATAAGCTAAGCCTTGTCTCCAGCGTAGGAGAAACCAGGAGGTTGTGTTAGTGGTGGGATGAAACAACTTGGTTCTGTTGGCTAGTTGTTTATGATGCCACTGTTTCCTGTATGCAGGAAAACTCCTGTCTCCAGCAGATCACAATTTGCAATCCTGCAAGGACTGGTAGGAGCCAAGGCCAATGCCAAACATATTCCTCCAAGGAAATCGCGGTAGATTGCCAGAGTGTGGTGTCTATTTTTTCCCATCTCGCTCTCTCTCTTCCCCTGTTCTGCTTGCACACACACGCGCTGTCAGAGAGAGAGGGAGAGGATGCGCTGGGATTGTTGGTAGGGACACCTGAAAACAGATGAAAGCAAGCTGCTGTTGATGTCCTAGGCTTGTATCCTTCTCAGACTTTTAAATAAGGCTGATTGCCATCGACTTCAGGAAGCTGTATTTGACTAGAGACACTAGGTGCTATCTAATAGGGACCTTTTTTTTTTTTTTACTTTTCTTTAGATAGGTGAGCTAATTGGGAAAACTTAGAGTTACACATTTTGAAAAAGAAGGCTGAGTATTCTCTAAAAGGTAAAGGTAACACCTGAAGTGCACTGCCATTCTCCATCTTTTGGTCAGCTGGTGGATTTTTCCCTTGAGACTATCAGGAGTTTGAAGTTCTTTGGGACTGTCCTCAGTATGTTCATTTTAGAAATGTCTTGGATTTTTAATTTTTTTTTTTTTTTCAGCAATTATCTGAAGAATATGTAAGGTCTGCATGAGCACCCGCTAATGAATATGAATGTTCACATTCCATGTTGTAACAAGCTGTTAGAATAGGCAGCTAGCTGTGCTTTGTCTTTTTGTGCAGGTGTTTAAGAACTGGATAACTGAACATCCCAAATTATTTTGGATTAATTCACTCCTAAATTGTATGTCAAAATTTTGTGGTTAGGAAGCATTAGTGAGTAGCAGGTTACATGCGTGGTCTCTGTGGACTGATAATAGTTGGTTACATCTTCAGTAACTCCAAGATAGATTCGGACTGTCTTCGTTGTTTCAGGTGTCAATGTGCAAGTATACTCTTTGTTCTGCCTCAGGGAAGTTCTGCAAATTGATGCTTAAGTCGACAGAGCTCTGGGTCGGTGTTTTAGTTTATGCAGCTGCATCAATCCTGTCTGGGTTGTTGGAATTCATTTTATATAGCTGCAAAGGCTCTTGCTGTGAAGTTTCAGCTAGTATAAAACAGAACATCTTAATTGCTTGTGATGACATGTGATTTGGGACGCTTGCATTGGCCTTTCTCTGACTATGTTTCAGTTCAGGATATGGCAGGGAAGAGAGTCCCAAGAAAGCTGATTAATATTCAAGGACTGGCTCCTACGTGCTCAAGAGCAGACCATTCCAGCAAATAGGAAGTTGGGCAAAAATGCCAGAATGCCTGCATGGATGAACAAGGAGCTCCTGGCGAAACTCAAACACCAAAAAGGAAGCATTAGAGAGAGTGAAAGCAAGGATGGGTAGCCTGGGAAGAACAGAGAGACCTTGTCCAAGTGTCCAGGGATGAAGTTAGGAAAGCTTAAGCCCAACTGGAATTGAATCTGGCCAGGGACATCAAAGGCAACAAGAAGGCCTTCTTTAAGTACGTAGGTGCGAAAGGAGGGCTATGGAAAATACGGACTTATTGCTTGACAAGGCAGGGGACTTGGTTACACAGGACATGGAAAAGGCTGAATGCCTTGTTTGCCTCAGTCTTTAGCAGCAAACCCGCCCTTCAGGAATCCCAAGTCCCAGAGACCGGGGGAAAGGCTGTAGTGAGGAAGATGCACCCTTGGTGGAAGAGGACCATTTCAGGCAATACTTGAGCAAACTGAACATGCGTAAGTCCGTGGGCCCTGATGGCACGCACACCTGAGTGATGAGGGAGCTGGCAGATGTCACTGGAAGGCTACTCTGATAGTCTTTGATCGATCATGATGGT
Source organism: Tetrax tetrax (assembly GCA_009806455.1). NCBI lineage: Eukaryota > Metazoa > Chordata > Aves > Otidiformes > Otididae > Tetrax > Tetrax tetrax. Next base: position 11,310 of record WHYT01015796.1, read on the forward strand.
TGGGGGAAGTGCCTGAAGACTGGAGGAAAGCACGCGTCACTCACATTTTAAGAAGGGCAAGAAGGAGAACACGGTGTCAGCCTCACAGGAGTAGTCAGTGTGGATTCACAAGGGAGAGTCGTGCTTGACCAGCTCGGTAAGCGTCTGTGGTAAAGTGACTGGCCTGGTAGGCGCGGGGAGAGCAGTGCGTATTGTCAGTAAGGCCTTTCACACAGCCTCTTGTGAGATCCTCCTAGGTGGTACTCATTCATAGCAGAGTAGGTCTATCTGAAATACTAACTTCTAAAATAATAATTGGGATACTCCTCTGTATTTTTCACTGATGTGAAAAATATTTTTCACTTGCAGCGAGTATTTTTCACTTGCAGCAAGTGTTTAGAAGGAAGTAATAGTTTTTTGGATAGGAAGTTCATTGAAATATTGAAAAAAATCCGTGAAGAAAAAAAAGTTTTCATTCAATTTTCAGATTAATTCAGTGTATTCTTCCTGTAGGTTCGGATTGCATTACAATTAGATGATGGCTCCCGTTTACAAGACACCTTTCCCTGTCAACAGACTTTGTGGGAACTTCTCAACCATTTTCCAAAGATCAGGTGAGCAATGTCGTGCCTGACAGTAGTTAGTTGTTACAGTGATCCAGCTAAATCCTGCAGATTTGTAGAATTTGGATTTATTTGACTGTGATTTTGCCTTTACAACACAGTTGTTTACTTTTTCCTTGCCCTTTCAAATTTGACACTCCGTAGTTGCATTATTATTTTTTAATGCTGGAGTAGCACTCCTGGTTCAGAGCATAAACTGGTAACAAACTGGTAAGGCTATGAAGAAACTGTATCTGGATGTATATCACCGCACCTGTCTCTTACACAGACTTGTTTGAAATCAAGTTACTGCCGGAGTTGAGACCGTAGCCTAGGTTATCTTGAACATGGCTATTTCTGTGCTACGGTTCCACGTGGTAGAGTGGGTTCTCTCTCTTTCTTGCACATTAGTTGGTTCTTTCTTTGGTTTAAATTTTGAGCTTTTAATGTAATTTTGCTCCTTTGGAGCGGTTTTATTTGTTACAGGTTGCTGTAATATTAACAGTTAATGTGTATGCTGCTGTTTTTAAGATTCTGACTGCTGCAGTGTGCTAAGCATTATTAACTTCAGTTCATAAGACACAGCTGTTCTTTTCTGCCTTCTGGAAGCTGCTCAGATGTTTGGATGGACTTCGCAAACTTTTTATTAAGTTCAACAAGCAGCAAAGATGCTGTGTGTGACTTAGTCACAAAACAAGCTGGACCTACAGCCGTCCGTATAGATTTCACGGTCTGTGCTGCTTTCCAGTGTGTATTGACTCAGTTGACTAGCTAGTCAGCTAGTTCCTGACTTTTGCTGAATCCTTTGACTTTCCAACTGGAGATGTTTTCCTGGAATGCTCAGCTGCTGTAAGTGCGTGAGGGGAAGCATTCTAAATCCACTGGCATTTCCCCTGGGTTTCCAGCGTCCATCTTGGCTAATTGGGTCTGAAGAAGGTCTGGAAGCTATTGTAAGGCTGCTCCTCCTCTCAGCATGCGGCAGTCCTTGCACAAGATGTTTACAGGCCCTGTCAGATCACTACATGAAGGAATCTAATCTGCTTGCCGTTCCCCTTCTGAAGAACAGCACATCAAAGAAATGACAGTGTGTTTGATGTGTGTGCTTGCCTCAGTGAATGCATGTAATGGATTAACAGCAGCTGGAGGAGGAGCCTGCTGGCTTCCAAGAGTTATACAAAAATAAGTCTCTGGGGGATCTTTTCTTGGAGTCTGTTCTGCAGAGACTGGTTGAGGGCACAAGTGTTGTATACCCTTTTAGCATTAGGCCTGGGAGAACTGTTGCTTTTCTGTCTCCCACTCTTGCCTGTCTGGCAGCTTCAACAGCTTTGTAGACTGTTTTACGTAGAAACAATTGCAGTCTGGGCACTTGAAGGCAGTTTTGACAATGACTATGACTCTTTGCTACTTTGTGGTATCGCTCATTAAGTTCAGATATTTTCCATGCATGTTTAGAAGGCTCTTCAATCCAAAGAGTTGCTTGGATTGAAGTGGAAAGCAGTTTTGGAAAGGTGAATGAAACTAGGTTGTGTAAGTCAAATTGGTTTGCTCTCTTCCGGATCTGTGTGGTGAGGATGTCTGTTCACCTGTGCCTTGACTTCTCTCATCCTAAGTGGTGATCATTCACCTTTCCTGATAGACAGGAAACTTGAGGCTCAAGCTTTTATTCCTCTAGGCTGTTTTGTCTGCCTTTTCTGTGATTCTGTACTGTTTCTTGTGTCTCAGCAGTCCCTTATCTTTTGTGCACTTTTATCGAGGATTTGTGTAGGGGTACAGCTGATCCTGAAGCAAAATCCATTGAAAATAGGTAGGGATGACTAGCTCTCCTGGATTGTCTGGGAAAGTCTGAGTGCACATAGTCTGTTATGGTCTGCTAAGGGTAGTCTCTTAGGTGCTATTTTGTTCCAATCTTCCAATCAAGAGACAAGATTTTCTTTTTCTGCCTTTCCTCATCAAGCATTGGCCTGTGGAACTTCCTCAGTTATTGCTGTGAAAAGAGTGAGGGAGGTCGGAGCCTGGGTCTTGAGTCACAAGATTGTGCTCATTCCATATTAGGAACTTAATCTTTTGATTCCTGCAGAGCATTGTGTGCAGCTTTCTGTCCTTGACAGAGAATAACTAATGGTAGAACAGCAAATGGTGGCAGACCTATTCTAGTGTTGCTTTGGTTGTTCATCTTGAGTTAGAAAGTTAACTGGGTTTCATAATCTGAAGCTTGAATGTAATAGTTGGGATGCTCTGGGTGTGTCTGTCGCTTTCTGCACAATGAGATCTGGTGCAGTGGCTGGGAGAAGTGTTCCAAAAGAATGGTATGTCAGGACTATAAACCCCTTGTGATCTGGAAGCTGGTCTGGAAGTCATTCTCAGCTCCTAACTTCCCTAAATCAGACCTGATCCTCAGGACTGGTTTTACGGGTTACTCTGTTTGGATTTGCTAACTCTGGTGAGTGGAGCTTCGCAGTTTCATTGTGACTCACCTCATGTCACCATGCTGTTGCACGCTTTGTTTAGAAAGGCTTAAGTTTTAACCTTTAGATCAAGATGAGGTGATGGGTGATTGTTTCCTGGTGAGTTGAGGCATGGGGGAAAGTAATTTTTTCCTCCCCAGAGACTGGACTCCAGAGAGCATTAAGATCAAGGGAGCTTACCACGAGGAAGAATTTCATCTGGTTTGCTTTTGAAGATAACACAGCTGTTGCAGTGCAGACGGTGTGTACCTGCTCCTTATGGCGGTGTGTCCTGGTCCGACTGCAGTGACAGAGCTGAGGACAGGATGTGCTACCAAGAGCTACAGGAGTTTTATGGAGAAGGGTGACTCTCGTCAGGTCTCATTGCGTTGATGGGGAATATCCTGGGGCAACTTTCTCACCTTTCGTTTTGTTGATTCCCCTGCTAAGTTAGGCTGAAACTTTTGAATCTAAAACTTCTGAAAAAAAAATATGCTGAGAATTCAGCCAGTTATCTTTCTAAACCACTGCTGTCTCAGCGTGGCCAGTGTTCTCCTGCTCACCTGTTGCCATTGACGTGATTGGAAGGCAGAAGCAAACCATTCTTCCTTAATTTCATGCTTTACCACATTCTCAGCTGATTTCATTTTAGGTTTCACTTTAACAGCTGAAGGGGAGACCAGCATGAGAGAGAGTTTCTTCTGCTGGTGAATCTAATTGTCTCACTGATTTCAGTGCTTCAGTGTAATGTACTAGTTAACTCTTTCAAGACTTTTTACTTTTCTACAAACATCGGAGATTTCCTTGCTAGTCCTTTTTTTCCCCATTAAGAACACTGTTGTAGGGTTTTCCACATGTACTCTCCTTTGAAATTGCAGGATCTTGGTTGGATGAGAACTGAGATTTGCTGTGACAGGCAGTGATTGTCTTTTCCCTGTCCATCTCCTGTGTTTGATCAAGTGAATATTTAATAGAACTTTTCTTCTACTTGAATGCCTCAGAATTGCTTATCTAGAGGAAAATGGGAAGAGTAGCATCTTGTCAAGAGTAGCATCTTACTGTTTTTTCCCCTTCTCTATGCTGAGTCCTTCACTTACGTCTTCCTCTGCAGATGGCCTGTCAGCAGTGTGCATTGTTGCAAATGTGTGTCCTGCCTCACAGAAATACTTAACTGTGCCCTGATCCTCACTTTGTCTACTGTGACAGCCTTTCCTTTGACTGTGTTTTGTCCCTGGTCTCCAGAATCTGAAAGCTGTTGGTTTTTTTTTTTGTTGGTTTTTTTTTTTTTTTTTTTTTTTTTT
>WHYT01015796.1:17340-37811 GCA_009806455.1 Tetrax tetrax
GTTTAAGGGGGTTTTTTTTTTTTTTTTTTTTTTTTTTTTTTTTTTTTTTTTTTTTTTTTTTTTTTCCCCTCTCCCTGTGAGTGAAACAGACATTTCAAAGTTAAAAGTCTCTCTGAGAGGACAATCATCTACCACTTCATTCTGCCCTGCTTTGTATTTCGAGCATTAAACTCTCAGTCCCTGCAGTGCCTCCCGCTGACTGGGAGGGTAAGATGGGGGACAGTGACAATTTCTGTGATCTTCTAGCCAGTTCTTTGCAGTTTATACAGAGGACAGGAGTGATTAGAAGCTGTGCTTTACAACTAACTGCTGCTTTTTCCTGGAAGGCACTTTTCTTCCTGTGGAGTGGGTAGTTCCTGTTCTGGTTTTTTGCACAAACTCCCGACCCCTTGCCCCTAACTTCAGAGCAACTGGAGCATGTTCTTTGTGAGTGTCTGGAGGAAGCAGATCATAAAATTAGGGGTGTATTTGAGTCTTGGTCATGTTGAGAATGGGGAGGGCAGTACTGTTAGTATAAATGATTTTGATTTTGTTCCTTTTGGTGTCTTTAAGAGTTGTCATGAAGGAATGCAGTTCAGCTGGTCGGGAGGAAGCTGTGGGTGCCATGGTGCGGTGTACTGATCTGACAGTGAGGCCAGGCTCTATTGGAGGAGCAGTGGATGTGCCCCTACCTCAAGCAAACACATTCCCAAAGGACTTGGACCACAGGGATGTGAGCGCGTCTTTAAACAGCTGCACAGACAAGCAAGACTCAATTAGAGAATCTCATGTCAGCTTGGAGAAGCTGTGGCCTTCCTCAGAGCCTGAGTCTACCCCATTTGTCCCTTTTTTTGGAGATGGACAGCGTCTAGGGGATTCTTCTGTAGCTGTACCATCTCTTGGGTTAGATACACGATCTTCAGAGCTGCCAACAACTTTTTACAGCCCTGGAGGCCCTTCAAAGCCAAAGAAGTCTAAGAGCAGCCAAGAACTGCAAAAGGAGCAAGAACAGGTAAGGGAAAATTTGTTTGCAGTGAGGGCTTTTTCTATCCTGCCTTGCCTGAGGCTGAGCGCTGTGAGGAAAAAGATGTTTCCATATTTGAGACTTTTTCCCCGTAATATAGGTTAGGTGCCTTGGTGACACACCGTCCTGCCAGGAGTTCAGTAAGGAAGTATTGCATTTTGGACAGTGTACTATAGGAAATATGAAGGATGGGAATTTAAGAATTTGCTGTGCAGAGGCAAGCAAAGCTTTGAACCTTGATGTATCCTTGATGGATGGTTCTAATGGAGGCAACACTACCGCATTAGAAGTGCAGTCCAGAAGAGCCCCAATCTCTGCGCCTCAAATTCCATGCAAATTTCATTAACAAACGCCCACTTTGTCACTGGAGCCCTGGGTACTTGTTCTTCCGTTAAAAATTGCTGTCTGCTGTGTAGTTTTGCTAAAGATGAGAAAAATTTGGTCAGACTTGTGTTTTATAATACCCTGAAGGTGCTTACTGCTTGTTGGGACTGACTTACCTCCCAGATCATGCAGAAGGTGTAGGTGTGGTGGAATTTTACGTATAGAAAGGAATAACTTTTCTAGCTTGTTACAGGATTGTCCTAGGAGCAGAAGTGCTTCTAATAGGTTTGTTGCAACTTAATCCCATGAATTCCAAGATCTGCGAAGATGGTCAGAGTTTATAACTCTTAGGTTGTAAGGTGTGCTGAGATTTTTCACCTGAGCCTTTTGGGGAATGTGAAACTCTGTAGTAAAAGCTGTTGTAAAAGCAGTATCCCGTGCTTGTAGTTGTTAACATCTAGTTCCTCAGAGTTTCTTCTGCCTGTGGTCACTCTGACTTACAGTTTAACTCTTTTGGTGACATGTGTGGTGGAATATAGAGAGTATAGATCTAGGAAAGGAGTTTTTTGGCTACAATTGCATCTTACTTGACAAGAGTTCGATATTGGGGGAAAAAAAAAAAAAAGGGTTTGGACCTCTTCCTTTCAGTCTAGTCCCATCCCTTCTGTCTTAATTTTCTTATTATGGCAGATGAAACAGAAACCTTCCATCCTTTTCCTTCTCTATTTTTACTTGCATATAGAAGTGTCTCCTGTCTGACTCTAAAATATCCCACTTCTTAAATAAAGTCTTACCTCTCTCTAGTCCTTTTCCCAGAAAGACAAATTGTACATCCATTGTCATTTTTGGTGTCTCTGAAGGAAAACTGTATTGATTAAAATAAAAAATGCTTTAGCTCATGTAGAGATGCTAGAACTGATGGCTCAAGAGTGCTCTGATGCCTTTGAATGATGTTAAGTATGCTTTCTGTAGGGCAGCTGTATGGAATTGAATGCCTTCAGCAAGACTAGACATGTCTGCCGCGCAGTGTAAAAAGAAGTACAGGGGGCATTACGTTCATAACTTACTCCATGTTATCGCGCATTGGAAGATTCACATCCTGGATTCTCCGTCAGCGGCTCTTTCCCTTGCCCCTTCATTGCACACGTCATTGCTAGGGCTGGCTTTAGTGTTCAGAGATCCCCTTCATTGTTTCACACTCGTTAGTACCTCGTAGAGTTGGAGTTCTGTGTTTATTTCTGGTTCTGATCCAGCCCTGAGATTAAACAAAGCCGTAAGCAGAAGGAAAGGGTGCCTGATGAGGTTCAAAGGAAGCTCAGTCCTGGAGCGATTTAGCAGGACTGCGTGTGTGCTCTCACGCTGATGCAGAGATCCTGCCTTGGATGACTTCGTTGCGGTTGCAGTCCGTTCTCGATGAGTTTCTGGATTCTTTAGGAGCAGAAGCCATACCCTAGAAGGACTCTAGAGCAGTTACAAATGTAGCAGAAAGAGGCCTTGCCAACTCAGTGGTGAATATTTCAATCTATTAGAAACATGTTTGGATCCATCTAATCAGTGTTATTTAACTTTTTGGAACAGACTCTGAGCACGGAGAACTAAACAGTAGGTTGGGTGATTTGTCCAGTGCGATGTGTTGCTTGCTTCAATCATGCTCTCACCTATGAGGTGTTTCGAAAGAAGGAGTTTCAACTGTGTCTGAAAAGGGAGGAAGGAAGAAGGGCAAGGGTTTGTGGTGGTATTCTTCACCGGTCCGCACTTCTCTGTATGCTGGCTGGAGGGACAGAACTTATTTCATCATTTTACTGGCTAGAGCTTAATGTGAAGTTGTGCTGTTAGGCTCAGAGCTGAGTAGCGATGGCCTAAGGACTCTCATGATGCGACATCTTTCTCAGAATTGCGGTCCAGTTCAAACCACTCAGAGGCACTTCTGGAGCCAGCCTTCCTTCCAGTTTGAGAGCAGCTTTGGAAGCAGCTGCAGATTCTGTTGGGGGGGTTTTGCCCTTGTGTTAAACAGCATGTGATTTTGACTGCTGCTTTCAAGCCCTTTGATCTCTTGTGCTTTTGCTGCTGATTGATTACATTTTGTTCCCTCCTCCGTTCCTGCCATCCTCCACTCTCCTTGCTCTCAGCAGCAACAGCAGAGCAGGGCTAGCCACATGGCATCTGCTTTTTGTCCCTTTTCAGTCCCAAGGAAAAAAACCCAAAACAAAACAAATTATTTTTAAACATCAAAGGTCCATTTTTGTGAAAGAATCTTCCCATTAATGCTTTGCCTGTGTGTGGTTTTTGAAGCTGAAGAGGGAGGCTGGATAAAATCTGTGCCGGCGTCCCTTCGTTTCTTTGGCTAAAGATGGTTTACAGACAGCTGCAGGCTGACTTTGATGTCAGAACATTAATTATTAGAAGGTAACTTTACACCAGATTCCCCATGAGATTAAGCTCCCTGAGGTGGTGGGGAAGAGGTGGGTCTCCAAGGAGAGCTGGCTGCTGTGGAAGGCACAATAGCCACGACTTCACTTCAAATTAAATATGTTTTCCTCAGCTTTTCTGCTTACCTAGGTCTGTGGTGGTGACTGTAGAGTGAACTGCGTTCTTCCTCATGCCTGGCTTTATCGCGTGGACTGCCTGGTAGACACTGCTGTGAGTAGATGGCTTCAGCCGGTCGGTGCAAAGTGCCTGACATCTCAACTTTGGTAGCAGAAGTAGAGACTTTGAAGAATGAAGGTGACAAACCACAACACAGCAGCTTTGGCTCCTGAAAGGTCTCACTGATGGAAATATGACAGCAAAATGCACAGCTTGCTTTCCTCCAGAGTTACGTAACGGGAGGTAGAAACTGCCGCGTGGTGGCCATTCGTGATTACAGGAGGTGGTTGCCTTTTGTCACGGTTGCAGAAAATCCTAGATGTGCCGTGGACTGGGAAGTGAGTTGGTGTACCTGGTAGTCTCCTTTTTGGAAACTGCTGCAGGAAGGTAGCTTTTGGATTCTTCCTGCGCTTCAGAGTTGTTGGTGGCACATGACAGTAAGGCCATGTGAAGTAGTAGCTGAGTAATGTGTCTTGGTTTAGAAGTTAAGATATTCAGCAGTCAGCGTTGGCTGGGGAAACAGATAAAATTATAGACTTAGGAGCTAAAAGGTAGCTGTGTGTCTGTGCAGGGCCAGTACGGGTATTGTGCAGAGAATTTAAAGAGGACGTCTTGGCTGGATGCAAGTTGGAGGTCAAGGATAGGGCATTTATGTCTGGGAATTACAGCACGTAGTTCTGGTAGGCTGGGGGATGGCTCTGGAGGGGAAATTCCTGACTGCCCGTTTGGAGTACCTCCTTGGCAACGGAGACCCTTTGAACAAAGATGTCTGGAAAGCGACACTTGAATTACAGTTCTAACATACAGTGGTCTGGAGCAGTGAACACACAGCAAGGAAGAAGGGTGGACACTTAGGACTGGGATATATGTCTGTCTTCTGCTGTCTCTTGATTTCTGATGTCTTGGCTGAAGTCTTTAGCTACTACCATGGTCTGGGCACTGGCTGACACTTTCCCTACGAAATCCTGCTACTGTTAGATAGCTAAAGTGCTTGCTGGAGCCAACACTAAATGGTAAGTTTAGAATTTGCTAATGTAGATGTTGGAATTCTCTCCATTGTATCCCAGTACCCTTCACAACGTGCCATAGGATATGCCTGCTCAGTCTTTTGGGTTTTGTTTTTTTTTTCAGAAAGAGACATCTATTTTCAGTATGTGTGTATTTGAGGAGATTGAAGTATACCTGGTTATTGGGGAGGCCTGATTAATTCTGCTCTGGCCTCTGGCCTCGACCTGACCAGCCCAGCTGCTGGCAGCAGCTAGGAGCATTGTGCAGCAGGCTCTTTCCCAGAGGGTGGCTCCGTGCGCTCGGGATCACTCCTGCAGCGCTGGGCATTTCTCCCCGCTGAGCCCGGGAAAGCTGCAATCAGGCTCCTTCACCCGCTAGTTACAGCTGACCCTGCTCAACTTTCTAAAAGTAGCGAAGGGTCCCACCCACACAACCTCGCTCTTTTGATTTCTCAAATTACCCTTCGGTGCCCACAGGCAGAGTGAGCATTGCCTTGTAATTTGTGTTGTCGATTTTGACAATTGAGGGAGACTCCTGTTCCCCAGGGGCCTGTGACTGGGGGAAGGGAGAGTGCACGGAACAGATGGTGGGAGGACATTTGGATATTAATTAGGATTGGAGAGAGTGTCTGAGGCAGTAAAGGGAGAAGAAACAGGCATCAGGTTTGTTCACAGGGCGTAGAGCTGTGTTAGGCTGGCAGCTGACTGTAAAGAAATGCTGTATTAACACTCAGAGTTTTTGTTCTCGTGAGGTTCTTCATCCGTGGACAGCTTTCCACACTGCATCATCTGTAGCCTGTGGTATGTTGTTCTGCTTGCTTTCAGGCTTTGTTCGTTTCAACATTTCTATGATGTAAGAAGTTAGAGTTGTTGAAGAGCCAGCAGGAGTAACTACCTCTTGTGCGTTTGATTCTCGTGGTGATTTGTATTCACATACTGACAGGGCTGCTCATTGATGCAAGGGACAGTAGCCCGTAATGTAACCTTTTCCGAATTGGGGGTGCATAATGTCGTTCTCCCTTCAGAGACAGCCAGTGCTGTTTGCCCAGTAGGTTGGAGGGTTCGTTGGGGTTTGGGTTTGGGGGTTTTGTTGTTGGCTGGTTTGTTTGTTTTTTAATAAGGGCAACCACAGTTACAGGCCAGGGCACAGTTATGCCATCGTGATATCCAGCTGCCGTGTGGGCTCTGGAGGCAGAGGGAGCAGAGTGGCCAGGCTGCCTGTGCCTTGCTGTGCAGGTGGGAGGGTGTCTTGGCTGTTCGAGGTCTGTGTGCTGGCCTGTCCTTAGCAGCCAGAGTTGGAAAAGTTGCCAATAAATGCCAGTGTATTAAGTACCTTTATTGCAGCTAACGCATACAGTGAACCGCTCCCCTTGCATCTGCCTGCTTTGCCTGCGACAAAGGCTGATTTCAGTGCTAAGTACTTTGTAAGTGCAAAACAAGGGTTTTTACTGTGTAAGGGAGCTTTCTGCACACCAGAAGTCAGGTTAAGAATTTGAAGTGTGTACAATGAAGCCCTCAGTGGCTCAGTTCAGAGAACTCGACAGGTCAAAAACTGCCTTACCGCAAACCAAAGGATTGCTCTCCAGAGTAAGAAGATAAGTGACCCCTGTTTGGGAACTGATGCCGTTGGTGGCGAGAGAATGTGAAGCAAAGAGAACAGAAGATACGACGTGAGACAAGAGTGCATGGCAGATGAAAAACTTAAAAGGGCAGTTTATTGTCTGTATTGTGAAGAATAGCACCTGCAGAAGTTGTATGCTGCCGGTAGAATGTTAGGGACGTGCTTACGTACGGAGGAAGTTTGACGTAGAGCAGAGAGAGGTAGGTTATGGTTTTGGGATAGGAGTAATTGCGGAGTGCTCGTAACAAGCCAGAAGTATGGTTCAGCTGCAAAACATCGTTGTATTGTAAGTGAAGAGATTCCACAGGCACTGCCCTGAGGGCTGAGGTGATGACCCTGGGCTTCCTATACTGGCAGTGAAGAGCAGCCCACTGCTGGCATGTGACTCATCTGGCAATACGGATTCCTGCTGCTTGTTGGGGGGAAGCTCTGTCCGCTCTAAAAAATGACAACACTGACAGACAACCTCTGTCTCGTTAGTCTGATCTTAGCGAGATGAATTCTACACCAATGATTGTATTGCAGTTTGCAATGCTATCCTTTTACTTTAGCGTAAGCAAAGCAATGCATTTAAGACTAATGGAAGTTCATTTTTGTTCCGTAGCTTGTGGAGCGAGAGCCACTTGTGTGTCACCTAGACCTACTAGAACCACTTCCTGCTGGCCCAGAAGAGCTTCCTGATGAGTTTTTTGAAGTAACAGTGGATGATGTTCGCAAACGTTTGGCACAGCTGCAGAGCGAGAGGCAAGTTTCCTTTCTGCCGGTGACTGAGATTGCTCCGAGTCTTTCTGTTGAGCAGAGTGACGTTATACACCTACAGCTGGCTGTGGTTTCTGGGTGGAGGGTTAGAGATAAGTTACGGGTTGTGTAATGAATTGATGGTCGCCACTGAAAGTCTCTACACTTTATGTCAGTCGAGTTCAAGGGCTAGTTCATGTTTCAGTGACAGAACCTGTTTTTGTGTGAAACAATTGAGCGTTTGTGCATGGGGTAATGCTTTCACATGGATGCTGAAAATATCATCATGAAGTGTTTGTGATGCCTACGTGCTTATAAGCTTATCTGAGAACCTCAAGCTAATCAGAGATGGCCCCTCAGTAAGAAAAGACTAAGAGAAAGATTCCTTCCCGTATGCTGCATTTCATTGAGTTATTCAAAGCCATTTAACATCGCATCTTTTTTTCTTTCTTTCCTTCTCCCTTCTTCTGAAAGAGAAGCTGCTGCCTTTTTAGTAAGATGTGCTCTTATTTGCTAGAGGCACAAAGCAGTGGTGAGCTCCTGTGATCTGTTTTGATCTGACTTCACGTTAAGTATTGGAAGTTAAATGGATGGAATTAGTGACTTGTGATGGACAAATATATGAACACAGTGATCCAGCTTCATGAGAATAACTTCCACTGAGTTCAGTAGTAGCTAGTAGTGTTTTCAGCCAGGAAGAAACACCTTGTATTTTAAGTAGGAGAACTAACTTTTTATTGGACTTCATCAGAAAAGACCAACTTTGAAACATTACCCAAATGGAAATAAAGCAAAATCAAACTTAGCCTCAAATCAAGGCATGAGACTATCTGGAACACGCACAAAGAGGCAGAAGAAGTATAGGAAGCTGGACTTACTACGCATCTCACTGTTCAAGGAGCCTGCTGTCAAATATTCATGATTTTACTGTACTTTTATTCCAGTTCTGAACTAAAAACTCAGATTAAGATCAACTAGCCTTCTTATCACAACAGCATTTTGTTGTCTATATGTTCCTTAAAGAAATTCATTTCATGAATGTATTAGTTTCAAGTGGATCATAACATTCTTTTATATATTACAGGCATTCTCTGAGACCATGAGGCAGCCTACTGTAACCAGATCTGAGTTGAACTTTTTATTTAGAGCTGATTTTTTTTTCCCCCACAGGCTGCTAAATCCACATGAATACACAGATTGGCCTGAAAATTGCTCTACTACTTGTGGGTCTGGATTATTTAGTGGTACAAATGTAGGGTCATTTGGTTGGGGGTTACTGGAATACAGCCCCCTCAAAAAAAGACCTAATTTCCAAATTTGCTGATGCTTGTAATACCCTTTCCTCTCACAGACAAGGATAAAAATAAAGGCAAGTTACACATGAAATGGATACCAGTTGGCTTCTGATCTCAGCTGGTGAATCTTAACAAAATCTAGCTGCACACAATGCAATATTTTAAATGCAATTAGAATTTAATTCTGACTTCATGAACAGCTGAGAAGTGGTGTGAATTGGCAGCTGGTACATAGAGAAGGAATAAAGCAGGTTAGTTTCATGTTTGCTTTTCAGATTGTGAGTTGGCACTTTCAGAGCATCTTGGAAGGTGGTGTATCAGCTGACAGTTCTGGACACGGTGAAGTAAGCCTGTAGTTGTTTTGTTTGGCAGCTGTTCCTGGGACACCTTGATGGTTCCTAAAAATTAGAAGAGGTCCTTCAAACTATGTAGATGCAAGAGACTAACTTGCAAATAGTTGTGCAGAATTATATGATCAAATGTTTCACCAAAATCTAGCTTACTAAATCGATTATTCAGAATTAACTGCAAACAAGGAAGAAGGACTAAAGCTGAACATGGGATCTGTTGGATGTAATCTTATTTCTTTGCTTACAGGAAAATGTGTAATTGTTTTCTTGAATTTATTGTTTCCTCTTAAATATAGGTAGATTTTTTTTTTTTTTTGCACCCACGACTCCTTTTAAAACACCAGTCCGCAATGTCAGTTCTTGAATAATCTGAAATTTATTTTTGTTTTGTGCTGGTGCTAATTAATACCCATTAATTTTTTGTGCCAGCATTGTTTTTCAGCTTCAGTAGGTCTTCTCCCTCCCTGGAGTAATCACGTCCAACTTTAGTCTCTCTTTTATTGGATTAACAAGTCCATCTCTTCTCAAGAAGTCTAAGCAAACATTCCTCTGTTCTTCTTAGTATCTTTTCTGGCTGTAGAGAATTTATTTTTTAACTTGTACAAGAAAATTAATTTTATACAGTATTGTTGCTGATACTCAGTAGTTCCATATATGAGATTTTTGGATAGGAACCACAGGAGGAGGGGAAAATGCTGTGAGGAATACATGGAACAGTTGGGCAATTCTCATCAGCCCTGCTTGGACCTTTCACTTTCGTAATAAAATAAAAGCACTTCTTAAAATTACAAAATTACAAAATCATCTTTTTCCCATGTATCTAGGAAACGTCTGGAGGAAGCTCCACTGATGACAAAATCTCTCAGGGAGGCTCAGCTGAAGGAAAAGTTAGAGCGTTACCCGAAGGTATCCTTTGTTCTTTTTCCAGTCCCTCTGGCTAGTCCAAACTTTGGGCTTGAGTAACTTTGGCAATCAATTGTGATCAGCAGGATCTTGAGCTACTTATAGGAAGACTTTTCAAATTCCTGTCCCTGTTAATTGGTTGTGGGACCTGCATGACAGTTGTACCGTGTAAAATCGTCTGGCCTGTAATGATATGGTTGAGTGGTGGGCAATATTGCTCCTTTTGTTTTGTTCCAGACGTTTCAAAACCCTTAAGTTGTGCATACATCAGTCTACATGACTGAGCTTTGCTATCTGCCTCTTCTCTGTAGACTCTTACATCCTAATGCAGTTTTTGTCTTTGATTTGTTGCAAAAATAATAAAAAAGATTACCTTCCCAAGTTAAGTGCTTTCTGAGCAATACTGGACATAGAGTGGTACAGGTTATTTCAGATTATGGTGGGAGGATTCCAGCTGCTGCGGGCGCCTCAAGATACTGATGCGCTCTCTGTACCTGTCCATGGGTGACTCCGTACTTCCTTTGTGCACTGCTTAGCACAGGGAGCTTCTACTCTCTGAAAAAGTGCTGCTGCATTGTACATTGTACTGTTTCTGGAGATTAGCTCTCTTACAGCCTTTGAAAGCCAGATAGCCCATGTTTTTTTGGGGATGTGTGCAGTATTTCTTAGCCCATATGCTATCCTACTCCTGTAGAGTAAGTATCTCGAATCTCCCCCTTTAAAACAAAAAAAAAACACAACAAGCTTGCTCACAGATTCTAAGCCAAGGACAGGTGTTACAGAACAGCCATGAGCAATTGACCTAATGTGCTTTGCCTCTGCCTTAGGTGGTGTTGAGAGTCCATTTTCCAGACCGCCATGTTCTACAGGGGTTTTTCCATCCGAGTGAAACTGGTAAGAGCAGTCTCCACTTCAGTCTGCGTGGCTGCATCTAGCCTCTCTCATCATTGATTGGTTGCATGACACAAGAGAGTGGCTCTGGACAGATCTTTCTGCTGTCCAGGGAAATAATACTGCTCTGAAAAAACAGTAGTAGCTAGTTACCCTGTCCTTGTAGGGCCCCTGAACTGGGTGAGGAAAGGGTCCAGGATAATTAACTTAGTTGAGGGGAATTTATTTCCAGGACTACTTGATGGAGAGTGTCAGGGTACTTGCTGGCAAAATATTTCTGCTCAGGAAACTGTCCTACTTGTTATCCCATTGTTTGTGTCCAAATGGTATGTTACTGAGATGAGTTTGATCACTTCTTTCACGTTAAAGCTTAAAAAGTTTTGTGGAAAAAACAACACCCCCTCCCAATCCCAAATGAAACAAACAAACAAACAAAACAGGAAGAAGCAAAATAGCTGTAATTAAGAATAAAGGGGATGAACCTTTCTGCCTCCATCAGTTCACAGAAGGTGGTTAGAGCATACACGAAGAAGCTTTTACTGTTATTAAGATCCTCTTATTCTCAGCCGGCAGTGATGGCTACCCTCACAATTTTTTTGATACTTTTGTATGGAACAAGAACCAGTAACTAGTTACCAGAGGCTCACCTGACCAGTCTCTGCAAATCTTGCAGCTGCTATTGGATTTCCTGTCATCCTTAGATTTTTCTAAGGGACCAGCCTGTCTGTGTGATTCTGGTTTTTTTTGTGGTAATTTTTTGGGTGTTTGTTTGGTTTGGTTTTGTTGGTTGGTTGCTTGGTTGATATGGTTTTTTTGTTTGGTTTTTTTGTTTGTTTGTTTTTCTCCAAAATATATATTTGTAATAGTAGCAGTGTTCTTTTCAGGAAAACGCAATCTACAAGCATTGTAGGGGGCAGTTCTGCTGGTACAGGTTAGCCTTCTTACCCAGCATCTGAAGAAACACATGTAATTCAGCAAACCTTTCTCTCCTTTTTTCACAGTTGGCGTTTTGAGGGACTTTGTAAGAAGCCACCTTGCAGATGCAGACTTGCAATTTTACTTGTGTGAGTGAGCTGTTGGTAATATTTGGCCTTACTTTACAAAGCCTGTTCCTAGCTGTGGTGCGTAGGGGATCTTGAGATGCTGTGAGGTATGACTTGGGGAGGAATTCCTTCCCTAAACACAGCCTCAGAGCTCAAAGAGGGTGTAAGCTGCTGACTTAGCCACGTTATGCTTCTGCCTAATAAGAAGCCTGTGTGGGCTGTGTGAATACGTCACTCCCTTAAAGAGCAGTAGTCCCTCCCATACCTGCTGTATTTGTTGTTTTGGTTGCTGGATGGTCCTGTTTTGTAACTTGTTTTTTGACTTCAGTTATTGCACCTCCCAGAATCATCTTGAACGATGAAAGTTTGACGCTCTTTGAGGTAAGGACTCGGGTGTGTGCGCTGCGACTCTCTCTGACTTATGCTTTAGTCACCCTGCCATATGCTTTAGTTACTTTTAAAAGAAGCTTCACAGTGTTGTGATCCCTGTAGACTTCTGCTCAGCCAGGTGTTTTGGAGCACAAGCTCTTCACCAGAAGAGGTCCACCTTGTGCAACAATATGCGCTGGCATATTGTGACGGGGCGGGGGGGTCGCATTGTTGCATACATACACAGTGCCTTATGGATCTGAACTGTGTTTAACCTTGAAACGTCGTTGCAAGAGCTGAGCTAATGCACGTTTGCTGTATCTGCAGTTGGACTGGTATAGCAGGAGATGTGACACTGGGTGTGGGTAGGTAACTTTTCAATTTCTACAGCAGGAACTAGAGGCCACAGTAGACAAAAATCTGACCTTTTTGACAATCACTGTGTGAGAAATTATTTTAAGCCAGCTTGTACATTGAGGAATATGTGCTCTCTGTGTAACTTTTCTCAAAGGCTGAAATTTAATTTTTCAAATCCAGAGTCCTGGAGGTTTTTTGCAAATGTCAGACAAGGTAGTCTTGAAGTCTCTGGCCAGAGACTCTTGGCTGTAAACCACACACGTATTAAGAGACTGATTGAGTGATTTTTGCCAGTGACTTTGCCCCAAACTGACCACGTTTAAAATGTGCTGTCATTCAGGGAGAGGGATAGAGAAAGGGACCTTTCAGGCAGCATGATATATTAGGTAGGGATTAGCATGCTTCTGAAGTTGTTTGTAATGGAGCTTTCCAAATTCCACAACTTCCTGTCCAGGCCATGTGGAAGAGATACATGTGCAGCTGCTTTTAGACTATTGAATGTTCGGGGAAGCAAAGTGTGGATCTCTGTGTTCACAGGGGGAAGTCCTCTCCCCTTCCTAATACCCTGTTAAGAATTACCTACTGAAATTTGAAATTTTGGGAGTGGTTTTGTTGATGTTGAAGTTCCTTGTATTGTCACCATGCTTGTGACAGGTTTAGCTTTGTAGGGGGTCCTGAGCCTCTCGAGGGTCCCAGCCCTGTTTGGTTCTGTGGTTCAGGAATTGCTATGCTGTAGCTCCTGGCCTCCACCCAGCCTCCCAGCCTGAGGAGTGTTCTCTTTCGGTCAGCCTCCCTGCTCTGTGCTTGACCACAGCCTCTGTTCCAATGTGCAGTGTGTATGGCTGTGCTGCTCCCTCTGACGAGAACGGGACAGCGTGTGTGTTGGTAAGACATAATGTCATTGGGGGTGGGGAGAACAGTGATTTTTCTTTTCAAAGCCATTTTGTGTATTTTAACTAATAATGAAAATACCAGTGGAAAGTGCTTTGTGTCTTTGGGCCAAGAGATTTTGCCATTTGGGCATGAAGGCAGTTCTTCCAGCTTCCTCTGACTTGCACCATCTCACCTTCCTCTGCCACCCAAAAACACCGTCTCAAGGCACAAGTGGTAACCACGATGGGAAACGCAAAGGACAAATCTTGTCTTCAGATTTTTGAGAAACCCCACAAAGGGGAAAGAAACCGGCTGTAGTTGCATTGCTGATGATATATTTGGAAAACATTTAGAGGAACAGCAGATAATAAAAAATGTTCTGCATTTGTTAGCAGTTCTGAGGCAAGGGAAGCAGCCTTTGAGCTGTGACTGGTACTGACTGGTCTGACATGGCACCTGCACGCTGCTCTCTGCCTTTCTTCGTTTCTCTCTTTTTTTTTTTTTTTTTTTTTTTTTTTTTTTTTTTTTTTTTTTTTTTTTTTTTTCCCCTTTCTTTTTTTTGATCCTAAGCTGTTATGTCTGAGCACATCCCTCACCTAGAGTTCCTTTACCCACATTTTCTAACATGCTTTTTGGGAAGCTTTTTTTCATCATTCAAAAGCATAGTGTCTCTGCAGCTCTCACCAACAGAGATCTCCTGCGTAAAGTAGATGTTTTCCTGTCTTTTTCTAAGATTTGGCTGGGATGTGTTCCCAGATTTCCTGTCTGAACCTTCAGACTTGCGTCCCTACAAAATATACTGCTTTCTTTTCAGTGTCTCTGGAGGAAGTGATGTTCTCTCCCACCCCCCACCTTGTATGCCACATTTTCCTCTAGAATCTTGTGGACTTCCACTTTGGGCACTATTTATTTTTTCTTTAAGATGGGCTTTTTTTTTTTGTTTTGTTAGGTACATCCTAGATGCTGAAGACTCAAGATCTGCCTCTGTAATGAACCTTTTTCCTATTGTCAGTTAATTTTCTATTGGATGTTTTGTTGCTCCTTCAAATTCTAGGTGCTTACCTTTCTGATGCCACTTTTGTCTGTTGTTTTCTGTCACTATTGGGAAAACACCTTGTCTGCTGACGTGCCAGTCCTTGCCATGTTGGAATCTCCCATGACCTTTCTCTTCGTCTTTTTTTAGTTAGCTTCTAAATCCTTTGCATACTGTGCTCATTCCACAAAGAAAAGGAAGTTTCTCTGCCTTTTCAGTGAACCCGAATGCAGCACCCTCTCTGCTGGCCTGTGTCTGCCTCCTTTTCATCCCGCCTCCGGTGCTGTCTCTGGTCTCTGCTGTTGTGACATTTATGTGTGTTGTTCCTAGTCGTGACGTTTGCTGTGGAGTTAATTCCTCACAGCAGCTCCCCAGAACTTATAAAAATGTGTTAAATTAGTGGCCTGTAAAAGACTTTGAGGTGCCTTACAGCCCAATCTTGTAGACTCCTTTAGAAATCACAACTTGATGATGAAGAACCTGGTCAGTTTTAGTGTCACGCATCTTCAATTTGTAGTGGCTTTCCTGAGACTGAAGTGCTTGCTGTGTCACAGGGCAAAGGTGCTGTCTCTGGTCTCTGTTTTTAGTTTTGGTCTGTCTTCTAAATAAAGTTCAAAATCCTCTGCTTGCCTATGTTTGCCCCTTGCCCGCGTCCCTGCCCCCTGCAATACCCCTTTATTTTCTCTTTTTCAGCATACATCTCATGTTTCTCTGGATATCTTCTGAAACGTAACTTGTTCAGTGAAGCACCACAGAAATAATTACATCTCCCCATCTTTGAATCAGAAACTTTATGGCAGGAGTTCTGCTTAATTTGCTGTATTAAAGCCTTTGTTCTGTATCTGGCACCATTACTTGTGCTTGTTACGTGGATGGCAATTTCCCAGTTTCCTAGTTGTGATATTTACAGTGGAATTCATTCCTCGCGGCACCTCCTAAAACACATAAAAATGTGTTACATTAGTGGTCTGTAAAGACTTCAAGGTGCCTTACAGCCCAATCTCGTAGATTCCTTTAGAAATCACAACTTGATGCAGAACCTGGTCAGTTTTGATGTCACGCATCCTCAGTTTGCAGTGGCTCTCCTGAGACTGGAGTGCTTGCTGTGTCACAGGGCCAAGGTGCACAGCCTTGATGTTGGTATGGAACTGGGACTGTTCAAGAGATGGTGCTGGAAAGCTGAAAATTCTCCCGCAAGTTGACTGTTTTAAGGGATGTTTTTTCTCATTTCTCACTTTCTCTGTGTCAACACAAAATAAGAATAACATCCTGTTAAGATAAAGGGTGGCAAATACAAAGTTGATTTAAGACTTTTTTTCCATGCAACATGTAATCACAGTGTACTTTATTTAAACTGTAATTGCAAAGTGGTTGTGTTGAGAATTTGGCCATAATTAAAGAAAAATCAATTTTTAAAGCATAATCTAAGTATACAGAATCATTACAATTATTTTCCAAATATGGAAAGCAAGTAAAATCATACTTAAAATATTTTTAGGGGTTGAAACATGACATTATGAAAAGATTATCATCACATTACTTCATGTGATGACTTGGCGTTTTCTTAACCAGCTGGCTCAGTTGTAGGTAAATGCAGTGATGCATGTGTGGGGAAAAAAGAATTTGAACTTCACATGCGTCTCAGTGAGCTCTTGGGTTGATTGTTACTGCTCTGGAGCAAACTCTTAAGGGATGAAATCATCAGCTCACTACTGAATAGCAGTCAAAACGGAAACGACCTCCTTCCCAAAATCTGAAGTATTCAGAACGAAATAGATAACAAAATAAAGAACATCACTGTGTCATTATATGAAACCAGGGTTTGCTTGCATCTCGAGTCATGTGTGTAGGTGCAGATGATAACGATGAAGATGCAGAGAAGTGGAATGAGGATCATCAGAGATCTGGAATGGCTCCTGTGTAAAGAAAGACTAAGTAGGCTTGGACGTGTCAGTCTGAAAAATACGTGACTGGGAAAGAAATAAGATGTCAAGGAGAAGCTGGGAGGGGTTGGTTTCTTATTCTCTCCAGTACTAGAGTGAGTGGCATCAAGTGAGGCGAGCAGAAGCTAGAATAGATGGAAGATAATTGTTCATGCAACAGAAAACCGAAGTGTGGAATTCCTTGTCACAGGGTGCTGTGTACTAAAAGTAAATATTGACTCAAAGGAGACATAGACGAGTTCAAGGAAGATCTCCACTGAGAGTCTCTCTTAATACGTAGACGCCTTCTCAGGAGGCGTCTGAACTGAAAATCGTTGCTAGCTAATGGTATTAGGGGCAAGCATGAGACACGAGGAAGGAGCAAGGGCGCTGCACCGGCGGGTGTCCCGCACTGCTGGGGACAGGTACTGGCTGGACGGAGTGGGCTCTCGGCCCGCGTACTGCTGTTCCTGTGTCCCTGGAGGGGACTGTCCCCTGAGCGTTGCTGGAGGTGGCCTGGCTGGGCTGCCTGGCAGCTTCACTGACCCAGCAGCGATTCCTGTATTGACTCAACTACATTGCAGTCTGAATACTGATGGGGCAATACACATGAAACAGCGCACAGGATTTCACAGCAGAGGATTGAAACTGGTATATATTCCTTAGGTTTTGAATATCCTGGAGTAATTAAGCCTTTGTGAATTTACTGCTTGTTAAGTGTTTAAGTCTTTTTCAGCCCTATGATTTCATTAATAGAACTGGTTTGTATATAATTCTCCCAGTTTTAAGGAGAAAAAGAAAACAAAAATACAAGCTGTGTGAGCCTTAGAGTTCCAGGGAAAACAGCTGGTAGCATCAGTGGAATTTGTTAGATTTTCCTTTGCTGTGTGACTTCCCTGTAGCATTTCATGTCTGTGAAAAAAAGATGCAAAGTGTAAGTAACTTGTTGGTGAGGTCGTGTGTTCTTCTCTGCAGCGTGGGTGATGGTGTAGCGCACACAGGTAATGGAGAATGAGTATGCGGGTGTCCTGTAGAAACTTTATTTGCAGACTAGTTTTTATTATTTCTCAAGATGTTTCTGCTGAAAACCCTAAGGTGGATGTTTGTCGTTTTAAAGGAACTTTTATCTGAGTAACGTAGACAGTGGATGCGTAGCTGCTGGTTACAGCTGAGTCAGCTGAAGAGGCTGCTGCCTCAGTTCTCCCATCTGTCACCTGGGCTGCTGTTTATTTCATTCTACTTGAGATGGATAAATATCAACAGTTTAAATAATGGACATTTGCAGGCTCAGGTCTCTCGACTGAAGTATGTTAGAGTCTCATAAGCTGCAAATCCAAGTGGTAGTTAGTATCCTGTGTCACTCACACTTCAAAGGGTTTGCAGATGCAGCTATGCTGATGGGCCCAAGCGAACTTCTGCAGGAGACCTTACTAAAGTTCATGGTGAGTTTAAAGAACTCACTCTTGAGTTCTGCATTTTTAAACCTTCTGCAGTTGAGTATATAAACTTTGCAAAGTTTGTACTTGTAGTGCAGCTTGTCTCCTTAGCCAGTCTGGTGCAGAAACCTCAGGTGGTTGGAAGTATGTATGCAGCTATAGGTATTTAATTTTCTAGATTTTTTTTTCACCATGCACATTCACTGTGACATTTCAAAATGCTATTGTTTTCAAAATTTTATTCCCAGAATTGGGAAAACCCATCCAGTTCATCACAGATGACTTGCAAAAATGAGTTGGTGGTGAAAGGAGCAGGCCCAAGCATTTTTGTAATAAATTTTTTTTTTTCTTCCCTTGGGGAAAAAAAAAAAAAAGTTTAAAAAAATCACATTATATTCAGGGAAGCTTTAGCTTTGACTGTAGGGCCCTAGGGCGTTGGAAATGAGTGCATGGTTTGACTCAAATGCTTGAGGCTGGCACCAGAGCAGAGGTTTAGCAATAAGGGAAGACGTGTGTCACTGGATTGGCAAGAAAGAGCAGGAGAGTTGGTTTGTTTGAGGAGCAAAGAAAATCGTGTGTTCAGGGTGAGGTGTGAGAAGGGAGAAGGCAGCAAGGGGCTGAGGTAGTGTGGAAGGATAAAACGGGGTGAAGAGAGGGAGCAGAAAGAGATGTGTGCCTGGATGGATTTTGGCTCCACTGTCCGTTTAGAGCTGTAGATTTTGAGGCAATGGCTTCTGCGCTGCTAGGAATGTGCGCTGAGGGAAGGGCACGTGAGCTTGTACACTAAACCTTGAAGTTGTTTGATGCAGCTGAGTGTAACGTGGCTGTTATGTAAAATGAGGTTGCAGACTGAAGAGCTGTGTTTAATGCCAGTGGCCACATAGCCCGTGTCCCTTGCCTGGGGCCCTTCAGCCCTTTCAGGTCATGGTCTGTTATGGCAGGAGTGGTTCTCTGTGTTTATAAACATTTTATTTGGATGAAGCATCAAACAGGAAAAAACAGTTCCTGCCGAGAACTTGTCATACTATTCTGGTTACCCCTACTGCTTGTCAGAGACCACAGTGCTCTGACTGACGAGGATGGTCCTCTCTCTCGGCGTAGGCTGGCTGCTTCTGGGTGAAGCTCTGTGCCTCAGAACCGCTGCAGATCCTTTTTCATCTGGAACTTTCGCCTTGAGTCAGTGAAGGCCCCATGCCGTAATGTCTTCTGCTTGGACAGGCTTTCCCTTTTTCTGCTGCAGATCCGAGTGCTTGGCAGCGGCTGAAGGGGGCTTTCTTCTCTGGGAAGAAACGGGTGCGGAAGTTGCTCTGGCTTTCGTGTCCCTGGCAACTGTGTTATTGTTGGATGCCCTTTTTATAGGCGGCTGTTACTAATCCGACTGCTTCGCCTGAGCCTCGGTGCTCTCAGTAAAAATGATACTGGCCCAGACCAGGAGCAAGAGGGGTGATATTTCTGGTGTTGGGCCAGGTGGGACAGTGCGGGGGACAAGGTTTGCTCACCACTTCTTACTTGCTCTCTAGTATTGCCTTACAAACTATGAGATCCTCAGTCTGGGAAGAAGTTTGTGCGGGTCGGTATTCACACTTGCCGCGGGGCTGAGGGCTGCAGAGCAGGCTGCAGTGCCAGGTCCTGCACGGGGTGGGGTTAGGCTCTGTATGGGTGGGTTAGGTGAAGACTTTTCCCCTTTCAGGCTTGGTGTGGTCTGTGAAAGGGAAAACTTTTGTACTTTAGCCAAAGCTCCCCATCTGTTCCCATTATCTGGAAGGAAAGAGATTAAAAGACAGCTGCTCTGTAAAGATAGAAGGCATATGGCTAAGATATTTTGTAAAATGTGTGACTTTTGGGCTAGGGAAAAAAGAGCTTTTATGCTGGGGTGACCTTGCAGTACTCAGCATCCCTGTAGTGTGAGACCTTGTTCTGGAAAAATGCTGTTTTGGTACATAGGATGCAAACGTGGACGTTTTGGTAGATAGGATGCTGTGGACCGTGTGCGGTTCCTTTGGATGTTGTAGGGCACAGGGAGCACAGGTAAGTAAGGGAAGAGCTAATTTTTCAAGCTTTTTTGTGGTATTTTTTTTTTTTGGAGGATGTGTGAAAGGTTGAGGAGGGACTTGTCTTTATCAGCGGTACAGCTCTTTAAGGATGTCAGGTTGTATCGTGTGACCACCAAGATCCACACCTTTTGCTCCAAGTGCTCTGTGTCAGCAGTGGTGGCAGTAGCCCACTGGCGTGCTTTGCATCTGATGTAGCTCCCTTGCAAAGATGCCTACACATAACCTGGCACTTGGTTTTGGTGGGATGTATCTCAGGTGACTAGAAACCTATGTTTCTGTTCAAAACAGGTCTTCCAAAACAGGTACTACTGTGTTGTATCTAGCCTTTCTGGATTTTTTTCAACACTTAAGTTTCATATTATCAGGCTGTTCACTCATTTGTACACATCTTATCTGAGCAGAAGATAATATACCAAAATAGAGGTAGACCGTAGGTGCTTCCTAAAACACCTCTGTAGTGTGTATTCGTTTCAGGAATAAAGTGACTTTCAGAGGAAGCAAAGGCAGTCGTAAGGAAGACGATCTCAGTGATAACTGTGAGCTATAATTGAAATTGTATGAGCCTTAGAATTCCTAACTTTCAAACATGAGATTTTGTCTAATTACCCAGTTTCATAAATGTTGGGTTTTTTTGTTTTTGTTTTTTTTTTTTTTTTTTTTTTTTAT
>WHYT01015796.1:50166-64100 GCA_009806455.1 Tetrax tetrax
TTTTTTTTTTTTTTTTGTTTTTTAATGTGGTTTATTCTCCTTTTGCCCTTGGGGACTTCTTAGATTCTTGTTCCCCAAATATGATGCTTACACTCTTGAAAAACAGAAAATGGGAAATAGTTAAGAACACCAAAGAGTAAGGGAATAGAGCTTAGCTTAAAGCTTCTGCACAATCTGTTCGTGATTTTCTAGGTTGCCTCATGTCTTCTCAAAATACATAACAGTGCTATGTCTAAACCTAGGTGGACTTTTGTTATTATTTTTAAGTAGGACTGTGGCAGAGAAGCATCCAATTATTTATTCTCTTCAGTTTAGTCATAGGCTACTTAATTGCCTTCTGTTGTCTCCTTTTCTTTGAGAAATGCCTTGTTACATAGGGAATTCTGGCAGCATCCTCCAAGGATACGGGAATTCTCTTGATGAACTTCAAAAGGATTTTTTAGAAACTTACGGTCTCTGCTGAGACTGTCAGAGACAGAGCCTGCACAGAGTGTTCTGGACATTGACCACTGCCAGCCTGGATTTTTAGGAACTTACTGTCATGGACACTGCATGATTTCTGATGGTATCACAACCCCACGCTCTGCTAGCGTAGAGGGTAGAGTTGCTGCTTCTGTGATGCGACTGGGAGTTGGTTGGTTGGGATTAGTTGTCCAGTGTTGGACATGAATCATGGAGTTGCACCCAGCTTTCCCAGGTCTTAAGTCAGCAGTGGGTTATCCTCCACTCTATCCACTACTCCTTAGTGCTGTCTGTAAGAAAAAGTGGATGATGTCTGAGGCAGTAATGTGAGCATATTTGAACATTCAAATATTTATAAATTACTGAAATTTGTGCTGAAGACAGTAAAAGGAGTCACTGCAGATATTGAAGTTCCGTATTATCAACACTTCTGCTCTCCCCACCCTCTCACTCTGCTCATGCTGATGAGATTGGAACCACATTCTTTAAATCTGATCACTTACAATGGAGGGAGAACCTTTACACTGCAAGCAAAACCAGGAAAAAAAGACAAATATTGTCAACTTGTTTGCCAAGATACTTGGGCTGAAATGACTGTCTGGAAGTGAATTCTCCCAAAATATGTGTGTATTTACAGTATAAGTGAGCACACAGATTGGCAGCAACGTGGAGATTTTGGAACCCATAAAGACTTCAAGGCATTGCTTTCATTTTTTGTTATTGCTGTTTTTGCTGGCTGCCTTATCCCCGTGTCCCTTGAAGTGTTTTATAATGTTCTGCTCTCCAGAACTGGGCAACTGCAGGCTTCCCTGCTGTAGCGCTTGGCTTTGAGTTCCTTATAGCTCTAGTTGCTTGTTTGTATTTTTCTGGGCTAGCTGAGCTTTTCAGAGTTGCTTTTTCCCTTCTTTCTCTTCCCAGAAACAGGCACTTGTGTAGTGCATATCTGGGGTGCGTTAGTGGAAAAAGTCATTGATTGCTGAGTTGGTACTAGGAAGAGTTAGCAGAAGGTAAGCATATCAGCCACTGGAAAAGTCAAGGCAGCAAAGAGGACAGGAGGCCATCATCTGTCTTCAGAGGAGCTAAAGGAATCCACAGGCTTCCACATAAATATTTAGATCTTCTAATCAGATCTTAGAGTACACTGAGCGTTTCCTCTGACGTGTACCGTGGGGCAGAAATCCAGAGGAGCTGTTTGTTCCTTTCTTTGCCTTTGGTTCTGTTCCCATATTCTATTTGTTAATGCCAGTTTGGGTAGTACATCTGACATGCTTATTCAGTGAAGCCAACTACGAATTGAGCAGTGTGAAGCCTTCTCTGCTTTTGGCAAGAGTCTGAATGCAATTTCAGAAAAAATTACTTCATCAGAGTCAGTCTGTCGGAGGTATTTCCAGTGGCAGGCCTCACAGTTATTCCACTCGCTAGCAAAGAAAATTGGAATTAACAGTGAAATTCATCCAGCCCAGAGGATGGCATTCACCTTCATATAGGAAGTCTTAGCTCTTTACTGATCCATTCGGGATTTTCTCATCTGAACGGATTTTTGTAGCAATCTTACCTCTTGTTTGTCTTGTGAGGTCTATTAACCATGCTTGCAAAGACTGTCAGTGCGTGCTTCTTACGCTGACTTTGGGTGAGGCTAGGCGCTTCAGTCCGAATGAGGGCCTGCCTTGTGTGATGGAGTTCAGGGTGGAAATTCTGCCAAAAATGTTCTCTCTTCTACTGTTAATTTCAGAGGCCAGGTCTTTCTGATCTCAGTTCAAAGGCTCAATGAATGCTCTTTATACCTGGATTCTTTCTTAAGTAGCCTTCTCAAAATAGTGCTTTAAAAATCTTATCTTTGCCTTATGAATTTTAAAGGCCCCCTGCTCTAGGTGGATCAGACCTCCTCCGTACTGGGTGCAGAATATCCATCTCCTTTGGCAGTTGCAGTCCACATTGAGCAGCTTTGTTCTCAGGTTATAAACACAAACCACTTAGCCAGTTTGCCCCTTTCACCATGACTGTAGTGTTTATTTCTGTTTCAGCGATGCTTTGCAGTCTTGCTGGAGAAGCTTTTGATCCACTGGCTTTCCGGTTGAAGTTTTCCAAGAGCAAGTTTATGTGTTTGGGGTGTGTGTACTATGCAGTATTTCATGTTGGTAGCTTGGATTTCTCCTTCCATGCGCGTGTTCCTTTGAAGTGCTTATTTTCTTATTCATCTTTTAACATCAAACTAACAGCAGACCTGTGGCACTCTAATCTTTTCAGATCGTGTAACGGAAAGAATGCTTCTCCTTCTGGCAGCTGCAAGTTCCTCTTAGACAGCAGTCTCTGCCTGGTCTGAAAGCATCACTCTGTCAGGGAACAGAATAACTGCATAGTAATAACGTACGTTCTTTGCAATAAGCTGTTCTAGGATTTTTTGAATATGTGTGTCTGGAGATACCTACTGAAGAAGGAAGTATTGAGACGTTAGTTGGAGAGGGTTCTGCCTGAAATCTTGTGCGTGCTCTAGAGAAGTAATTACTAAAACATGCAGTAAAACAAAGCAGAAATGTTCCTCTTGTGTATCGCGGCTGGATTCACAGGGGAATGTTGTAGGGTAGATATTTTTGTCATGGAATGCAAGATTCAGTAGCCCCAGTATAGCACTCTGCAGCCGTGATACGCGGTTGTAATAAACCATGCACACCACTATGGTATCTGAGAAGCTGCACTCTGCCTGTCTGAAATAAAACTTTTGAGTTACTTAGCTACACAGTTTCAGACCAAAAATGGCTTCGTGAGTAACAGGCTGCTCGTCAGGTTTCAGAAATGGAAAGTGTTCATTTAAACTTCTGCAACTGTAACTAAGTAAATTGATGAAGCTGTGTTATTTAGATCTTTGTAAAATCTGAGAAGTTGGTCGTCTGGAATGATAGTCCTTAAATGGGGAGAACAGTAAGCAGGACATTGGCTTCCTCCGCTTCTTCCCTCACCAGTTACTTTCTGATCCCTTCAGAAGAAAGCGATCCTGTGATTAAGGCCTTGGATGGGACTCTGGAGACTTTCATACTTAGTTCCAATTTCTGCTACTTTTTCATCTGTGTGAAAAAAAAAAAAAAAGTAAAAATAAAAACCCCAAAGCCTCGTACTTTCTTGCATTTTTATTTCTATTGCGTATTGCTGTTCATTACGTACATGTAATGGCACAATGGGACACCATTTTCAGTTGGATTTCTAGGTGCTGTTGCAATAAAAGTAACCTAACTGTGTCTTGTAAATATGCCTTGCACACTGTGATTTGAACATTGTAATTTGATAGATTAATAGCATCTATTTTCCCCTGTCAGAATGGCGTTGTGTCTTTGGCTGGAGATCAGGGCAGCAGGGCTGAGAAGTGCTGGGCAGCCGAGCGTAGTAACTAGCTGTTGGCTCGTTCATATTGCGGATCGCTGAATGCCGTTTTTTGAATATTTGTTTCAGAAGCCTATCATTCTTTTGGTCAATCTGACAGACTCAGTTTGATTCTAAGAGGTTCTAAATCTGTTTTGATTCACAGATACTCTGGTAAGAATCCTAGGCAGCGAGGTTAAGAACCGCAGAGTTCTTTGAGAGACGTTGGTGTATGCATTAGAACAACTGCAGGTGGGGAGATACCAGCTGGCTCGAGAATGTAGTTTTCAGGTAACAGTCTGCCCAGTGTTTGATCCTTGTGTTCTTAGCAGTGTTAGAGAACACTAAAGGCTCCAATTTGGGGTTTGTACAGTTTTCCTGGACTGCAGCTACTGAAGCCTTCTCATCTTTGTGCCAAGACATTCCTTGGCTGGTGGGATCATTCCACTGGCTGGGATGGGTTTTTTTTTTTGTTTTGTTTTGATTTTTGGTTTTTTTTTTTTTTTAAATGTGAAATTGGTGCTGATTTAAATACTTTTGTGTTACAAAAAAATCTCAGGGTTATGTCCTGCCAGTGACTGGCTGGAAAATTGCTGGGGTGATCAGTGAGATGTAGCTACCTGCCTTTGTATTGAGCCCTCAGCAGTGTTGAAACTGGGATGGTACCTGAGAGTTCTGCACAAGGGAGGCTAGACAAAGGGTTGCATGAATGAGCCAGCAGTCTATTTGCATTGAAGAAAAAGAAGTTATCGGATGTAAATTTGGCAAGAGGGGACTCTGTGTTGGCTGACCCCTAGGAGAGGTTAGGGATGCAGGGAAGTGAGCCATGGGAAGGAGGTTGCGTTCTGTGTACTTGTGAGCTGCTATCTAGTTCCTTGAAGTTTCTTTCAATTAAAAGATTTTGAACTGAAACGTTTGGACTGATGTTTTGCCAGCAGTGGGAAATGGGTTGTTGAGGTGGATCCTGAAACTTAGAACTATGGTTATTTGTCAACCTGTGAGTAAATAGAGTAGAGGTTTATTCTGGGGCATATTCAGGCTGTGTGTTTGTGTGGTTGAGTGTGTCTGTCTAGCTCTTGGTCTATGTTGCTCACTCTCTTTTTCTCTTTGTGCCTCGTGCAGGCCCTGCCATGAATTTTCTTTGACCCCTTGGGGCCATTCCCACATGAAGCTTTGATGTGTGTGCCCAGAGCTTGATTGACAAGGAAGTTTTGGTGGCGGCAGCGGGGAAACGAAGAGAAAAGAGCAGGGCTTTGAACTAAAGGGCTTTGAGCTCTGAGATGCTGTGCTTACTTATCTCCTTCAGAATGTTAATTATTTACCAAGATAATTGGTTGGGAGGGGAAAAAAAGAGAGGGAAGGTTATTAAAAAATTCCAACACTAACACGCTACAAAAACCTCATTTTCCAACTTGCAGCTGGCATGAAAAGGATGTTGTGTGTAAAAGGGCTTGAGTGTATGTGTGTTGGGAGGGGGCCTTTTTAAGGCACCCATTTCCTAAATAGAGGGATCCCTTCAGACGAATGCAGCGGAAACATCAAAGCTCTTGCAAGAGTTTTCTCTGGGGTTTCTAAACTGTGTCTGGTACTTCTTAATTAAAAAAGTTTATGGAGAGCTGTCTTTGTGACTGAAGCAGGCAACCTTAGGCCTTGTTGATTGAGGAATTAAATGTTACAGACCTAATAAATAATGATTTCTGCTAAAATGTCTCTTCAAGGATGTGAAGATGCCTGGCCACTTGGAGTAGACTGATGAATGTCTCCTGCTTCAGCCTAACATGATGTAGGCCATATTGTACGTGAAAGTTTCCTGCAACCTTTGGAGTAATGTCCAGAAATGTGCAATTTCACGTACTCGTTTGAAGTGTGTAATCAGGAGGACAGGTGAAGTGGTTTCACTTTGCCTCCAGTTAATGCAGTTTTATTAGTCTCTGTATTAGGTGGCCATCCACAGACAACTCCGTGAAGATGAGGGTTCCTTTGAGTGCTGGTCATCGCTGTGCTGGGTCTGGTCTGTGGACCGTCATTCCAGCATCCTGACTGTGCTGATGGTGGCAACAGAGTTTCAAGAAAACTCAAGAGCAGGCAGCCTGCCCCACGCAATTCCTCAGTATGCATTAATGATAGGAAGAGGGCCGGTTGCTTGCTTTTGTTTGTTTATTTATTTATTGGATCAAGGTGAGGAATTTAGTGTTATTGTTTGGCAGGGTAAATGTAGACCATTCATCAACACTTTGTGTACGGTTTCTGGCTATGACAGTATTTACCTCTTTTACAGTACGATTATTTGGTTTCTTTACCTGTCTCTTACTATAAGGCCTTCTGAAAGCTTAAAATAATTGTTTTGGCTAATTTTTCTTTATGTAGTATTATACTGACTTGTTAATTCTGGTAATAAGTATATTTTTCTTTCAGAATCCTTACTGGTACAGCTGGTTGCACCATAGCATATTAATCTTCTGCATATCACCTTCAAACCCTTTTAAAAATACAAGCCTGTGCTTGCAGCAGTTCAGCACGAAGCTTAATGTAATCATGGAATCATGGAGCAGTTTGGGTTGGAAGGGACCTTTAACGGCCATTTAAAGCCCACCCAGCCCAGCCCCCCTGCCAGGAGCAGGGACATCTCCAACTGGATCGGGTTGAGCCCCGTGCCACCCCGCCTGGAACGTTTCCAGGGATGGGGCACCCACCGCCTCTCTGGGCAACCTGGGCCAGGGTTTCACCACCCTCATTGTAAAAACTTTCTTCCCTTGTTGTAAAAAATTTCTTGCTTCTAAATCTACCTCCTGGTGTAAAGCCATTACCCCTTGCCCTGTCACAACAGGTGTGGTAAATATTTTTAAGTCTCTTACCCTGCAGTCCCTTGAGTCCCTTGGATGTGCCACCTGCACATGGTGATGTAGTGCTTTTTAATGTATCTCTTAGTTCCAGTACCAGTACTTAGTTCCAGCACCTGTTTTTCTACTGGTTCAGTTCTTTGAGGGTGTGATGTCTACTGTAATCACTGTACGTGGCAGAGCAAGCTTCATAGGTAGGCACGCTCCTCACTTACCTGCAGTTGCTTTTGTGATTCCTTGCTGGAACCAGTGGGACTTGAGTCCTGTTTTACAGTTTCTCTGGTGCCCGGCGAAGGATCAAAAGATAATTAAGGGACCAATGCATCTGACATACAGGGAGAGGCAGAGGGAGCTGGGGTTGTTAAGCCTGGAAAAGGGAAGGCTCCGGGTGGGTCTTGTCGTCTAATAAACACGATGGGAAGCAGCAAGGAAGGTGGGCCAAGCTTTTCTCTCTGGTGCCCAGTAAAAGGACAAGAGGATATGGATGTGGATTACAGGAACTTCCACTGAAATAAAAGGAAAAAAAAAACCCAACAAACAAACCCACTGAAACAGTGGCCTGGCACTGGAGTAGCTTGCCTGAGCAGGTTGCAGAGTCTCCGTCCTTGTTGATACTCAGAACCCAACTGAACGTCGTGGTTCAGAAACCTGCTCTAGCTGACCCCTCTCTGGGCAGGGGGTTTGGACAATTCAGACGCTCTTTCCAGCCTAACCTTAACTGCTGAATGCTTCTGTGGTGGCAATGACGTTGCAAGGTATTTCTGCTGGTTTTAGCTGCTCAGCCTTCCCCAGGTTGTAGTTTGTTACAGATCGAGAACAGAGTTACACTTCTCCCGGTCTGCCTGGTGATGAAACCGATCCAAAGGCGGCATTGAAATTCTCTTCTTTAATTGGATTCCTTAATCTTAATAGTTGGTGGCCCAGTCAATTATTTTAGGGAGTTACTTTATCTGAACTTCTTGTAACTTTTTGTTGTTTTAATCCCTGAATTGTATTTTAGCTCTCTGCATTTCCTTCCCTCCCCCGGTTCTGCTGGCTCATTCCTTGTTATTGACCTCAGAAGTATTAGCTACCAGAGTTGAAAGATCTTTGTTGTTTTAATTATGGGTAGATGACATTTGCTAGTTTGCTTTAATGCTTACTTCCCTGCTTGTCTTTTTTAGTTGACAAGTAATGTTAAGTAGTCCCAAGTAATGTTTATTCAACAGCTAAGGATTTTACTTCCATTTCCTCTGACTTCCATGTCTTGAATCAGCATGCTTAATTTTGGTAACTCGGTCTTGTAAAAGATAGTGTTTGTGTTAATTATTCCTACATTTTTATTTCTTATGGTGTTAAATTTTATTACATTGTGATCACTGTTTCTTATTAGCCTGAATCTGGTTCTATATATTACTTAGGGCTAATTGAAAATAATTTATTATCTTGTATATTTACAGTTACTCATTCAGTAGGTTATCATTTGAGCTATTAACAAATTAGTTCTCAACCCTATAATGTCATTTAATATGTTAGTATGTTGAACTTCATTCATATTTTGTACTGAATTTTATTCAGTAAGTTGTCAGAAGCTTCATCATTTTGATTTGTTGCTATTTAGAATTAGAGGGAAGCAGGTGAACTGCAGCAGGCTGGATACTTTCTGGTGCATTACACTTGAGTAGCCTGGGAGACATCGGTTGCCATCTCGTTCTTCGTGTGTGCATACTCCTGATAAGGTATATACCTTAAAATGGGGGAAACTGAAGTATAAAGAAGCGTGGTAGATTTCTGAACAGGTTAAATTAGGAACCAGGCCTGCTGACTAGAACTGTAGACATTTCCAGTCTTTCATTTATCTTCTTTTTTCCTTCTTCCCCCTGCCCCCAGCTCGACCCCCTCCAACCTGCAGAGAGCATCTCTTCCCTGTGGACTGGTAGTTAATGGTAGAGTGGCAGAAGTTGACTGGATTTCTTGCACTTTGAGGTTGCAGAAGGAGGAGTTTGTTCTGTTAGATTATGAGCTAATGGGAACTCTGTTTAATGTGGTTTTTGTGAGTGCCTTTGACCAGAAATTGCTTCTTGTTGTGGAGTACTGAAGAGATAGGCAAAAAGATAAGATTCAAGGTAATGTGGTGCATACTTTTCTGGGGCCATTCCCAGCAGGACTGGCGGTGTCTCCCAGCTTTCCTCTGATGTCATCAGCCAGGGCATTGTGGCACTGTCCTCTTATTATAGGTCTTTTTGTATGGAGACAGTAATTACAAGATCACAGACTCAATAAATTTGCATACTTTAATTTACTTTCACTTGATTCACTTCTTCATGACCTATATGTGGGAGGGTTTTTTTTAAGGTGTGCCACACAGTGTAATTAAAGGACACGCTAAATGAATTATGAATTGCCTGACTGACATCTCAAATAATAGTCGGAGAGGAATTGTTGAAAAACACAGATCACTTATGCTGGTGTGTTGCTGGAATTAGTTTTGGCCACACTGTTCATTATTTTTATCTGGTTTGGAGGTAGATACATAAATACAAAATAATCCTTAACATTTGAAAATGAAATAAAGATCATCACACTGATAAATGCAGACATTAAAAAGGCAGTCCTTGAGTTATCTAGGTCACATAACGAGCTAAATGTATGAAAAGTTTGAATATGGCAGTTATTCTGACAAGTAGGAACTAGGGATCCAGGCTGGATTTATAAAAGGATAGACAGCATTGTGGAAAGCTGTTGAAACTAGACAAATTCCAACTAGAGACAGCGTGTAAGTGTTATAGAATAATCTAGAATAGATTTATGAAGGCATAGCTGGATTTTCCTTCTCTTACTGTCAGCCACTCAGGTCTCGGAAGATTCTTAATCATGCTCATGTTACCTACTCAGTGTTGGAGAATGTGGGTGAAATATAATGGCCTGAGATATGGGGACAGAGGAAAACAAATGGCAAGTCATCGGCGAAATGAGCACTTGCTGTACAAGCCTCATCATCTGTATGGTAGAACAGATCATGGAATTTTGCTTCATGTCTTACTCTGAGTCCCTGTGCTCTACAAAGTTTTAGCCTTTTCTGATTTATAGATGGTTCAGTGACCTCAGCTTAAACTCTGTGAATTTGTCCATTGCTGTCTAACCTGTCTCTGGTGTTCACAGTGGACTGTGAAAGCATCTACGATCAGTGATCTCTTCATTTCCTCTTTTGCTGCAGGCTAAACTGTTTCCAACTGCTGTCATTCATTTTGGATCTGAGGAGCGCAGAGGTGAGTGAATTTCCTCTCTTCTTCAGCTGCCTGTGTAGCTCCTGTAGTAGATCCAGAAGAATGACATCGTTACGATCAGAGTTTTTCTGACAAAATGTACTGCAGTCCTCGAGAATGGTGGTAAACGTTCCCATTCCGAACGGCTGAAGCTCTTCAGAGCTAGCGTGGTCAGTTAGCTCGAGCACAGATGGAAATGCAGTACCTTTCCTATGAGATCTGTTAGCCTATTTGTAATGCCTATAGTAGGCACTATCTGCTGTGGGGAGAAGAATGATTGGACAACGACTCTGTAGAAGGAAATTCCATTGTTCAAAATGTTAACTAGACAAATGACTATGAAACACCTTTACAGACTTCCTTATTGTAGAGGACTGGCTGGAGATGGGAGAACAGATCTGAATCTTTGATTGACACTTCTGGTTTATGCTTAGCATCTCTGTTTCTCCCAGAGATTAAAGCACGCTCTGGCTTTGCAGAGGGGTTTGTGAGATGCAGTGAGCACAGACAGAAAATATCAAGATCTTGAGGTCTGAGTGATGAAATAGGGCACCTTGAGTTGTGAAAGAAACTGTCATAATTTAAGTGTCTTCTGTCAGTTGGGGAAAGGTGATGGAGATTGACTGTGGTATACAGCAGGTATTTGCTGAGCCGAGAGCTCCATGATTCTGTGGTGCTCGGTGTCTCTGTATTACCAAACAAGTGTTTGGGTTTCATTTTTAAACAGATTGTTACCTGAAATCGGACCTGCTCAGCTCTGCAGTTTCCCCTTCTGAAGCTGATTTATTAGTAGCCAGGTACGTTGGGACTGAATAGAGTTGCAAATGCGTGAGTATTTCAGGGATGGGAAGCATGAAACGAACCCATCTTACTACAAAGAAATGTGCTCTGAAGATACTAGGACTGCGTTTTCTCCTGAAACAGTCCTACTGTCATTCTTGACATCCTAGCTTTGTAAGTCCTGCTTTCAGAAGTAGGATTTCAGTGATTCATTCAAGTAAATCCTAGGGCTTTTATCAAGAAAAAGAGGAGCCTTTTCAATCTAACTGTAAAGGTGGTGGTGGTACAAAGGGCTATTATGAAAAAATGAAGCTTACTTCTACATACTTCTTTTCTTCCTCAGATATTTGTCCAAATCATTAGTTCCTTCTGCTTCGTCATCTTTAGAATCACCAGTTCCATCCCAATCTGAACCAGAAGTGGAAAGTGACAAAAAGACCAATGAGCAGCCAGAACCAGCAAGTGTGCATGAAGCTACACAGGTGTTGAGAAGGGCCCCTGGGAAAATACCCAAATGGCTGAAGCTGCCAGGTATCATGAAATCATCTTCTGTGCCAAACGTGTTGGATGTTGACAATGTTCTTGAAGATGTCAACATAAGGCTTGCAGGTTCAATGCTTGTCAGTCACAAATCAGTTTGTGACTTAAACCTCAGCTTTCACTGGAGAAGTGTTGGAGTGCGGGCTCTGTGCAGTATGGAGTCTGATGTCTAATCCATACACTTTCAGCATTCTTAACTATGTTCTGGCCGTAATGTGTTGAGTTCTTAACTATGCTAGTGTAGTTCAAATACTAATAGGCATGATATTCTACATACCAAGGGCCTATGTCATCTGTTAAATCTCTATCATTAGTTTTCCATTGCAGGTATAGTCTGGTTTAGTACTTTCCTTTCTCTTGATTTTTTTTTTTGTTGGTCTTTCTGTTTTTAATGTTCACTGAAAAACAGTAGTGGTTTTCCATAGTTAAGATTGCAACCAAATTTCCATTATGAATTTTTTCTTGGTTTATCCTATCAGAAAACGCCAGCCTTGTTTTTAGTCCCAGAAGCAATAGATTATGTGTGGTTTTATGAGAATTTGTAGAAAATATTAAGTAACTAGAAGAAGGATTCCTGAATTAAACAATTGGCAATATTAGCTTTTTGATGCACTGGCGAGAAGAGGAGGGAAAAAAAAACAAACCAGACAGGCATTCAATCAACTCCCTTAATGGCAATAAAACTAGGAAGAATTATATGGAATTCCCTGGTTAATAGTGCCAAATGTTAACTTCTTGAACGAGAATTTTAGTATTTGATTCTGGAAGATACTATGGGGCCATCAGCTCCAGCAAGCATAGCATAAGGTGTGAAGTGGTTGCTGGAAGGCTGCAAACAGTGGGTTGATGTGTTTCCCTGCTATAGCTGGTCTGTTTTAGACTGGTACGGGGATACTGAAACAGTATGTTTACTCTTTCCCATTTCCAGTATGCTTGAAGCATTCCACTTAAAAGTAGAACTTTCTTTCCCAAGTAAAGATTATCTGGATAAAGTATGAAATAACATCTTGCTGACCTGTGCAGGTAACCCATTAACAGCTGGTATGAAAGGTTAATAACATGCTCTAACATGCATGTTAATAACATAGAACCATAAAAGCGTTTGGGTTGGAGGGGACCCTTAAAGGTCCGACCCCCCTGCACGGAGCAGGGACATCTCCAGCCAGATCAGGTTGCTCAGAGCCCCGGCCAACCTGGCCTGGAACGTTTCCAAGGTCAGGGCATCCACCGCCATGTAGAATGAAGCTCCCCGCTCCAGAAGTTGTGATGTGTTCACCATTCCATCTCCCCCAAGAAGTGCTCTGCATGCTACCCAGCTGTTGCCTGAGCGCAGCGGCATGTAGAACCCTCAGTAACCAGACTGCGTTACTGAGAAACAACACAGTACAAATTGCATGGTTAAATGTTTTAATGCTCTTATGTTTATTTTGTAGGTGGGAAGAGATGAAACATTCTGGGCTGCTGGATCAGTGAGCAGTCAGCTCTGCCTCTTTCCTCATGAACTTAGAATGTGTGAGAAATTGTTGGTGGCCCTGGAGAGAGCTAATCTGTATGAACATTACTTACAAATAGAAAATTGCTATTTCAGATGCCAGTTTCACCTTTTGAAGGAGTGGAAGGCCTGTTTGTGGTCTTCGTGACTACAGAAGCAAGGTTAGAGGTTAAACTTAAGGTTTCTTGCATGCAAATAATATGAATAGAGAATTAAGGGGGAAGTAATTCCTATATAATTTCTGCAAAGGACTTTGTTTCTATCCGTATTTTTAAATTCAGATCTTTCCAGTTCTACTATCAGAGAGAACTTGAGTCTAGCTGCCTGAATTCTACAGCAAGATACAGACTGATACAGTTTTACCTATAGTTAAGTGCTGCCTAGAACAAGACTTTTCTCTGCTTCTTGCTGGCTGAGGTTACTGCTGCTGCTAATTCTGGGCATAGATGGCTGGCAGGTGAGTGAAGAGGATGCACGTAGGTCACTTAAAACTGTTCAGGTAGGCTTCTGCTGTGAACCTCTTGCTCTGCTGCACTTGTATTCTTTTCAGTTGCCAGAATCTTGTTAACAAAGAACACAGGTATCTGTTAATGGAATGCATGTGGAGTTTGTTTCTGCCCCAAGCTCTGGGTTTTATTTTCACTACAGATAATTAACATCAGTAATTACAGTTACGGTGAGGAAAAAAAAAACCCCACGCAGTAAAAGGGTCTCTTCATCTGATCTTCGATCTATGGATTTCTGTGGTCTGAACGTTTCCACAGCAGAGTAGCTGTTCTCTGCAGTGCAGTTAGTGTGCAGAGGGAAGCACTAGTCCAGACCTTTGCCTCCTGCAGATGTTGTATGGAGATGAATATTGTTGGCTAGAACTGCGCTTCTACTGGAGATGGGCTCTATAGTGCCACAGTAGCCATGGTGCTGTGTTTCATTTGAAGTCTTCTCCGTGGATCAGTGATTCATATTGGACAGCTGGGGTTCCGTGTTATGGTAATAACGTGTTTTCCATTTTCCATGTATAGACAATTGTTCCCTGAACTATGTGTGTATCTGCACAATTTGTAGATGTAATAAAGCAGAGTGGCCATCGGAGGCCTTTTTGTCGGTCTCTTTGATAAGATGTTTCTTCCTCCAGTACTCAGTTTCTCTGTCAGTTCACAGGAACCTGTTCCCTTTTCAATGGGCCTGTCATGCCTCATTCCCTTCCTCCCCCCCCCCCCCCCC
>WHYT01015796.1:80999-93411 GCA_009806455.1 Tetrax tetrax
CTGTTGGTGTGTTTTTTTTTTTTTTTTTTTTTTTTTTCTTTCCCCCCTCTACTCAGGTGCAAAACTTCTTTTACGTGGTCTTTGCTCCAACACCACAGTCAATTTTTTGGATTTGAAGGTGAGTCTGTTCAAATAAAATTAAGACAAAGAGGTTGGGAAGGAAATAGGAGCACAAGCTTAATCAGCTAGAAATAGACAGTGGTGGTGCAGGATTGTTCTACGAGATGCGTACTTCTGTAAAGTTCTTGGACTCAATCCTTACCTCCCTAACACCATATCATGACTTTCTAAAGTTACTTTGTAGCTCGTCTTTGTCTGGTTTTATTCAGTTATTCTGTTTTGATAGGAAGTTATTGCTGTATGTCTTTTGTCAGTTGCTGCCAGATGAGGCATATGTTGGGTTTTCTTTGGGTTTCTGTATTAATCAGTAAGTTACTAGTTATTTGACTTGCACTTCTGTAGAGTTTATCCAGCTTGCTAGTGGCTTTCAGCTAGCCTGGGGCTTGGAACTAGGCACGCGCTTTCAGATGTGATGGTCACTGCTGTGATGTATTCCTCTAGTGCATAGCTGCAGTCCTAAACTGCATCACACCTTTCTTTCTCATCTGGGCTGGTGCTAGCTGAGACCATTTTAACGAACTGTGTTAAAACGGTTCTCTTCATCTAGAATCAGCATTTTCCATCCCATCGTGGGCCATGCTGGTCCTGTGCTATCCTGTGACTTTTGTGAGTTCTCAGTCATGATGCCTCACAAGACTAGCAGTGTATGTATCCACTATTCCTCCTGGCGTCTTTTGTTCCACCTGTCAGTCAGCTTTCCAGAAAACAAATGTTACACAGACCATCTTTGACAGACTGAAATTGACATTACAGTTGAGATGCACCTCGTGCTGTTTGGGATAGCTGAATTGGGACAGGGCATAGCCTACTGATCACCTGGGACTTTTGTTTCAGGGCAATAACCTGCGAACCATGGGAGCTGAGGCTTTGGGAAAACTTCTTAGGGAGAACAAATCCATCAGGAGGTAAAAAATTGTATCTACCTCTCTTTCTGTTATTCCTGCCAGAGGGAGCACAATATTAGAAAAGGGTTGAGGGTGTTTTTTCTTGGGGTAGGAGGAAAGTCAAGTAGTGCAATTTCTTGTGAGGGATGGGACAGATGAAGGAGTGTGAACTGGAGGTGCCCTTTCAGAGGATGCAGGGCCCTAGCAGTATCCTGGTCTCCGAGTCTGTTAGGGGAACTGGGTGTTGAATAGGTACCATAATCCAGGTATCATTCAAGCTCTTGCAGCTGTCTGTTTACTCAATGAACTCCAGTCCTGTCTGATTTTTCCCTAGCCTAATCTTGGAATGGAACAGCCTTGGTGTGTGGGAGGAGGGCTTCTCCTTTTTCTGCCAAGGACTGGGAGCAAACAACTTTCTCCAGCGGCTCGATCTGCGCAATAACCAGATCAACCATCAAGGGGCTGGAGAGCTGGCCATGGCACTGAAACAAAATGCCAGCCTTCAGGAGCTGGGTAAGAGTGACTGGTTCTTTGCTGGCCTACATATACGCACGCATGCACGCACACGTATATCTTCAGGTTCGTTGCAGCCTGCCCTGATCTCTGCCAACTGATCAGTGTCATTCCCATTTCCTATCAGTCTGGAGCGCTTTGCAGGCTTTGTGCAGGGAGTAGGGGTCACAGCCCCATGGCCTTTGGAGAGTGGGAGCAGTAATTGGAATCTCTGAAACGAAACCTGCAGATGAAGATTGTGTGCTTGGAGCAGAACAGTTGTAAGTGGAGGAGGGAATGGGTCCATTCCCATTTGTGGATGCTGTTGGCATGCCTCATGCCAGACTCTGAAACTTAATTTGCACTTGCTTTGTCCTTGGTAAGGAATTTTGCCAGACTTTCCTTCAGGAGAATGTGGCTCTGATGCTGGTTCTTTCTCATCTGCAGACTGTGATTGTGGAAGGAAGGCTCATGAGATGAAAATGTGAGGGGCAGACTTGTGTACCTTTTGAACTGTAATGGCTTCCTGCACTTTACTGCACTTAAGTTTCATCCTTGCCTTTCCTGCTTCGTCTGTCATTTTCTCTCCCTCTCAGTCATTCTTGAAAAGGGAGACAGTGTTGATTTGTGTTTGTGCTGTGACCATCTGGGATTAGTTAACCATGCTTGTAGATGTATAAGGAGTGTGGTTTCTCTTGAGCCATGTGTTTTTCAGCAGATATGTTACTACTGGTGTGAAAGCTTACTTTCTGTATAGATTTGCGTTGGAATAATATCGGACTTCTGGGTGGTCGAGCTTTGCTGAACTGCCTGCACAGCAACAGGACCCTGAAGAGGCTAGAGCTGGCTGGGAACAACATTCCTAGTGACATCCTGAAAGCAGTGGGTAAGTATTACCTATTGCACGGGAAAGAATCAGTAACTCCTCTCCCGTTTCAGCACTTGAGGCGTATCCTCCCTTTCTCAACAGCATTTACACAGTGCCCTGTATTGCTTCCTCTTATGTTTTAATGAGGGTTGGCCAGGTTGGAGGTGTCAGTTTTACCAGCAAGAGGTTAAAAAAAAATGGGTTGCATTGGAAATTACTATGCCATGTGAACGCAGAAGAACTTGGGTCTCTAGTTTGCCTCTGAGTAGCCAAGTTTGGATATGGCCAATGCAGCACATCCTTTGTCGTTGTCCTACTCACAGTGGGGCTGAATGGCTCTCCTGCAGCTGAGGTGTTGATTACCCCCTATACACTGCTCTCTGATTCTGGCCCACCTTGTGTCTGTAAGGTGAGAGCAGTCTCTCTGCATGGGCCAGCCTGAGAAGGGCTGCTTGCTGTCCTGGTGCTTCTGATAGCCAGGTGTCATCCTGAGTGCCGTCTCTTCCAGCGGTGCTTGTTGTTCTGTTGCTTTAGAAACATGTACATGCTCTCCTGCTCTCTCTGCATCAGAACAAGCCCTGGCTCACAATCAAGACCGTGAGGCTATCCTACGTGAGACCCAGAACCGAGCGTACATACTCAGCAAGGAGATTTTGAGTCTGAAGGATGAGAAGACTAAGCAGGTCAGCAATCTTACCTGTTGGCAGTTCAAATGAGGCAGCTGGAATGCTATGCTTTCCCCTCAGTGTTCCCGTGAAACATTCAGTGACAGGATTATTGTGTGCCTGAAGTTGCCTGTGCATCTTTGTGGGCAGGCACCCAGCATGGTTTAGTGAACTGAGTCCTTCCTCTGAGCTAGGTTGCCCAGGAAGGAAATCCATGATAATATGCGTATGGACACATACCCTCCTGAACATATTCACTCTGGATTCTGGAGGAGTTGTGGTGATTTTTTTCACCCCTATTCGTGCTTTCAGTTCTTTTGCAGCTGGTTTGAAATTTTCCAAGTGATGAAAACCTGGACATACAAGTCTCTTTTCCTTCTGACACCTAATAGTGCAGAGTCCCTATATTTGATGACCTCAGTCAGATGTGCTAACGAACCTGTCAAACCTCCAGTTTGCTTGCTTTCCTTAGAGTCGCTTGACCTGTCTTCACCTGTCACTAGGAAGAGAAAAAGGAGAAATGTAAATGCTTCAAGCTGATGCAGTTCATTTTCTCACTGATGCTTGCCTTGTTCACAGTTCTTGGATTTGATGGACACTATAGACAATCAGAGAGAAGAAATAGCCAAGAGTGGCAGGTGAGTTGAATTTCTGAGTGCTTTCTGCTCTGATAGCAGAATTAGGTCCTTTTAATTTCCTGGCAGAAATTACCCACCCTTTTTTTTTTTTTTTCCTTTCTTTTTTTTCCCCACAAATGCAGGATGTCTGCAGCACGAGTCAGCCAGCTGCAGGAAGCATTGGATGAGCAGCACTCTATTATGAATTCACTAAAAGCCAAGTACGGAGGAGGAAAACCTTAGCCTTCTCACTGGTCTGTGCTCTATAGGCAGTGCAGAGCAGAGCTGTTAAGAAGGGGAATAATTTTGTTTCACTTAGTTCTGCAGTAATACCCAGAAATTACAGTCAGATCAGGCCTTTGGGTTTGCCATGCTAGATACTTAGCCTGCTTTTAAGTAAAGTGACAGTGCATTGATGTAAGAGCAAATTAATTACAAAGGGTGAAAAGGCAAAAAAGTCATTGTGGGGATGGAGGCATGTTCCTTGCACATTTTACAGGTACAGTCTATACCTGCTTCCCCTGGCAGTTGGCAGTATCCTCTGAGAACCACTGCAGATATGGAGGAACCTGACCCGCGAGATTGTATGCTCAGGAACAGTGAGGTGGAGCTGCCCCAAGGCAGTGTTAGATTGTGTAGAGCCATATGCACATGACAGTCATTAGACTTCAAACACTGGTGAGCCTGGCTTGTTCAATTCTGTCATGTAATGGTAGTTTCATTATGCCGTGCCTCAGTGTGGACATGTCCCTCATGTACAGAGTATCTGCTACCTGTATTTAAAAT
Source organism: Tetrax tetrax (assembly GCA_009806455.1). Classification (NCBI taxonomy): domain Eukaryota; kingdom Metazoa; phylum Chordata; class Aves; order Otidiformes; family Otididae; genus Tetrax; species Tetrax tetrax. Next base: position 85,432 of record WHYT01015796.1, read on the forward strand.
TCTGTCACTAATTTTAAGTAACGTTGCACTGGTGTAAAATGGCCATCTTTGTTCTTCTGTGCAAGTGAGCAAATTCTGCGGGGGTTCAGGTGAGGAAAATAGCTCATGGAGGACCAGAGGGAAAATGTGATGGAGCACTAGAACACCAGGCTCTGAGAAGTCCCAGGTCACTCACTGCTTGCAGAGGCTGCTGGGTGCAGAGAAAAATGGCATGTTTTTCCCAGGGGCAAAAAAAAATGCCTCCTTTAGCTAGCCTGATTTCATCCGCTGCCAAATATGTGTTAACATCTTGTATGGCGTCACGCAGAGAGGTCACTGGAAGTGTCTCCCTTAGGAAGGACTCTGGAAAGTGTTTCTCTGTATAGGCTGGAGATGACTGAAGCTGCCCTGGCTCTGTCTGAGCAGAAGGTGCACAACTTGGGAGAGCTACTGAATGCTACAAAACAGGAACAAACTAGCATGGTTGAGCGCCACTTTGTGGAGCTCCAGCAGCGAAAGCAGGTGAGCTGGATTAGTCCTAGTTAGGTTTGAGGGCAGGGCTCCAGGTCATACCTGGTTTGTATAGATTTGGGGGATCCTGGGTGGGATAGGCAAGCATGATTTTTACCACTAGTGGGTTAACTAGAGCTGCCATGACAAAAATTCTTGTGTAAATTAGGTAGGTGAGTGCTAGGTGTGGAGAGGAGCAATGGTGTTTAAGGGGTAGGCTGGATTTAGCTGGGTGTGGTGTTGGTTGGAGTAGGCTGGCAGCACAAGAACTAAGGTGAGTACAGGTTCTTAATTTTGATTCTGTTTGCAGGAAGGTGTTGATCGGGAAGGCAAGCTTTTGCGTGACTTGTCTGCTGCCAGTGAGAAAAATCTGCTTCTAAGAAAGCGGGTAGGAAAACAAGTCTGAGTCTGAGAAGTGGGACTTGGGCATTGCTCATTTCTGGTCTCTATATATGTCCTCTCTGATCCTTGTTTGTGTCTCTACTGATTGTTCTGTACAGCCAACTTGCTCTGCTAGTAGGAAAAGAAAATCCTTTGTGGTGGTAATTTCCTTGTAGGTAGCTGAGTTGGAGAATAAGTGCAGAGTCCAGCAGGATCAGCTATTCCAAGTAAAACAAGACTTGACCAACACAACAGCAGAGCTGAAGCTGCGGGCTGTGCAGGCTGAGGGTGAGTGGAGGAGCAGAAGCAGCTCACAGACACCTGTGGGTTGGGATTGCTGTTCGTGAGCTGGTGGTGCAAGGCAGCCAAGGAGAAGGGGTGTAAGAGTTTGTAATGAGAGTATAAATAGAGCCTGCGTGGCAGGAATGCCGTGATTGTGATACACCTGCTTTTAATCTGCAGAACGCCTGGGAGTGGAGAAGAGAAGATTTAAACAAAGCCTTGAAGACATGGAATCCCTTCGGGTAAAAGAGGTAAGAATGGAGTTTCTGCAGCATTCTGTGGTTATTCTCTCTTTGGTCCTGACACATAGGTGCCCCTGGAGGTCATTGCTTGCTGTCAGCTGCTCTTAAACAAGTTTCTAAATTAGTGGACTGAGACTTACTGTGGGAATAATGGGCCATTTCTACAAGCAGAGCCTAGCTGAAGAGATCACAAGACATTCGTCCAGCTAGTAAGATTTTGCAGCTTGCAAGAGTATGGGCCAGAGTGGTACGTGATTCTACAAAAGAGGCTTAGAGGCTGCCCCTCGTGTCAGTCTTGCTATGCACGGAGGTAATTATGAATAAGCAGACTTGTCATGCTCACTGAAATAAAGATGCCTCAATGGAGGAAATCAAGACATACGTGTTATATACAAACAATCCTTTGACGGGGCTCGGCTTGCTAGTTCCTTCTCTGCTGTGTTTCAGGGGGATTCTGTCTGAGTGTGGACAGGACAACAGGCTGTGATCAACTCTTTGGAGTGTTGTCCTGGTTTTGGCAGGGATGGGGTTGATTTTCCTCTCAATAGCTGATGTGTTTTGGATTTCAGATGTGTAGAATGTTGATAAACACACTGATGCTATGAGTTGTTGCTAAAGAGAGCAAGGACACTGGCTTTCCAGATCTGGCTAATGTGCAGGTGCAGGAAGCTGGGAGGGGTATAGGCAGAACAGCTGACCCAGACTGGCCAAAGAGAGTATTCCATGCCAGAAACATCACGCTCAGGATACAAGGGGAAACTGGCTGGGGCGGGGCACCTCTCCTTCTCACTCTTTTGTCTGCTGCTCGGTTTTGTTTCCATGATCGCTGCTGGGGACAGGCTGTAGTGGTCATTGGGACGTTGGGTGGTGAGAAAGTGTACATTGCTCATTTCGTGTATTTTGGTACCTTGTATTTTGTTATTATTGTCATTTTCCTTTACTCTTCTAGTAAAGTGTCTTCATCTCAACTGAGGAGTTTTCCTTTCTTTGCAATTCTCTCCCCATCCCTCTGGGGAGGGGAAGGGAGAGTGAGCAACATGTGTGGTGACTAGGGCTAAACCACAACAAGTGTTTGTTGAGGTGTGAAATCTCTCAAAAATAAAATTACACCAATAGATTTCTCTGAAGATTTTGAAGTGTTGTAAGAAAACATGGAGGCCAGGAAGATTTTAGCCACATTACAACTAGAAAATGAATCTCTGGTGTTTTGTACCACTTGAACATGAGAGGTCAGGCACTGTATCTCATCTTGGCCTGGGAGGGATCTCTGTCTAAAGATCCCAGAGCACAGATTCTAGAGCACAGACTCTGTCTGTGTTACAGTTTCCTAGTGGAGCTCTGAGGGAGGTAAGAGTTTTTCTTCGATGGTAGGTGAGTCAATGGGAGGATGCTCTTTCTCATGCCGAATGGCCATGCTACTGTGCCTGGAGATAGGTGTGGTCTTTTGGCCCTTGCTTAAATGGTTTCTACTGCTTTGCAGGTGAATCGTATGACACAGCACATTGAGGCCAGTGAACGGTCCATGCAGGAGAGGATCCAAAGGCTGGAGGCTGTCAGGATAGCTCTGGAGGAGGTGAGAATGGATGCTTCAGGCACATTGGAATGGTCAGGTAGCAGTGGCAGGAGAAGGCTGTCAGGGGAGCTTTATGGAGTCTTCCATTGCTGATCGATGTAAAGATTGTCATGTGCTGTAGAGAGGAACAGAAAAGAGCAGTTTACCAGCTACAATTATTTTTACTGCTTTGGACTAAAGAAGGAGAAGATTGCAAGAAGATCTGTTCCCCCAGCTTGGCTCAGCCCTGCCCTCTCCTATTCCCCTGTCTTTGGAAAGCTTCACCCATTACTTGCCCTCATATAACCGAAATTCTCACTGAATTGAGCTGGCAATCTTGGGGTATGTAATCTGGGTTTGTTTTCCTGCTCCTGGCTGAGAGGCAGCTGTGTCACATAGTAGCCTGCGACTGGAAGCTGCTCGTGGTTTTTGGTCGGTGTTGTAGTGATGCGGCTTCTCTGTCTGCAATGATCTTTCATGTTTCTGTGGCAGGAGCTGAGCCAAGTCAAAGCAGCTGCGCTCGCTGAGCGAGGCCAGGCGGAGGAGGAGTTAATAAAAGTCCGGAATCAGGCACGGCTGGAGGAGGTAAGGACAAGACCTGTCTGTGGGTTCCGCCTCTGTGGGAAGGAGTAGATTTGGCTGCTTAGGAACTGCTGAGTAACCCCTCGCTCTGGGTTTCACTGGCCTGCGAATAGTGTGACCTCTGAGGAAGGAGTCCTGAAAAGTCTGCTTTGAATTGTCTCCAGAATGTAACCATTGTCCCCACCTGCGGTGTGCTTTCGTGTAGTAACAGTATTGATGTGGATACTGTGATAGCAGATTTCTTGTTAGCTGACAACTTTGGAAGCTAACAGCTGGATGTCAGTCCTGTTTAACTGCAGCTTTCACGGGCTGCTCTTGTTTCTCTGGACTCAGAGGAACTTCCGCAGGTGGCTACTGCTGCTGGATGAAAAAAGCATGAACTTTGTGAAAATGGCAATGAAGTCAGCACCCAGGGAAAGAGAACAAGGGATGAGGAAAATACACCAAAACTATTAGAATGTTTACTTACATGTAACATCACAAAATAAAATGCTTTACTGAGTTACAGACCTATAAAAACTGCCAGGTGTGTCTGTGGTGAAACACAGCAGTTGCTTAGCTGTATACAGCAGTGTTGCAGAGCCATTTGGGATATGGAGGAAGTGAAGATAAGAGCAGTAGTTGTAAACACTGGCGATGGCATTGGTGCTTCTACCCAGGACATGCCTCTGTGTCTCAGCGAGTGAGCTGAGCGTTGTGATGTCTCCATTAATGTTTTCCCTGACAGCAGAAAGCAGCTTAGATTCACTCCTGAATGCAAGGGAGGAGTGCCGTATCTATTACAGCTAAGTCCTGTGCTTGTTCTTCAGTGCCAGTTGACTCAAACAAGGGTTCACTGTGCTTGGAACAAAAAAGGGGAGAATCCCTTTGCAGGAATGGAATGAACTTGATGTATTTTCATTTTCCTTTGTGTCTTACAGCAACAACGACTAGAACACCTAGAAGAGAAGCTGCGGCTGATGACTGAGTCACGGGATGAAGCTCAGAACTGCTGCCTTAAGCAAAAACAAATGGTTGCTGATGCCCAAGCCAGAGCCAACCAGTTGAGTCTACATGCTGATGGACTCAGAAGGCGGCTAGAGGAACTTCAGCAGGTAATTTGGACTGGAGTAGAGATACGGTCACCACAGAACAAGTTGCTGAGGTTGGTTATTCATACATTTCTTTATGTGTCAGGACTTGAACAGTAAAGAAGAGGAGAAGGTGACAGAGGTGAATAAAGTGAAAGTGGAGTTAAAAGAGCAGATTGGACACCTGCAGGCTGAACGCATAGCACAGGAAGGGCTGAGAGAGAAGATTGCAGCCCTGGAGAGACAGCTGAAAGGTGATGGATCTTTTCATGCTTCTCAAATGGTAGTGCTGGCTTAACCTACAGTGGGCCTAGAACTGAGCGACGCTTACAGATAGCGGCAGCAATGCTTCCTGCCTGTGCGTATAACCATGAATTGTACCCTCCACCCTGATGTATTTGCAGGGATTCTTCTCATTTTATACAGACGAAGACTCAGATAACTACCCAAAGCTGCATAGCAAGCAAAATATTTGGATTTCCTGCACAGTGAAGTGTAACATCTTGTCTGTGCAAAGCCTCTCACATTGTCTTGTGCAGCTTCTCTCATGTGCCTGTTGATCATTCTGCTTCCATTGCCTTTGGCTGTGCCTATAACATATTGTTCCTGTTTATTCTGGTGACACCCTGTTTTTCTTTACTAATACTGCTCTTCTTTCACAGTCCTATCCAGTAATCACCGCGAGGCACTATTAGACAAAGAAAGTGAAATCTCTATGCTGCTGGAGAAGCTGAGAATGAAAGAAGCCGACATCTCCAGGATGAGGGAAGAAGAGGCCCAGCGAGCAAGTTTCTTGCAGAATGCTGTCATGGCATATGTGCAGGGCTCTCCCCTGGGAACCCACAATTCTAGGAAATGAGAGCATGGTTTAAAGAGTCCAGGTACCTGCTGTCAAGAAGAGGGTGAGCAACTCAGGTACAGCCCCTTCTTTCTAAGTGGGACAGTTTTGTCACAGTGGGGTAACACGAAGGCTTGCAAACACAGGAAATCATTCTTGCTCTTCAGAAATCTTGCTCCCGACTGCGTGAAGGAGAGGAGGAAACAACCATCCAGGGCTGGGATAGAGGCTCATGGGTCTGAGTTCAAGGTGTGGAGCCCTTGCCCTGCACTGCTGCAGCATTTGAAGTAATTTCTGTGTCCTTTTATACAGCACCGGTCTGTCAGCACACCCTGTTGTTACCAGGGGATTGTATGTTCCCCAGGCAGCGGTCATTCTGACGCATTTGGATGCCAGGGCTGCTCACAGTGAAATGACAGGCAGCAGTGTTTACAGTTCCCTGCAGGTGGGAGCAATTTACTTTGCTCAGGGGGTCCTAAAGCTGCTGGAAACACCAGATCTTACCCACTTGTGCTTTTATACCCGGTGCTCACAGGGGGAAGCAGCGGCTGACAGAGCTCACTTTGGCTCTTTGACTCTGCCTCTCGTGGCTCTGGCTGTAGTGATGGGCAGTGGATATGCATTCATTAGCTACAGAAACAGCTGTGCAGAGAGGGACTGCTGTGGCGTGGCTGTCCGGATCCTTGCGGGACAGCTGGGCTTTGGCTGTGGTTCCAGCCCCTGCAACACCAACTGGCATGGAAAGTGGGGGGTGTCGGCGGTCAGCGTCTGTGCTTTCTCACTGTGAACCGCAGACCTTGGCTGGAGTTCTTGTGGCCAAAATGCAACAGGATTTCATTCTGCAATGACAAATGGCAAAACTGTCCTGCTGGCTTCTTGGAGTCCTGGAGCTGAGTGCGTTTTTCGGGGCCTTGCCCTGGAGAGGAGCAATGCTTCTGACTCGCCGCTGGGGAGTTTCTTCTCAGAGCACAAAGGGGAGAAGGCGCTTCCTTTTCCTGGCAACACAAGTCCTCATGTTGCATGGAAAAAGAGAAGAGATGTGAGGGTCTGAATCAGAGGAGGTGGAGACCTCTCTCAGGACAGCACTATGAGAGCCTCCTCTTAGTTTCTCTAGTGAGTCTGTGGTGGGAGAAATGAACTTGGCATACATATTCTAAGAGGCAACTGGAAAATGAAACTTCTAGTGTGGTTGGTTTGTGATTTTTTCACATTAGGTTTTGCTCTGCTTTTTCTAATAAAGAGCGTTTGTGTTTTGCTGTAACGCTGGACCGTGACAAGCTGGATGTTTGGCTGACACGGAGGGAGGGGCCTGCTGCTGCGTTTCTCTGATGAAGATCCTGCTAGTCTGTCCTGGAGCTAAAAGGCTGTTGGTGGGTGTGTTAAATATGTCTACAGATTTTGGCTCTGAACTGAGGTAAAGGCAAAGAATTGGGGAGCCTATGTCCCAGTCACAGGGAGAGGTGAGCGCCAGTGTTGATAACTAGGTAGTTTGTGGATGCTGGGCAGCACTGTAGACCAGCGGGTAAAGGAAAAGCAGCAGGGCCTGCTGTTTTGAGGCAGGAAAGCTAGGAGTCATCTCTGTGCTTAGCAGAGTACTGGGAGAGGGGGAGGAATCCCCAAGTCCTCTTTATGCAGGATTTTTGCTGCTGCATCCTTTGTTCCGCCGCAGCTCTGAGCGCATGACAGTGAAATCTGTAGCTACAATGCAACCAGGTTTTAAAGCTTCATCCTTGAGCAGGCGGCCCTAGGGTGTGGGAACGGGCCTCGCGAGTCTGAGCGGTTTGGGGAAGGGGCGCTTGCCTTTCGGGGGGGTCCGCCGCAGCAGCCGTGCGGGCGGGGAGCCAGCCGATGGCTGCCGGGAGAGGGGGAAGGCGCGGGGCTGCGCCCTGCGGAGGGGCGGCGGCGGACGGCGCTACCCCCGCGCCCCGCCGGCCTCGCCCCAGCCGCTGGCGGAGGGCCCCGGCGCCCGCGGCGGGGGCTTCGGGCGCGGCCGCGCGGGAGCGGGGCGGGGCCGGCGGGCGGCCCGCGCCCCGCCCCCGCCGCAGGGCTCGGCTGGGCTCGGCCGCGCTCGGCTCGGCTCGGCTCGGCCCCGCCCCGCCCGCGCGGGCTGTCACTGCGGCGGAGTCGCGGCGGCGCCGCCATCGCGGGCAGATGCAGGCGATCAAGTGTGTGGTGGTGGGTGACGGGTGAGTGCGCGGCGGCCGCGGGCCCCCCGGCCGCGCCTCGACCCCCCGCAGCCCCGCACAAAGCGGGCCCGGGCCCGGCGGCGCCGAGGGAAGGCAGGGAGGGCGGGGGGCCCGGCGCGGCCCCGCCCCGCGGCCCGGGAGAGCCGGCTCCGCCGGCGGGAGGCGCGGCGCCGGGCGGCGAGGCGAGGCGCGGCCCGGCCCGGAGGGGCCGCGCCGCGGGGCCCGGGTGGGGCGGGCGCTCGGCGGGACCGCGCCCGCGTGGCCGAGGCGGCGCGGCCGGCTGGAGAGCGGCGCGGCGGGCGGCGGCAGTCGCCGAGCGAGGAGCCGGGCGCCCGGGCCCTGCCCCTGCCCCCGCCCC